>JAWNMV010000607.1:2492500-2997500 GCA_035043635.1 Drosophila rellima
TTGCCCCGCCTCGGGCGCCACAGATCTGGGACCCTGTGCCGATGGTGCCCCAATGTACTTGTCAGCCGACCATTTCATGTATGCTGATGACAGTTATGCCAGCACAATCACCGGTGCCGAGCCCAACTATGAACGTGACAACTTCTTCATCATCATGGAGCGTAAACTGGGCGTGCCGCTTCAAGTGAATGCAGCCGTCATGGTCTCATTGTTCATCGAGGCGGACGAGGATATCGAGTAAGTTGGCGACTTGCTTAACAAAACAAGCCATAAAGAATTTCCCTTTAATACACAGCATACTTAAGGGACTTCCCAGCTTCTATGCTCCACTCTTTACATCTGCGAGTCAAGCAGTTATTAACAAGGAGCTGGCCTCCGAGCTAAAGGTCTGTCTAGTTCTAGTTCAAGTCCAAGTCAACTTCAATCTATTTATAACACATTTTTTATAGCTGGCACTGAGTCTACCTGCAATTGGACGCTACACAGGTGTCGGGTTTCTCTGCTTGGGCTGCATCCTCATCATTGTTGGCATTGTTCTCACTGTGAAACGCAAGTGGCATGGACAGGCAGCAGCTGATAGGGCGGCACTTATCAGTCAGGAAGACATAAATGACTGAAAAGTAGAACAAGAGTAATCCAGCTAACAGAATGAATCTATTCATTGATTAACGGCAACAGATTGTGATTAATTCATGTATTCTTTTAGATTAAACTGCATTTTACAAATAAATTTAATGATTTTAAATGACAAAATATATTTATTGAGAAATCATATAAAATTTAAATGCATTGAATAAAATTAAATTCATTTTTGAATAAAATAAATAACATATTTATTTATCTCCGACATTCCATGAACACCTACATTTGGCAATTACAGTCAATCTGTTGAAATTATGTACATATATATTTTTAAGAATACATAGTAATTCAAAGTCATATTATTGGCACCCTCAAACAAACTATATTTCTTAAGATAATCATCATTAGCCTAGATCAGGGTTGCCCTGGCTATGCCCCACGGTGCCGAAGATAATCGGCAATCCCACAGACACGATTCAAAGTCAGCCCGAAGTAGTCTCTCAAAGCAGGCGAGAGAAAAAAGCAAGCAGGTCTCTGTAGCTCCGTTATAATTGTACACTGCGACAAAAAGCTGTGAGCATTGCATTTCTGACATAGTTTAAATCTTACCACCATTAAATTTTGATTCGTTTAATTCATTAAAATAATGTAGTGAAATATCTCTCTGATTTATCTTAGAAACTGTTATAACTTGTTTCAGGATGCAGCCTCTCAGTAAGTAAGCTTATTAACTAGCCCAACATATCGACATCATTGTTTTCTTAAGCAATCGAAAGATTATGAATTTGGACTTCATTCTCATTGGGATATGTATAACAAGCTTTCTTATATATGTTCTGTCTTCTGGAAACTTTTCTGTACTTTCGCCCACATTATCAAATATTTTTTACGGCACTATTTTCGGCAGGTTTGAAGTACCTCATCAGGTATTTGCACTGGCGAAATTTAATAATATACATTTCGCTATGAGTTAAGGTACTTTTATTTAAATACATGTATGTGTGTGTAGAGTGGCTTGAATGACCAAAATAAATATCAGTGGTAATATTTGGGCAGATTATGTTTGAGATTGCAGTAGTGTGTAAATTTCGAGGGCTGACAGAGCAGTTAGTGGTTAGACGGTTGTCTAATAACGCCAACATAATTATAGTGATTATGATTTGGTTATTTTTTTTATTAATGTTTGAGTTATAATTATATCTACAGTTGGCATTATTATCACTATTAACATAATAATAATTTATTTTAATTAATCAAACCCCATTTCTTTGCATCCGAATGTCTTGTTAAGCTGACTTAAGTAGCTAGAATTATGGGAATTATTAAAACGTTCCCAAAAAAGTAATAAGCTAATCGATTAAAATTAATTAATTGTGTATAATTCTTATGCCATTTACTCGTACATATGACGTATGTATATTCTAAAACCGATTAGCCCGATCCTGCGAATTAATGCTGCAGATATAAATACAATCATAATCTAATCAGATTGAATGCTCGCACTCTATAAAACAATGCCTCTTGCCGAGCTTACTCATCAGTAGCCATTGTGCTGGCAAAATGTGCTGTAATTGCTGCAGCGTTCGGCAACAAAAGATCTGGGTCTTTGGCCTGGCCGGCCTATTGTTGATTGTCGGCATAGTATTGCTGTCGGCCTGGCCCAGTCTATTCCGGCAATGGATGCACAGCAATTCGCCACTGGCTCCCAATTCGTTTATCTATAAGAATTGGGTCACAACACCGACTCCTGTTTACACTACTTTCTATCTGTTCAACTGGACCAATCCGCAGGATTTAAATAATACAAAAGTGAAGCCGAACTTTGAACAAATGGGACCTTATACCTTCAGTGATTATAAGGTCAAGGAGGATCTGTTGTGGGAACAACCGAAGGTGACATATTACGGTCGTCGAACTTTTCACTTTTTGCCAGAGCTCTCAAAGGGAAGATTAGACGATGTTATTATTGCACCGCCGTTTCCCACGCTAGTGAGTAAAAAGTTCTTAAAAATGAATTTGTTTTAATAAGTTTATTTAATTAATTAATTAAATTCAAAGTGAAAACAAAAAAATTTGAGATTTCCAAAGTTAAGTGAAATGTTGAAAAATGTGATCCTTATCCTGTTCTACAGACTGCCGCCCGATATGTACGCAAATACCGTCGAATATTCCGCAAGATGATGAACTTTGCGGTGAATCGGGAAGGGGGTGGCCAATACATGAAATACACCGCCGGAGAGTGGATCTTCGATGGCATCTACGATAGACTTATCGACTTTGCAGGGAAACTGCATTCACCTTTAATTCCCCTACAAAGTGATCATTTTGGTTGGTTCTACCAGAGGAACAACTCAAAGACAGCCGAGGGTAACTTTACAATCCACACGGGACGCGGAGATCTCAAACAGATGGGTGAGCTGCAAATGTGGAGTGGCGTCTCGCACACGGGCTATTACCAGGGTGAATGTGGCCGAGTGAATGGCAGCACGGGCGAGCTGTGGGCCCAGAATCGACGGTATGACGAGACAATTTCCATATTTTTGTCAGATGCGGCACATTACATCAATATGTATACCGTGTCGAATGTCACGATGCATGGCATCGATGCCTGGCGGTATGAAACAACAAAGCTAAGCTTTGATAACGGTCAACTGAATCCAGATATGAAATGTTTTTGTGTTCCCAATCGCCAATGTCCAATGAACGGTGTGCTCGACTTTTCGCCAGTTGCATACAATGGACCCATTTACATGTCACATCCGCATTTCTACATGACAGATGCATCGTATAGGGAGAACACAACTGGCCTGATGCCGAATGCCTCCGAGCATGATATGCATATCATAATGGAGCCAACTCTCGCCATACCCCTTAGCCTTAAAGGACAAGTTATGATTAGTGTGCTAGTCAGCCGCGACGAGGAAATTGAGTGAGTTAGCAGAGTGTCGGGAAACCTTTATGATACTGAATGTTATGTATACTTTTAGCTATTTGAAGGATGTGGCTTTTGATCATTATGCGCCACTATTTGTGGTGAAAATGAGCGCCGATCTGGATGATCGTTTGCTCGGCTTGCTCAAGGTCAGTTACAGGCAACTCCAGCTAATGCAAACCAATAACTAATCTATTCTTACAGCTTGCTTTGAATGCGGCACAAATTGGCCAATTTATTGGTCTCGGCCTGCTCTTAATTGGCCTTGCAATGCTCATTGCGGGCGTGATCGTGACCAAAAAACATAAATGGCACAATGAAAAGCAAATGAAACCAATCGACGAGGTGAACGTACTTCCAAAGAAGAGTACTTCAAGCAACAGATGATTATTAATATTTTCGGTTGATAAGAAATTGTTATTTGTTTATGTTGCTCGCTATATATATTTGGCATTTGATTATCTGAAGTACGCCATAAAGCAGAAATTCTTTGCCGTGACATACATAACATATACAAATTGGCGTGCCGCTGGATTATCCAATTTGGCCTGCAGGTGTTGGGTTGCCCAGCTCAGCTCGTCTTGAATTACACAAAATTATGGCCTTTCAGATATGCTAAATTTATTAATATGTTAATAATTGTTATTGTTTTTTGTTGCTCTTTTGTTGTTTTGTTGTGCCTGGTGCTGGTGGCGCTACAACAAAAACCTTGAGCACGTAAGCTGCATACTTTACGGCGTACGAACTCTTTCACCTAAACACACACACACACACACACACACACACACACACACACTGTCACACACTCATGCACACATCTAGCCAAATTGCTAACTGGAAATTTGAAAAATGCCAACAGAATATTATAAGCGGCTAATTTATATGCGACTGGCACGCAAACTTACGTTTTGCACACACATTGTTGTCGAAGGAGCTGCAAGTCCTTTGGCAGCTCGAAAGAGCGTTCAGGATGTGGGTGGGACGAAAAAGTTAAACAATGTATGAAAATATGAAAATTATATGCCAGCAGGTATGTGTCGGCCATAACTTTAATAAATACACATAAGTTATGATTAAGAGCTACCAGCATTTTGCTCTTTATATATTTCAACGACTTTTTTAAAAGGATTTAGGTATCATAAATTAAAAGCTATGCTAATATTAGTTTGTGTCATATTATAAATGCAGCTTATGTTAAAAGAATATAGCTGTAACTTTTTTGCTTATATTCTTAGATATATCAGCTTCATTTTGCAAAATTTAATCATATTATTGACAATTTTTAAATTACTGAATTTACAATGTATATGCTTGTTGCATTTAAATACAACATACCCAATAATTTATATCCATAAATATTTCGTTCAAGTTGAACAATTGCATTGCACAAATTACATTTAAAAATTTCTATTGATTCTTTTATTGTAAATGTATTTAGACAAAAAGCTATTTGTATTCACGTATACATATGTCTAAATTTGGTAGTCCAATATATTTTAATTTTAATACAGAGCACATATTGTGGCAAATGTCTTGACAAATATGCATGCAAAACAAAAATGATTTACATCCATTCATTTTGTGCGAATACAATTTTTGGTATTTTTGGCAAAAAATAATTTAGTAGCTTGGAATTGGAATATGTTTCGGGAATTCGTTTATATTTTGATAAAAAAAAATTATTTATTCTTTTCTGATGAACAAATTAAGACAGCTCTTGATTTATGTGTGAGGCATTGCAATTTAATTCAATTCTATGCATTATATTCGGACTATAATTGAAATAAGTTCGAATACTGGCAACTAACCAAAACTTACTATTCCTTATCGCAAACCTATTTACAAAGTATCAGCTAGTCTAGCTTTTACTTATAGGAGACACCTTCAATCTTTTTTCAACACATTTTTGTACGTATTTGCATATATGCTTGTTCTGTTCAAGAATTTGATTCGTATTCGCCCTTCATCAGTTGAGCGAGGAATTCTAATGAAATATTTTTAAAATGCCGCACAGTGCGAAAAAGTAGACGGCTGAATGACTACCTCAACAACAATATCCAGCATGGTACACAGGTTGACCAGGTGCTCAACTGACAGGAGACTGACGTACTCAAATATGTATCTAGAAAAAGGGTATACCTAATTCCTAAAGAAGTTTGCACAATCTTAAAAAGAAAATTTGTATTTGTATTTTTAAGAATTGCTTATTTTGGTGATAATGTTTTTTTTGAAATCTTTCTACCACTTAATTATATAAGAAAACTACAGTATATTCAACTTCAGTAAACACATTAAATCTTTTTTATTAAGCCTAGATATTTTTTTATTTTGTTTTTGGGTTCATGCAACAGATCGAGCCAGTGACCAACTTCATTATTTGACGTTAGCACAACAGAAAAAAACGGCGCAAAAATGTTTGTAAATATATGTGTGTGTGTGTGTCTGTGATTATATATATATAATAATAATAGTAGGCTTGGGTAAGTGTATGTTAGGCAATTTTCATACATAAGCCAAATAGCATTGTTGCTGCTTCTGTCGGTCCATTTGGACTGTTGTCCGTTTATGTCGCGAAAACTTTGGTGTCCTAATCTGCTGCCCGACTTGCATACTAATTTGTTTGCTTTTGGGGTACTTCTGATCCCATTGTCCCTTTGCCTCCCACTGTTTCTAACTGGGACTCACTCTTTTTAGATGCTTTCTTTGCCGCTGTTATGGTCTCTCGCTCTCTCGTTTTGTTGACAACCCATAGATTATGTTGTTGGCTTTGGCTTTGGCTTTTGTGTGTTGTTGCCCAAAAGTCGAAAGCATGTTTCGGTTGAGTATGTATATATGTGTGTGTGAAAGCTCTCAGTGTCATGTTCGCTCGGCTTATGCATTCACTTTAGTTTCGTCCTCTACAATCCTGTAGTGTCCCGTTCTGTCCCGTTTGCGGAGTCCATTGGTTTCTTTGTTTGTTTGCTTTGGCTGCTCCGTCTATAAAGCCTTGTTTAGCTGCTTAATTTTTCCCTTTGTCATGTTGACAGCCCTTCGACAGTGTCTCCCTTTTTTCTGGGGTTCTTTCCTTAAGTTTGCCTCATTTTGCGCACAATTTAATGTTATTTAATTGACATTTAAGTTTATGAAAATGTTTGTGTTTTGGCTGATCCAACAGACTCCGTCACGACCTCTCAAATAATAATAATGTCGAGGTCAGTTTTAATCTAATGGCAATAATCTAATGTATTTGTTGTTACTTGTTTGTCCTTGAAGCATAAGTGTCTGAAAGTTATCCTTAGGGTGAATTGGTTGGTGAGCATGTATTCGTTTAGAGAATTGGATTGTTTTTTCGATTTAATTTTATATTTATTTATAATCTTTTTTACGCATTCATTTTCGATGGCGTGAAACAATATGCAACATTTTACAAAATTTAGCTGAAAATAAATCGACCTGAAGTTAATTTTCGGTGACATTTTGACTACAATGTTAACCACAATATGCCGCAATAATTTACAAGGACTAATCCTTTTTTTCGCCGTTTTTTATATGCTGATGCTCTCTCCTTTCGGAAATTTATGATGCAATTTTCTATGCGTTGTGCAGTCGCGATGCCTACAAATTTTATTCGCAACCAAATTGCATTGGCCTTTGGCGTCGGGCAGGCGTTATAAAGTTGACAGCTACACAGGAAGCACAGTCAAAAACAACCAAAAATAAAATATGAAAAAAAGTTAACATAAACAACAAGAACAAGAACAATAGTAACGGCGACAGTTCACTGACAATGTTGGTTGAATTTAAAAATTCAATTTTAAAATGCAACGAAAAATGTTTGGAGCACGTGTTTTTTATGCCATTCCAAAAAATGTTTCTGAGCATTATTTTTCCTATGAATAAAATTGGAAATTACTAAACTGCCACATACACATGGGACAGCCAAACAAAATTGTTCAGTTTTTAGTTAGAGTTTTATTTAGAAATAAATGGTAAAACTAAGCAAAAAATGACTAGTTATCAAAAAGGTACAACAGGCCGTTAATAACTCGTAAAAGTGTTGTGACAATTATATTAAATATTTTTTAATTATTTTCTAAGCGGCAATATTAATATAACAACTTTGTTGCCTTGTCAAAATCATTATGTATTAATTTATGTCTGTTTGGGCAGCAGCTTTTTGTCGGGTTTTTAGTTTGTTGGGCGAGCAGAAGACAATGCAAAAATGGTGTAATTAAAACTGCGCTGGGACAACAATCATTATTTTGCTTCTGCTGGCTTTAATGGAAGTTTTCATTTGGTCAGCAGAATATTACGCATACGCCATGTGAACGACGAAGTGTGTTTTAATTGCCGTTGCGTGCTCTTCTGATGTGCACATAAAATATCTGCCATGAAATTAGCTTTTGCTTTGCATCGTAAATTCCAACATTTGTTTTTTGGTGAATTTCACAAATTCTGTGCTAAAACTTGACTGTAGCTGGCAAGCAGAAATTTAATCAGCCAACGCTGAAACTTAAAGTCTAACTGACCCGATGCCAAGAGTTAAATTGAAATCGAAAGTCCAAAATAACTGCACACAAAATTGCAGCATTAACTGAAAGCGGCTGGTGTTTTTGCCGCAGTTTCTGGAAAAACAATTTGCCAAAGGATAGAAACATTAAGTGCGCCCGAGAAGGCAGAAACGAATTCAAAAGGATAGTGTGTGTTATCGAGTAGCTAGAGAAGGACACTTGCAAGCTGCTGCTGCCCTTTGCTGACCATTATGCTCAAGAGTTGACTGCATAAATTGCTAGCAAGCTGTCGTTAGGCAAACGAGCTGAGGCTTAGCGCCTGAAAGTATGCAGCATATTGGACCTTGTTTAAGCATATGACTATGCATATTTGAATGGCAATTTCCATGACACAGAGCAGGACAGTGCTGGCCAAGCCGATCGCCCGGTCATCGATGCAAACCCAATTTCATTGTGTTTACTGGCACTTTACAGTGTATCTAGAGTTTCAGTCTGAGTACCAAAGGAATTGTCTCTCTAGTATACGCATAATTTCATTTTGCATTCGTTTGCCTACTCCACCTGAACCAAGCTTTAGATTTAATTTACATGTAGAAAAATTCGATATGTTCACGTACAGCTGTCGCCATTTGTTGATATACTTTACATTCTTTCATGGCATTTCAATCAATTCAATCGCAAATTTCACTTCCGCATCCGTTTTCCGCAATTTATTGCTCAGCAACAACAACAACAAATGCGATGGCTGAACAACAAATGCATTCAACAATTTTCGCACTTTAACCACAGAATTTTGTTGAATTCACATTAAAAATACATGGGCTGCAAATTGGCAGGTGCAGCAGCATCAAAATGTCACTGCGAATTCCATGAATGCTTATGTATCCGCTTAACCAGTCGTGTGGCACGGAAGTGCAACAGAAACAAGGGGCACAAAAGAGAGGAGGGGTTGATTCCAGGGTGTAAAGTGCCAACGCCGGGCAGGTGGATATTCATGTGATAACAGCGTTACACGACATTGCAATTATATATGTAAATGTCCAGATGCCACTCGCTGTTGCACATGCGACAATGCACTGCCACAGACTGGTGCCAAAAAACTCCAGATGGGAAGTCGACCTAGCGATCTCAATCTCTATATTATTATCTTTATATCTTTATATGTGATTTGATATAATATTTCTGCTAATTGATCAATTGTTTGATAATCAAAATTGTGGTGTAAACAATCAGAGCTACTAAAAACATTTTAATTTAAATCATATTGTGCCACAATTCAACGCCTAAATTCAAGTATTTAGCCTGCCTACTATCCGCTCCATAAATAATTAATCAAATGATTGACTATTCAATAATGCACATACACATGATTTTATGCCCAGTGTGTGCTAGGGCAATTTAATTATGGCAGCTCAATGGCACAGTGGCTGCCAACTGTCATTGTATGCATTGTGTGACATTTAATTATGCCAATTTCTGTTGTAGGTACTATTGTGCATTAAATTAATTAATACTGTAGCTTGATTTTGGCTGTGATACCAATTCACAGCTATGATTGTGATTGACGGACAGTGTAGGTGAGTTGGAATCCCGTTTCGGATGCATTTGTCTGGGCATCGCTGGAGAAATTAATGACGAAGGGTGGACGTGCAATGATTTTACTTCCAGCCAATTGATTGCCGCAATAATAAGTTGGCTGAAATGCTGGATTGTTGGCCATATATGAGTTGCCTATAAGCAGATAGTCTGAAGCGCGTCCAATGGTTTTCACTGTACTATGGCAATCCTCATCGTAACCAGGACTTAGACCATCGGTGATGGATTTGGATAACGAAAAGTGATCCAGACTGTAGCTGTAAGGGAAGAAAATTTTAATTAGACAATTGACTAACGCACAACACTCTTAAAATATAAATAAATTTAAATATTTTTCTAAATATAACTTTGCGCAAATAATAAAACAAATTTGTTTTTCAAATCTGATTGATTTTTTGTGAATATTTATTCATTTAAATATTGATCCCAAAGTAAAACTTTACTTTTCGTAATGGTGGTGTTTTCAATATCTGTGCTTCATTTAAAAGAAATGGAATTTTATTAATCACAAAAATATTTAAACAACTTTCGCCCCTAATTGACTATTCAAACTAATTGCATTTCTCAAAATTTTGATACAACATTTATAATTGTTCTGATTGCATCATAGCAAATTTTAAAATAAAATTTGTTTTTCAAATCTGAGAAAGATTAATTTTCTGTAAATATTTATGATATATGTGAGAGTTATCTTACCTTATCTCCATATTTGCTGCACCTGCCACACAAATGGCATACCGCATATTGGGCATATAAATGCCGCCAGCAAAGTTGAAGCTGGCAATGCCGCCCGTCGAGCTGCGGAAATACTGATCACAGCCAAGGGGCGCCAATAGCTCCAGATCAGCCGCAGATGGGGCGCTTAGGGTCTGGAAGAGCTGGGCAGCAGGACCAGGATGGCCAGGACTGCCACCGAAGATGGTGCGAGGCAGGAAGCTGCTGAGAAAGGGCAACAAGGTGCGCACAGTTGGCACGTGCGCTGCGTCGGTGGTGGCAGGTTGCTGTTTGGCCATGGCCAGCGTATTCGGTGGACACTCCAGTTGGGTTAGCGTCAGGTGCCACGTCGACTGCGTCGAGTGGCTGCCGAGGCTGAAGTGCAATTTAAGTGTCTGACCCCGTTGCAGTTGCACGTACAAATGCTGTCCGTTGTTGCGGCCGCAGAGTTGAAAACGCTGCACTTGCATAAAATCGACACACTCGAGCAGTTGGCTGGTGGCATTAAGGCGCGGCTGTGGCAGCTCCAAGCGTTCCATATCGATGCGCACTTGACAGACCTGTGAACTCCAGGCATCCACCTCGTACTGGCAGCTGTCCAACACGCTCAGCTGCCTTGCCACCGGACTGCGTATGACGATGCGCTTTTGCCGCATGCTCGTTGCAGCGTTGCATTGCAGCTGACAGTCGACGGCGGCGAGTTGCAACAGCAACGGTGGCAACAACCAGAGCACCATCATTTTATTCTTTATTTTTAATATGTATACTTTTGTGCCAGGTAAGCGAAAACAGTCGGGACGGCCAACAGAACGTCTTGATTTAATTTCAAAATATAACCGAACATTGCTTTTTATGTGCGCTTTTATCAACTGATAACCGAGAGATATCTTGAATTGATAACTGCCATTGACATTCTCTCCCTCTTAACAGAGATAACAGATGTGTGATAATAAATTGTCTCCTCTTACAGCATCTGACACTATCTAAGCATTCCTTCCATTGGCATGTCAATGGCAACAAGTTGTCAAGTTGCGAAATGTGCAGAGAAAACAGATGACACAGCGACAACTCACATGTTTTCAATCAACAACAATAACGACAACAACAACTGAAATAATAATAACAACGTCAGCCTGGCTATAGAAAAAGCTTTCACATGTCTGTGTCAAGGCTTTCAACTCCCAAAAAAGTTTTTACTCTAAACAAAATTATAAATGACAAAAGAATATTTGGATATTATTGGGAAGAAGACACCATCGGATTTTAGGCTTAATTTATAAAAAGTTAAATTATTTTGAACCTTATATTTCTAATTTCACATTTCACATAAAATTTCTTTCTTTTTTTTTACTTTTGCTTAACTTTAAGCAATCGTTTCATTTTCTCTCTCATCATCTCTTGGGCCTCATTGTCTGCATTCAAAATTAGTCTACAAGAGTTTTATTCTTCTCTGTTTTGACACTCAAATCTGACTTTTATAATTTCATCTGACATTTCTGACTTTTGAAAGCATTCTAAAATAATTTATTGCATTTGCAGTTAAATGCTTTGCCAAACATGCCAAAACTATAAGTTCCCAATCGAATAAATACCACTTTATTTAGTCATGCTTTAAATAAAAATTCATTGGCCAAACGTTTTATCAATAAATGCCATAAGCAAGTTTTACGCACATTTTATGACACAACCAGACACGCACACACACACACACATAAGCAGCACACACACACATGGGCAAACCAATAACTGCTGCTGTGAGGCGTTTATGGCAATCTTACACCTTTTATGGCTGCTTTCCTCTCACCACAACACCGCAAACAATAAAATGCCTGGCATTTATGTGCACATATTTCTGATTGTGTGTTAAGGTTGAATGTGAGCGTGTCTATGAGTATGCCCTTGTGTGTGTGTGTGTGTGTGTGTGTGTGTGTGTGTATGTGTGTGTGTGTGTGAGCCTGCTCTTAATTCATATGCGTTAAATACTCTTATTGTGGCATAGCTCAAGGCGCAACTTCAAGTGTAGTTAAAATATAAATTTAAAAATGTGACTTCAATTAAAAAGAAAAAAATAAAACTCAAACGACTTGACGATCGGGTAATAGGAAAATTGCATGTAAGGCGCGATTAACATATCAAAAAATAAATGTTTTACAGCCAAGTACTTTCAGCTTTTCGAGCATTTTTTCTTTGCATGCAAGGAGCTGCAAAAATGTATAATGCACACCATGGAAAACATTTGCGTTTATGTTTAAGTTTTAAAAATTTATGGCCCAAGTCGAAGAGCAGCAAAAAACAAGCTTGAAAATACAATAACAACAAAAACGCGTGCAGCCGGCGCATTAAAATAAAACTACTAATAAGTAAAAACAAAACAACAACAGCAAACAAATTTTGGAATAAAATGGGAAAAACGAAAAAAATTGGAGCGAACTGACGTCGTTAGCAAAGAGAAAATAAGTGCGAACGAGAGAAGGTAAAATTTGATGAATATATAATACCCTCACAGATTGTATGGAATAATATAAATATAGTTACGAATTTATTTAAATATAGTTTGACTTAACCTAGGGTGCAATTTTGAAGATAATTTCGGACACTATTATAGCTTTAGCATTCCTTTTCCAATGCCCAGTTCATGAGATAATATAATATCTTTAAGTTTAAGTAAGTAAGTTTATAAATATAGTGGCACCCATAAATTTAAATTTAATAACTAGTTGTCTAGCCAATTTTTTGCAATAATATTTTAATATATGTTGCAATTATCAATATTCAAAAGTCGACTAAATAACTAAAATATTATGTTTTATTTCATTTGAAGATTTAAAAATTTTATTAAAATATTTGCAAGTGTCAAATAAATTGAAAAACTGCCTTAATTGAAGAAAAACTAAAGAAGTTTAGTTTACAAAATCAAATGCTTGAAAATCCCTATAGAATTGTCTCACTTTCTTTTGGCAACAGGCAAACTTTATGCCCAAATGGTATCACTCTTTTTTCCCCAAGGGCATTCTGTAAAAAGTTTAGCAACCGCAGCCGCAGCAGCTCTTGCTCTTATTTATGTCAATGTTTTGTTTTAGTTTTTTTATGATTATTTTGTTGTTATTGTAGGAGGTAGTCGCCTGCCAACTGCTTGCATGTCGTACCCACTTGTACTACCTTTGAACTTGCTTCCAGTAAGAGAAGAAAAAACTGACTCGAGCTTGCGACCAGGTTTGGGTGTGGTCTCGGCCCTGTTTTATGTGATCAACAACATGTTTTGTTCTTACTCAAGTTGTTCTTACTATGCGAAAATTGCTTCGGCAAAATAGCAGTGAGAAATATAAGTGCAGGCACGTCAAATCCACACACACACACACACACACACACACACACACCCACAACATACACAAAACAATTGTTGGTAGTTGTGGAAAGGAAGCAAAAGTTTTTTGTGCAGTTTCTTGTTAGTTTTGAATAACCACCTCATAAAAGTAATACCGGCAATGTCCTTGCCAATCCAAATTGCAATCGTTGTTGCTCGCTTTTTTGTTTGTTTCTTTGTTTTTGTTGTCGTAGCGTCATCATTTCTCATGCACAGCTTGTTTTGAGTTTAATAACAACAGTTCAACAGAAAGTGGGTTAATAGCTTTTCTCATAAAAATCAAATTAATTGACATTCGATTAGCTTGCAAACAGATTGCTCCAGGCGATTATGCAAACTATAAGTATATATGTATATATATACAAAGCCACGCCTCCTAATCATAAGCAGCGACATCAACAACCAAAAGAACAACAGGAACAACGTTGACGCCGCCATCTAAAATGGAAATCTACCGGTAACAAGGACATGCATATTTTTCCAGCTTGTGTTGATTTCCCTTGCCTGCCTCTGGCGTCGCACCGCCTGCATTTTTTTTGTTGTTGCCATATTTGCTTATCATGTGAAATGCATGCAACAACAACAGAAATAACAAGAACAATATGGATGGGCGACGTGTTGCTCACGTTGACTTCAGTTAAGAAAAACTAGCTGTTTCCGGTGCTCAAACAGAGCGCCAAACTGATTGCGACACAGCCAGAAAAAAGTCAGCAGCACTTTTGTTGATTTCACAATAAATTTAAATGCAATAGCAACGAAAGCGCAACAAATAGATAAACACAAATTTCGAGTGTTCCCAGTATCAATATCAATTCGAAAATAAGAGCGAAAGATGCTAGAAAAACTGTCGACAAAAATGAGTCTCAAACTGTTACTTTCAGTCAAAATTAAGGCGTTTCTGTATCACGGAACATTGACAATAAATGTAGCTGTTTTATTGTTTTCCGGAAATGTTGACAAGCGCCACGAAAACAAATCGTAAACTTCATGTAAATAAAATGGGCACAAAGCAAGCTAGGAAAACTGGAAACTTCAATTGAATCTGTTGCTTTTTAGCTATGAGGAAAATTGCAAAACTGTTTTTCTATTTATTTGTATTTAATTTAATGCCTTCTGATAAACTTTCCCTCTGTCAGTTGGCCATTGTTATTGCCTTTTTCGAAAAACTTTTGCGTACTCAGCAGCAACACAACAGAACTTGGCTTATACGCAATATTTACAGTGAATTTATAGTTAATGCGCTTATAGACACAGTGTTGCTGCAATGTCCATATAATATAATAAATGGCCATTGCGGCCATACAAATTCAAGGATTAACATGCAAATCCTTAAAGGGCATCACATCAGTCAGCCGGCTGTGCCAAGTTTACTCCCTGACATTTGTCAGGCCACACAGACTTATTTATGTGCGTCGACTGCAGCCATGAATTGACTCAGCAAGTGAGAGCATAGAGCTGGGCGTGATGCCAACTCAGAGTATTCCCTTCATATTGTGGACCCTGCAAGTCGACGACTGTCAACGACAGCAGGCGGCGCCTTGTCTTAGTTTACCACATGATGCACTCGCACAGGCGTCGCACAATATGTCTTTGATTTCCGTTTATGCTTAAAGCCAACCATAAACTCCCCCTCGGAGGGGAGAATGCTGCAGCTCGACGAAGCAAGCTGCGTTGAGTGCGAAGCTACTTTATGAAAGGGCATCGAATTGGCACTCAACACAGCACAAGCTGTTTAGCTTCAGCAAAACACAAATGCAAAAGCCAACTAAATAACAGAAAATATGTAGAAATTTCAAAAAAATGTTTTCTTATATGCAATTGTTTCTCAATTATTTTTATGAATTTTTAATTCATAACTTTTGAAGTTTCTTTACAAAATTCAATTGATTGGCTTATAAATTGCAAAACTAATATGGATTCATAAAAGAGAAATTATTATTTTATTTTCAATAATTTTTTAAAATGGCCAAATTGTTATTAATCTTTTACAGTAATTATTCATATAAATGAGTCAAAACCAAAGGAAAAAAGATTTAAATTATTAAATAAAAATTCAAATTAATTTAAGTTGAATTATTACCAAAAATGGATTTATTTATATTTAAAAATTAGTAAAATTAAAGTCTTAAAGGACAATATACCTATAAAATGCCATTGATGGAATTTTATGTCTAATGAAATGACAAAGTGAGGAATCAACAACCGAATAATAATTTTTTAGATAGAACAGACTAGTGACAAATATGCGGATGTGTTATATTTGCATATTCACACAAAATTAAACGTTGCTTGGTCAGGTTTCTGCTCTTATCTAATAAACATTTTGTTGACTTCTTCTCAGCCACATTGTGGACATGGACACGGGCAATTTGTATTGCATGCATGCATGAAATATCTGGAAAATTCTATTTATTTATGCCGATGTCAATTAATGGATTTTGCAACAAATGTTTGCCTACACTTAATTGCAGTGCCAAATTGTAAATGGAATATATTAAACTGTGAACGATTTTGCAATTTAAAATGTGCTACGATTATATTTAATGTGAGTCTGTCTGCACGTAGTTCAAATAAAGTTGCAACTGCAACAAGCCATGCGAATTTATATGCAGTTGAATCGAGTAGGAGGAGCCAGAAAGCCAACATATACACTGGACAACACGCGACGTATACTTAATATACACGTATTGGATGCGTGACTGTTGCAGCAACACATGCAGACACACACACACACACTCACACTCATACTCAGACACTAGAGCATTGCAAAAGAAATCAACTTAAAATGTGCAAATTGTTTATATTTCAACAAGACGGGAAAGAAAAGCACTTCGAATACGAGATGCTTGGACTCGCAGTCGTATCCGAATTCACACTCACATGATGCAGGAGCAATATGCTTGAACTCATGTAAGTATGTGCCGGACATTGAATAAGATTAATGAAGGTTTTGTTTATGCTTCCGGCCGCCTGCTGCGGTAACGTGGCCAACCCGCAAAATCCTCCTCCTGTGGCTGCTTCTGCTTCTGCTCTTGAATGTTTTCTGTTCGCTGTTAAATGCTGTTGCATACAGGCAGGGAGCTTTCGGGCCATGTTCGGTTGCTATGCCACACAAAAAACATATTTCAATGATGATTTTTCGGGTTGCACTCCGAAAAAAAAAAAACATCAAGCGGGCGTTAACAAACTGACCCACAAACACTAGACATCCACAACAAAAAGAATTTGAAGAGTGTGTGAGTTTCCAGGAGGAGCCGCAGACAAATGTCACTTGCATGTTGCGAATTGTGACAATTGGTTAATGTTCTTGTAGCTTTTTATTGGTCTGTCAGTAAAACAATTTCGAATGCTTTTTTATTTAATGTGATTTCATTTTTATGTCTGCAATTCAGACAGTGAAAATTGCTGCACAGCTAATTTCTTGACCAAATTATGCACATTGAAATCACTTAAGCTGCATATACAATGCACATAAGTTCTGAATAAGTTTGGTTGCATTTATCTTTTGACTTAGCCTTTTTTTACCTTGAACTACTCTCTGATCATATAAATTAAAATAGTTCTAAATGCATACTGGAAAGTATTTGCTTTTATTCTGTTTTCTGAACTCATTTGATTTGATTTAAGTTCCAGAATATCTCTTTGAGTATTTATATTAATCGTCGCTCTCTTGTTTTATTTCAATAGCCCTTTAAAGGCCAACAGTTGTAAGTAATTAAAAATTAATTATATTTATGAAACTTACATAACTTGTTCTCTCTTTTTCCTATTCAGTGTGCAGCAAAAAGTTTTTTCTTCCAGCGATTTCTTTTAGTCGAATACCTTTTTTTTTACAATTTTAGGTAAACTATATACAGAGCTCGAACATAGCATAACTCATAATAAACAAACCGCAAGAAAAGCCCTAGACACCTTTAATTAGAGTTGCAGTAATACTTGCCAAACAAAATAGAGTGGCAAGCTAAACTACAGAAAATGGAAAAGAGAAAACATCAAAGTAAACAGAGTGGTAAGTAATCAGCGCTAAGTATGCACTTCATTCCTTTAAATAATGTGGTCGAATTGCAATTTAATGAGCTCATTGACAGCCGTTTCAACTACACAAAGAAAAAAAACAGAAAAGAGGGGTAAAAGAGTTAACGTGAAAATGAGTTAGTTGCAGCTAAATGGCCCGTAACTCAGTCCAAGATAGAAGATTTACGTGCCGAGCGTAAATTAAATATTAATCATACTCGTAATGCGCAACGCACTTGGGAGTTCAAAAAAAGTGGATAAAAGAAATGAAGGAAATTTAACAGTCAACACATTTTCCCCAAAGCTCCGACATGGCCAAAATGCCACCATTTTTTAATTAACCACCAGGGGGTCGCAGAGGGTCGCGTTGGGTCGCGTTGCTCGGTGTCCTGCACCGCCGCGACGGGACAACCGGCTGTCAGTTAAACTGAATGTGAAGCATGTTGACATTTGTTACATCCCTGCAACATTATATATACACACACACATGTATATATGTATATATATATTTAGTGCTTGCCACGACAAGTGTGACAGCAGCCACGTGAGCACCATATGACAGCTGTTGCACGAATAGTTTTATAAGTACTTGCTAATGAGTCTGTAGCTCTGGCAGCAATCACTTTTCGAGCGCCTTCCCGTATTCCAATTCGCCGGAAATTCGCTCAGCTTTAAACTACTGCAGCCCACGAAAAATATTGATTTAAATTTAAAACATTTTTCACATTTAAAGTAAGTGATTCTCTTAGTGCACTTGCCCTAAAAGTAGACTACATATTGTTGAGTATGCGAATTAGGGTAGAAACACATATGCGCTTGCAAATTATACTTAAAAAATATATAAGAATTTCTGCTGCTTTTAACCCTATTCTCAAACGGGCCAAGAACAATGGCTAACAATGTAACGCATTCGCCGCGTGTGCCAACAGTTACTTCAAGTCGAGTTGAGCCATTGAGAGAAGCTTGCGGACAAAATCTGTTGTGAGTGGCACTGTTCGCTGGCACAATTCGAGACTGAAATATGCAAGACAGTGTTATATTAATTCTTTTCTGTTTTCCTCCCTCTTCTGTACGCTTTGTTTTTGTTTCGTGGCGTTAAATTTAAGCAACGAATTGCTGTGAGTTTACTGCATAAATACGAACGCCAGGCGATAGCAAGGAAGTGAAAAAAAATGTTATTCACGGCATAAATTTGCACTAAACTGGGATTCAAAATGGATTTTCTAAGCTAAGGAAACAAAGGGAGGCCCCAATATAATCGCCATGAATGAAAGCGCAGCATCATCGGCAACAACAACCACAACGGCGATGACGATGACTATGACGCTGACGATGACGACGGGTGACGGCTGACAGCAACGTGGCCCTGACAGGCGGAACAAACGAGCTTGGCGTATATGAACCAGATCTACAGCTGCTACAAAACAGGCTCGGGCTGAAGGCAGCAATGAAGTCAGGGAAGAGAAACATAGTCAGGGGCTAGATGTAGTTTTCTCCTAGACGTAGTCACTCTGCTTAATATATTTGCATGCTGTGGGAGTAAAAGTGGGAGTGGCATTATAAATCGCATTAAGTGGATCATACTTTGCATATGAAGTGCCCAACTGACGGTCCACAGCCGGAATGTCGGCTGTCTTGTGATAAAAACCAAGCACTCTAACACGAAAACAACAACAACAATGTACGCCTCACACTCAAAATTCAAAAGTTTCATTTCAGGTGAATTCCAGCCAAGGATTTTAGTGCTAACAGTACAGTCGCAACAACCTCTGCGTTTTATCCTGTCAATTGTTTGGCAGCTGATGATGAATGATGCCGATAGTGTCATAGCATTTCCAAAGCACCTTGATAGCGAAAATTTGTTGCCGCATTAAGTTTGCCACGTGCAACTTGTAATAATTTCCAACATTTCTCTAGTTGTAGTTGAGCGCAATCCCTAATGGCAACTGCATAGCTCATTGCTGTAAATTATGCGTCAAAACTTTTGCTGTTTGCCAAAGGTAAAGTATAAACTTTTTACCCTAAATTCACAAGAACTATTATTTAAGCTAGAATTTCTTAACATTTATTTAAATTACGCCAAATTGTTATTAAAATTAATTTAGAATAACAACAAACAACACCGATGTCACTCTGTAAAATTGTCTATTTAGTTTTGCTTCGAACTGGAAATGAAAATTTAGATTCCTCTTTCTGCCATATCATTCTGTCTAGACAGTTCAATGAGCATCTTCGGCTATGAAAAACTTCATATTCATGAGGCGTCATAAAATGATTATCATAAATATGTATGGCTTTACTATTGAACTGTCTCTACTCTCACGCTCTCAGCTTCCTCTGTCTTCAGCACATATGTATATGTTCACTTAAAAAAGCAAAGAAAATTAGCTCAATTTAACTGTGACTCATTAAAGCAAGTCTCATAAATAGAAAAATAAATATAGTGGAACTTGAACAAAAGTAGGTCTTCATAACTTTTGTACATTTTTTGGATCATAAAAAAATAAATTAAAATATACGTTCTTTTAAGAAACCCATGCGATAAGATTTTAAATCTAATCATTATCAGATTTTCTAGATATGTAGAAAATGTTTCAAATCAAATTTGCCAACCTCTATATCTTCCTTTTGTGCTGGTTCAACAACTAAATGACACCCCTTTTTAACCCGTTTTACATTTACCATATAAACGAATATAAATAACTGTAACAAAACACAAAATTGAACAATAGGAAAACTGTATTACAATAACAACTTGGGCTTGTTAATGAATAATTAATAAAATGTAAAACAAGTTTTTGTGCGCTTGTACATTTTAATTGAAATAAGTATTTAAAGGGCAATCAATTAAAACGAGCTGCGAAGTTAAAAGAAAAGTCAGCGTAAAGGGGCAAGGACACGTAATGTTACAACTACAAGGACAACAACATGTATTGCCATTATAAGACAATACACTTGGTAACAGCAAGGACAGCGTTAAGTTTGCTATTTTTCCTATCGCTCTCTCTTTCTTTCTTTTCCCTCTGTTTCCTTTTCTCGCTTTACTCCAGTGACGCCCCCAAATGCCATTAGAGTAAAAAGACGTCTTGAGCGACGTTGCTGTTTGGCGTTGTTTCCTATCGGCAATCGCATAAATCTCGTCCTTTGAGAGTTGTTACACCGGCTCACAATACGGACTAGCGTTGCCACCTAGTTGCAAATTGTACGCAAGGGTTTCCGCTAAGCAATTACAACACGCAGTTTCCATTTTATGCACTCGGAACTCGAGTTCGGACATCCATTGGACATTCTGCTGACTTCACATTGCGGCAACGTGACTTTTATTGGACTTTCTTGGATTATATTTTTTTGTTCTTCTTCTTTTATTCTCTCTTTCTGTTTCTTTTGTTGCGTTCATTGCTAAAACTTTTCGTCTCTTGTTTATGGCATTTATCGTGCTATTTATTCAGCTTGTTATGCCTTTTGTTTCACAAAGCCGTCTCACACCCAAAAAACAAAACCCGAGTCGCAAGTTCAAGTATTTGCCTAGGCTCACGGACCTGTCTCCGACTCCCACTCCGACTCCTACTCCGATTTCGAGTTCGAGTTCAGTTCTGGCTCACGGTATATTCGAATGTCCCGCAGCGTTTGCTTAACGCGCCTTGGCGCTTATCTAAACGATTGTCTGTGGAGTGATTATGAGTGTTGGAGCTTGTTAGCATAATTGACGCCCCGTGCCCGTTTACCAAATGTTTCCCCCTCACCTTTTGCCTTCATCGATGCCGAACGCTACACAAAAGAGGCCGAAAACACTCTAAACGCAGATACTGAATAATAATCAAGTGCTATTTGGTTACAATTTCATGCCTAATAATAACTTTGATTATGCGCACCAAATGTGAGTGGGTCTAATGATGGCTGTCTATGTTTGTTTGGGTGTATCTGTGTGTGGGTGTGAGTTGACTCACACAGTTACAAAAACAAGGTAAATTGAGGTAATGAGCTGTAAGCTAAGAAATCTGCTTGTATTTATTTTTAGTAAGATCTAAGAGCTGCGAATTCTGTATACTATTTCACTTATTTTCTTTGCTCTAAATGATTTCAACTAATTTAAGAAATAGTGCAACAAATAAATATTAAAAAAAAATATTTGATCAAATAAGTAATATTTTAATTTCATAGTTAACTAAATAAATAATAATTTTATATTTTTCTTACCATCCGAAAAATTAATTCTTTTAATAAAGAAACATAAAAATTATGGCAGATAGTAAATTTATTAAATTTGGCTTATCCTAAAGGAAAAATAAATATTTAAATGACGAATAAAATTAAATTAAAATTAAAATGTCCTCAGAGTCAACATGAGTTAAATGTCTCTAAAGACGTAATTCGTTTGGCATTTCTGTACATAAATTTATCTTCATTTTATTTCAATTTGCCTAGGTTCTTTTTTGCACACTTAACGGCCGACAGCAGCTGCAGCCAGAAATCAGGACAATTAACAAATGCCGCACACACACATACACCTACAGCCAAAGTAATCATGCTGAAACACCACAAAACACAGTACAAATTGGCGCACACTAATGCAAGTAAAGCCCATTAGCAAGCACACACACACATGCATTATCGCACTTACTTAGAGAGACAGTTTGGAGCTGAATTGCAATGATGTTCAGCATTCAAAATACCTTTACTGGGAAAATGACTGAATTTGTCAAAAAACAAACATCTGCAAAGTTTTTAAATAAATCAGTTGGGAAACTGTTTTGCTTTAACGCAAAGTAAAACCCAACCAAAGAGGAAAGCCGCGTTGTTAATGCCAAGTGCAAACATGACAATGACAAGAGACGACATGTTAAGATTTCACTTGATGTTTAAATTCCAACACGATAAGAGACTGAGATGGGGACTAAGTGTGGCATTGAAAAGGGGTCGGAGAGGGAATTGTGTTGCTATCAAGCTTTAATGCTGATTGCACAATCAGCTTGTCTGAAGCAAGCAAGCACGCATTTATTGCTCATACGACCTGTTGACTGTGACAGACGCGACTTCCTTCGCTTTTGCTCTCCAAAAACTGCAAAATGCTTTGCGTGTAATTATCTTAAGTGCGGGTCACAACAACAGTCACAGCAACAACTATAATAACTCGAATAAAGCAACTAGAAGGTTTGCTGAACATGTTTCTAAAATGATTTAACATTTTAGACTCAGTTGAGTTTGCTTTAACGCCATCTTCACACACAAAAATGGGTGTTTAAATTTATGCCAAAATCACCACAATCAGTTGCTCGTTTTAAGCTGCCACCAAAAACTGATTTCAATGTGTGGGGCAAGTGTTAAAAAATTATTTTGTGATATTGCAGGTGGGATAAGCGTGAGCCCATTATTGCGCATTTAGCATTTGATATTTCTATAGTATTTTGAGGCTTGTTTGAGAGGGGGTGCAAAGCTACCACCGGTTGATGATGCGGGTGGTTTTGTTGGTGACTTTGCCTAGCATCGGTGCTGCCAAAATGTTGCATGCCGCGAAATTTGCCGCTGATGGTTTTGTGACGTGCTTAGAATTCGAAATCAGCTAACGCAAATAAATATTTAAATGCTTGCGAAAATCAACGTCGTGTTCTGCTGATTTTTGAATAACGTCGGTAATATATGAATGGTTTAAATGAATAACTGAGATTGAAATAAAGTTAAAATTTAAAAAAAAAAAATTATCATAAATTTTAATGAGTAAATGCTTTTATAAATATTTAAGACACTTACAAGCATTTAAAATGATTCAAAAACTAACAAAATAATCTTTTAAAGATTTATATAACAAAAATGTAAAAAGTGTATTATGGTAATATAATATTTTTAACAATTATATATTAGTCAGATCAATAGGTAATATTTTCAATTGTCTTTCGACAAGCATGTTTAAATATTAAAGGACTTATCACTAGAAGTACATTATGTACATCTATTCGATTTTTTTTACTGACTTTATTGTGCAGGGTTAAGACCGAACTCAATGTAAAGCAAAATCGAAACCACACACACAACACAGCCCTCAGCTATTTGGCTATTTGTCATCTGAGTACAGTCTTTTGTAAAAATTTCGCACGCAAGTCACAAAAAATAGTGAAAAAGCGAAGACTTGAAATTGCGATTTCCTTTTGCACAAGCGAGAAAATCTTGTTTTGCATCAGTAAACATTGACATTGGCGCTGTTAAGTGGATGTGAGTGTACATGTGTGTATTTGTGTGCGTGCAATATAAGTAAACTTTCAAGGCAAACAAAAATGCATTTCATATTGTACGCTATAAATGATGCATGTCTGTGCCCCGGAGAAACAACAATAAAAGCAGCGAAAATGCAACTCAAGCAAAATATCATAAGCAACTTTAAGTATAATGCATTAGGGAAACGCCGACTGAAGTATCCGACCATCAAAACATCACATGATGCCCACGTGCTATAAAAACTTGTACGTAAAAGAGGAAATGCATTTTGCGGCGTGTTTTTTTATGCTTGTTTAGTCGCATTTTCATAAAATTTCTTATAATGCAGATGCAGCTGCTCTATTCACAAGCTCGAAGTGCAAGTAACATCGTGTGCTCTATGTAAATTTGCTATTTTCCTTATGATGAGCACCTGCTAGTATATATATATATATCATTTATGTGAAATAAGCAAAAAATTTAGCATATACTTAATGAACTTGTTTATAGAACAAAACTGTTTACCGTATGCTGAGTATACTTAATATTGTTCACTATACAAACTCTGAGACATCTCAAGCACATTATTAACTGAGCTTAATCCGGAAATGTGGTTTAATTTCATAACCACACACAGGAAATTAATCTAAAGTTTGGTGAAGCTTCCTGCGACAAAGGATAGAATAACAAAAAGAAATGATAAAGAGCCTAAGCCTAAGCCATTTGCCAGGCTTAGAACAAGGCAAAAATCATAAGCTTCTAATTTCACTCTGGCCAAAATGTGGAAAGAGGCGATGTCTCTCTGACTGAATGTGTGATGTGGCACGCTGGCGTATGCGTAATATGCCTAATGCAAAACGCAAACTCAAATAAAAGTGATATATACGCGGAGAGCTGAGAAAAGAACGTTACGCAAATGTATTTGTAAGCAGCCACTTAGCACACTTTGAGTGGAGTTTGAAATATGCTTGGCAGCTGACTGCTTTCAGCGCCAACAACGGCAACAACAGTGGCAGTTATAAGTAGAGGAACAAAGCAGGCAGCCAACATGAAGAAAAGCTAAAATCCTCATGAGAATTTGACAACATATTCACACGGGCCACGGGCTCTCAGTGCTCGTTTCTCGGTGCTCGGCAATCTCAGCGCGTGCCGCACGCTTTGCGCATTTAACGCGTATTTTGCACTGGCTGCTGACAACAACAACAACATTCAAAAACAACACACAACAACAGTAACAACAACCAAAATGACTATATGGTTTTCGGGGCGTGTCACGTGTGTGGAATGAAGGTGGCGGGCATATGCGAAAATGTTGCATAAATTGTTTTTAAAGTCACCACAAGAAGTGAGTGAAATGTGAGCTAAGCTTAACTTGTCTTGCACTGCACTGAGGTTTATAGATGTATAACCTCAAGGGGACATTGGATTTGCACTTTGTTTTAACCCTACTTGATCTACTGACGCCCCCCAGGACATGATAGACAGCCTGGATTCAAGCACTGACAGCAGTCAAGTACCAGCAGCTGCATCCTCTGAGCTACTTGACTCCTGTCATTTTTACTTATGACAAAAGCCAATGAATTTGAGTATACCTAAGCTGTGGTGACACACTTCAAAAATCCCCATAGATACAATAATTATATCAAATAATAGCTAAAAATCACAGCAACATCTGCTGCTGTCCAAAAAATGACTTCATCATTGTAGCTTTTCCATAATTTTGCTGGCTTTACTGTAAGGATTACGGACTTAGTCAGCATTTTTACACATTTTCTGGCTTCTTGGCCAGAAAGTCATCTATATCTGTGCTCCATTTTAATTTTATTTTTTTTCTCGTTTTGAACGTGCCAATGGCTTGGCATTAATTTTCAGTCAAATTTACAGATTTCACCTGAGCATAATACCTGCGGGATTTTGTTGTTGCTTGCATCTAATTTACAATTTATGTAATGTGCGTGCTTGTAATTTGCTGATTTAATTAGTAGCTATAATTCATTAGTGCTTCGGCCAAAAGATAATAAATAGCATTTAATTGATCGAGATACTCGAACTTGTACTCCTAATTACCTTCATTGTCTTCAGACAATCGTATATAGAAGGAAAGAACTGATCATTGATAAGATCTCGTAATGA
This sequence comes from Drosophila rellima, assembly GCA_035043635.1. NCBI lineage: Eukaryota > Metazoa > Arthropoda > Insecta > Diptera > Drosophilidae > Drosophila > Drosophila rellima. The sequence goes on from JAWNMV010000607.1 coordinate 2,518,515, forward strand.
AGGCATAATTTTATGAAAATGTTAGGAGCTGTAATTATTCTTAAATTAAGCAAAGCATGCTTTATACTATTGGGGATATTTAAATTTTATTTTTTAGTTATTTTAATTTCTTAAATTTATTTATTAAATTATTAGTTATAAAATGATATAAAGAATATTTTCAAAATACTTAAGTTATTTGTAATTACTATATTCAGTTTAATCATTCTCATTAAAATGGAAAATCAATTCAAGGAAGTCATTTTACCACTATGAACTGATAATGTGTCTCATTTAATGAAAATTTATATAGTACAGCTTCATCATAAATCAATTACCCTCACTGATGTGGGTTAAACATTTGTGTAATCGTTGACCAAAATGAATCACCTGCGACGCATTGGTGTAATTCGTATCTAATATGCGGCTAACCGTTTGCCAGACAAATCTATGTATATAGATAGAATAAACCAGTTGCAACACCAGCAATTGCAGCAGCACCAAAATAACAACGAGCATTCCGCAATAATTAATAATCATTAGTAAGCCGCACATTATTAAGTGGTCGACTAAATATTGAAATTACAATGGTATTAATGCCATCAGGAACAACATAAACAATGGTCTTATTATGGTAACGGCTGCCAGTCAGCCAGGCAACAAGAGCGACAACAACCACAACAACGACAACAACAACAACAGCAGCAACAGCAATGACAACAACATTGCAAACTGCTTTAAACAAACGGCGAACGGAAGCTGTCGAGGGGACAACAACGCAGCCAAAAGCAACATTGCCAAGTCTACATACACATATGTGATCGTGTGTGTGTGAATGATTGTGTGTGTGTCCATGTGTGGGTGCATGGCAAATTATGAGCATGCGTGTGAATTACAAGCATGTGAATTGAAACAGTGACACACCCATCTCATGCTCAAAAACCAAACAGTTAGCTCCATTTCACTGTTGTAATAATGCCAAAAATTATGGTGTTCCCAAATACAATATCTGTGCAATTTCATCGTTCACTTCTTTGCTCGCAAAGAAACTCATCTCTAGACACTTTCCCAAAAGAAGACTTAAACGCATTTTCATTGATCATCTCCCTTTTCGTTCATACAAGACACACTAAAAGGGTTCGTAAAATTACTTGTTTTCTCTAGTCGTGTCTACCTTAACTGCAGATTATATTTTTTCCAGATGTTCGCTTTATCTTGTTTGTCATACTAAAAACAAAAAAAAAAGTTGTTGAAATGATACGAAAACTTTGGGTTTTTATATTTAAAGAGCTTTTTCCTACGAAATTACATGTCCCATGAATATATATCTTGCGAATATAAAAAAGTATATATATCTCTAATATTTATTGATTTTATTTCTTAGCCTGTGTTTAAGCTTCAATTTTAATAAAGAACACAATTAACTTTGAATCAGAGGCGAAATGCAGGCGAAAGCGTTTACAATACTCAAACTGCAATTTAATGCGTCGCGACGCTGAGTGTGTGTGTTGGGGAAATGATTGTGGTCTCGAAGTGTTGCCAGTGCAATTGCATTAATAATACTACAGAACAAGGACGAGACCGACGACAGGCTAAGGGCACAGCCCGACAACGGCAACAGCGACAACAGCAAGAGGTGCAGACACAAACCATTGAATACTTTTCGGCGCACGGAATTACATATTTGACTATAATTATGCCCCTGGATGTGCAATGTGTGTATGTGGGCTTGTGTATTAACCTAGGAGTGTGTATGTGGCATAACATTTGTAGTAGCCATTGTGTGACATACATATAATTTATGCATGCATTTAATTAAATTCCATTACTTGCACTTATTTTGCATTATTGCATCAATTTGTTGACCTCCCCTCCTGCAATTTTGACCCAAATTCTCAGCCGGATCATATTTAATTTCAATTTTAATTTAATACAACTTTCCCTCCTCTCATCCTTACACAAAAGTAAAAAAATAGCCAACCGCAGAAAATTAACTGCCAAAATACTTTTACATTAATTTAAAGTGCTCATGCAATTAGGCAACATTTAATTTGCATATTAAATAAACGCATAGTCTGTAATTGGCAAACGTTCTAAATTTTGAAATGGCTAAATAAATAAATACGCATATATGTAAATAACTGGTTTGCCTAAGCGGATATTCTTTAATGCGGCCTAAAGTTAATTATTCTTATTAAGCGTTAGGCGATAAGCAGATTTAAAACAGTTTAAATGAGAGATGACATTGACAACCATTTCAAACAGAATTCTTGTGATTTTCAATTTAGTGAATAATTGCATAAAAGTTCGCTAAACTGTTAGCAAAAACTTAATATTTCTTTTTATATTAATATTCATACTCGAATATTAATTTAAATAAAATTGATTTGATGGCAAGTATTTTATGACAGATTTAATTAAATCATTTTCATACCGAAAATGTTCTAAACAGTAAAAGTACTTTAATTTATTTGCAGCTAATAAATTTGCTTTTAAATATGTAAAAAGTCACAGTTTCTAGAGTAAATTGTGCTGAAATTAATTGTAAATAATTGTTAATTATTTTGAAAGTGCTTCTCAAACGATGAGTAAACATTGTATTTTCATTGCATTGTTGATTTATGCATTTATTATGCATTTAAATAATAATAAATTGTATTTTAAATGGCACTTTAATGAGTTTATTTAGTGTTAGTTTAATTAATGTATGCAAACGGCAAAGAGATTATAAATAATATTGAATAGGCAGCAGAGCTTGGACACTTCTATATATAACCATAAAAAAGTCTATGAAAACCAGGCCGAATGCTAAACAGTTAATAAACAGATTATTGTACTATCAGGTCTGTTCAGGCCAGATTTTACTTACCTCTCGTAATTTTCCCCTTGAATGTCTATGCTAAACCGTTAACCGGTTAAGCAATTGAGCTGTTATCTAGGCCCCTAAATCAATTGGGCCAAGTGTCGCCTGAAACACGGTCAACTAATGATGATAGATCAAGTGTACGTACACTTAGTCACTCACTTACTCACAAACACACATGGATTTGACCAGGAGGATGACAGGCTACCGTCGTTTCCAAGTATCATTATGTGACACCGTAACTAATTTCATTCTCGGACAGCAACGTTGGTGGTCTCGGTGGACAGCTGTAAAGGACATCAAGTTGCTGCCAGAGACAACAACAACAACAATAGAGTTGCAACGTGTCCGTCGCACAGTTGAGAGTTGAAAAACAGCTTTTGCTCATTATTTATTAATTGGATTTAATGTTGATGGAAATAGTTTGTGTGTGCAACATTGTTGCTCATGCCCCATAGACAGCAGCACGTTTCAATTAACTTTAAAATGCGGCAACAAATCACACAAACAATGAAGGCATGCAAAATAACAACAACAATTAATCTCTATTACAACAACTATTGGTGCATTTATACTAAAAACTTGCAATAATTGTAACTATTTGTCATCATAAACAACTATACTTAGCATAAATATTTCAACATAATATTAATTAACATTACGCAAATTGTATGTGTGTGGTGATCTGTGTGTGTGTGTGTTTGTGTGTGTGGTGTATTGTGGTTTGGTGTGTGTTTGGCAGATGGTTGTCGGTGATATAGTTTATGTGGCTGGAGTTTGGCATTTCGCATGTAAATATTTCACATTTTTGCATAGCTGCAATTGAGTTATGAGCGCGATAAAATGTTTAAGCAAATAAATAGGTAAAGAAGATTGTGTTTGACTTCGAGATACTATTTACCTAACTCGCAAGCCTTGAAACAATTATTAAGAAACTTAGTTAAAAACTTCTTTGTTAATTCTTTAATTTCTAACAATTATAATTATGAACTACTCACGTATGTATATGAAACCTGCATAACTAAGCTTCCCTATCTAATAGATTCCAATGCCAAATCGACTCTGATTGAGTTAGGAATGTATCTCTCTCTCTCTTTCTCTCTCTCACTCACTCACTTATGCAAAATAATAATTAGTAATATAATGAACTTTATTCTGCAAATGATCAACGATGTCTACAGACTATTAGCGACTTGATTACAAACACAATTTCATTGATTTCCTGCGGGCAAACTTACATAATTGTTTAGTATGTATTTATAAATACTTCAAAGCCTTCGATTTCAATATTTATTTTAAGAGTCCTCGGTAAGTACAAGTAAATATAATGTTGATAGAATAGTCATGCTAAAGTTAACATTCCTTTGGTCTTTTGGCAAGCCTTGGATGCCACTCTATAGAGCATTCACTGAAAATACATACAATTTGCTTTAATTATATCAATCTTTTGCCCGCCTTTTCGGGGTTTCAACTTTTTTGCATACGTAAGGAAATCAGAAAGTGTTGCCTCAACTTTTAACTATTATTTTTTGTAAAAAAGTCCGTTTCAAACTCAAAAGTTCTCCCATTTACCTTGTTGTAATACGTACAAATGCAAGTATCATTAATTTCGTTGGGTTGTAATTTAAAATTAAGTGCAGATTGGCGGTCCCCCAGTTAATTAACACCTGTGTGTATGTTGCAGAGTTGCCTCTGTTTCTAGAGAACCAACTGGTGGCGGTTTTCTGGAGCTGGCAGCAACCACTTCAGTCACACTTTTGTGCGCCATCGCCGACGCCAACGCCGACGTCGACGTCGACGTGTGCGCTGACGCAAAGCGGAAGTGGCACTTGGAAAAGAAGCCGACGCTCCGGCTGCTGCCACAAAGCCGTGCTGCCACCAGCAAGCGTATCGAAAACCGAAACTTTTGATGGAAAAAGTTTGCAACAACAAACGCATTCTGGCCAACAGCAGCTCAGCTCAGCAAAGAAGCGTCCTTAAGACCGTCAAGCAAGTTGCTATAATTCTCGCACATTGCTTCATGAATTTTGATTTTTTACATATTTTCATCTCTTTTATTTTTTGTTATTTTTTTATTTTTCATGCTTAAAGCGCGAGCTTAGATTTGAATAATGAGCTTGGGGTAAGGTGCACAAAGCTGGCCAAACGAAATTGCATGTAAGCCGAAGCAGCTAAATAAATTTATACCTAGATAAGGGCCAGGATAGGGCCCAAAAACAATTGAAATGTGCGAGACGCAGAAAACTTTTGAGAGCCGCGACCAAAGTGCTCGTGAATTGTGGCCAAAAGAGGCAGAGTCCATGCCACCATGACAGGCAGCATGAAATACGGCCAAGTTGCAGCCACGAGAATTCTGGTTAGTTGCTGTTAAGGCCAAAGGCTCTCTCCTCGCATAATTCATAAGCAGCAACTGGCAGAGAGCACCAAATTATTTGTGTGTGTGTATTCGCCTTTGGCCATATTATGCTTTTGACCAAAATGAAAAGCCGCCGGGTTGGAATTGAATTGACTGTCAGAAATTCTCGAGATTTGCCTAATTGCTGAGCAACATCAAAGACAACTACTTAAAGCTGACATTGCTGCATCTCGTGTCTGTCACCCTCTCACTCTCTTCTATTCACTCTATCAGTCACTCTCTCTCTTCCTTCTCGATCTCTTATGCAAATGTGCAGCAGCAACAAAAAGTTTGTCACAAAGGAAAAAAATACTTCATGGAGGCGAAAAAAAACTGCAACAGAGGCAAGTTTTTACTCAGTGGTAGCCGCAGCTAGAATGCTGATGACTTTGGTAACAACTTAAATTGTTTGGCAGCACTACGGAGATACTCTCCGGACGAGGGCAAAGTTGAAATGCGTTTAGGGACTGTCGATTTGTAAGTAAACTCGAGCTTCTAATACTGTCTGTAGTTTGTATTAGCGACGTCAGCCGTTTAAGCCAATTATACCGGTAACTTTAACTTATGACTCCAATTTCCCTAATGCACACAAATTGTTGTCATACTTTGAAAATTTATTTGAAAGTTTTTTGAGCTCTAAAAATACAAAATAGTACACAATAAAACTAAACTCAACATCTAAGTTTACTTGACAGTTTTGTATTTTGTTTTGTTGATGTCAAGTCAAGAAGTTGGTTTCTTAAGCCTTTAAGACAAATATTTCTGAAAGCTTATGAAGCTTATTTAAATAACATAATATGATACTTGATTTTTTTTTTAACTAGCCAAATGGTCTTTAACACTGATTTTTTCTTAGAATAAGCTGCATTTTGAAAAGGCATAATAAATCATATTTTCTTGCTTGAAAGATGAAATTCTTCAAATAATTAAGATCACATTGAATTTGTAAAGTTTACTTGCCCAGCTTAAAGTGTATAAAAGTGCCTAATAATATTAAAGCAATAAACAAATTATAAAAAACACACAACAATATTCCCAATTTCGTCCAATTTTGAGGTGGTTTTAGGCAACTAACATAGGACAAAAGACCACGATTCTCAGACTTTTCCTCCGACATTTCCGACTGCTGCGGTTGTTGCTCCAATTGATGGACATCGATGACAACCTCGGGGATCACAGCAGATTCCATGCTTTCATCCAGTAATAATTCACGGCTTTCACTTAAAATACAACAAATTTAATAAAATGTTAAAAAAAAAATATAAATTTAATTCGAATTACCGATTGGTCATTTTATTTTTCAAAGAATTAATTAAAATTAAAGACGCGTTGTTATTAGCTTAAAGGCAATTCGCAAACTGATCCCATGCACTTGAACGACTGCTGCTGGAAATTTGTTTTCTTCAGCTTCGGTTGTAAGTCGCAATATTATGCTACAGTCAGCATAATTATTCCGAGTAGCCATTTGTTTTTCTGGTCTGCCTTTCAGGGAATACCCTCTCGAGTGAATTCAGTATAATACATTGTTAATATAATTTTGTTGTTCATTTGATTTGAATATACTTACATTCAAAATAGTCAAGGGCAGTATTTTGATACTTTAACATATTAGGCTACTTTCAGTAACTGGCTTAATTCGAATTGTATTTATTTTACATTATGCAATTTAATTTAATTCCAATCATCAGCATATTGTGTAAATACCCTGTACATATTTACAAGAGTTCAGTAGGGTATTGTAAATTTTTAAGAAAATATGTAACAGGAAAGTCAACTAAATCAACCTCTTTGTTCTATACACTGAAAACTTTAACATAAAGTTATGGTATATTAAAATGTGTGAAACAACAAAAAAGATTGAGCGAAGATCAAACTTTAATATATAAAGGGTATTTACAATTCGTTACTCGGTTTTCTTAAGTTACAATCTGAATGTTGGAGTGCAGCAAACTAATTAAAAATTTTAATGCATTCTGCTTGGGGTTATTCGACACTAGCGAAAAGAGAGAAATCCCAAAGCACCAGTTGCAGGCAGTTTCATGCTTTATTATCTAACAATTACACAGTATTTGATTTCAGCTTAAATCAATACATAAATACATTTTACATATTTGCATTGTTATAAATTGAACCATAAAAAATGCCGATAGTAAATATCAACAGCAAATATTATTACAATGTAAACAGAAATTTACCCCATTCGTTTAAGTATTTATATGTGCGTAAATGTGGTCTTTAAATATTAGGCTCTGATCGGTTTATGTGGGCAAGCTAAACATAAAACCAAAGGAAACTATTGACGAATATTAAATACCCTTTTAGTTTTATTATATCAATTATGGAAAATTTAAATATAAGCGAAAAAAAAGATTTAAAAAAAAAATGTATTATTCCCAAAATGTAATTTGAAAGGTATATAAAAAATATAAATGTTAAATCAGAGTGCAGAGAATTATTTAAGCCAATACGCGAAAAAGCACTTTTACTTTATTTATTTCGTAGTTTGTTTTTTTTTTTTTTTTAAGAGATATATATGTAATATACCACAATTAAATATATACAATATTTTAAAAGTATAGCATATGCAATTTCTGACATAAAATAGAAGCACATCACGGACCTATAAAAATGTATCTAATGGAATCTTCGTCTGTCTTTCATTGAATGTCTGACTCATTGAAATGCAATCTGTCAATACTCTGTATAGGAAAACACAACGTCACTAAGATGTTGTTTATGTTTACTTATTTTTTTTTTATCCAAAGAAATTGCTGGGCGGGAAACTAAAATGTATCTCATTCATGATGGATGCCAACGACAACTGCTTGTTTATAGAAAAGATCAACAAAAATCATTAAGTCAACATTTTTGTATACAAAATGGAAAGATGTTAGAGCGTAATTAGTACACAAGACTTTTTTCGAGTAAGGAAGGCAGAGAGAGAGCCGTCAAATCATTGAAGTTATAATTGATAAGGTTGCAGTTTTGAAAGAGTCGAAACCAGAATTGTTCAAAGTATTCTCGGCGTCTTACTTATCTTATCTGAGTCAGAAACGCAAATACACTCAACACTCAATACAACTGTCAGAGCATGTTGTTGTAGCTGAGTTTTGTTGTTGTTGCCAATTAACACCTTTGGGCTGTGTGATAATGAGGCAGACAATAACGGCTCACTGACGACAAACTGGCCGACTGGTTTGCTTCACTGCTCGATTAGTTGAAAGACGCACGCGTTGCGGCATGGACACGGACGAGAAGAAGGCCGGCACATCATCGGGCCAAGATGAGGTTGATTTTACCAGCGGCTATGAGACACAATATCGCAAGGAATATAGTCCATTGAAGCCGATCTATGTACCGCCGCCAGACAAACGAAATGCCTGGTTCCGAAGTTGGTCAACGATTCTATTAATTGTCTTCCTTTCGAGTGTATTCCTTCTGGGCACAGTTCTCCTTGTGGTTCAGGTTTTCACAGCCAGTGCCCTCCAGGTGCTCATCATTGTGGCTGCCTATGTGGCGATAGCAGCGCTAATGATTTGGTTGGAAGTGCAGAGCATCAAGGTGCGGTGATTTGGAATAAAAATTAGTCATTTTAACCTCTCTCAATTGTGACTAATGTGACGAAATATTTTCGGAGACTTAAGTGTTGTGTCAACTTATTAAAAATTATCATTTATAAATGAAAAGACCTTAATATAGTTAATACTGTTATCAAATAGCTTTTAAATGCGATTCACTAAACTTATTATCGAAAACATAAGAAAAGAAAACGTTTGGATTTTGTATTTATATTCTTTCAACTTCGTCGTTTTGATATGACTGTGTTTTTTATACCTGTGTCTTATATACAAACCTGCTAAGTGTAATCAAACCGCTTTTTACGACCAATAAATAAAGCAACCAATCCTAAAAAAAATGTTCTCTATCCATATAAGATAAGCAAAATTCAATTGAGACTTAAATCAATATTTGTTAGTTATTGCATTAACTGACAATGAAATAGAATTGGTAACTCAACAAAACTGCCAGCAATGAGGGTCGACTTGTAGCTCAAAAGTCAAAAGCAAATATAAAAACAATATGTATACACTCCTATTCACTTACACAACAATCACTCACTGCATTAGAAAATAGTTCAAAGCAAATACAAATTGTAAGCCAATTTCAGATTTTCTCTAAATAGAAAGAGTTCTAGATAGGATTGTATCAACAGTGGTGTAAATACAAGAAGATCACATATAGACTTTGTATGACCTTTCTGCCAAATGGATTTAATTGTCAGATTTATCATTTGATAGAAAAATGTATTAATCTACTTTTATGACTGTGTCGGTAGTTAAGATTTATTCGTCTCTGTAGTATCCATTAAATATAATATTTTCCCTCTAATGACTCGCTATTTTTGGAAGTGAAAAATCTCAAATCTTTTTTCTATCCTTATTAACTTTCATTCAAGCCTTAGAGCGGCATTGAGTTGATAATTTGCATAAATAACTTCAGCATGCACTTACAAATTGTTTTCACTTTTTCAAGGGAAAAACAAAACAAAGGAAATCTCATCCTTTACACTCAAAATAGTGCACGCGTTGGGGCATTAAACTTTAATTTCCGCTGACAAGATGCGACAGGATGGGGACAACAGCTGACTTACCTTAATTACTCTCTCGTTCTCTAGTCATGCTAATTATTTGCAGTATGCACTGTATGCTGCTCTCTCCATTTCACTTTCTCTGTCTCCCGTTCGGTTTCATTCTCTGGCTTTTTACGTCTGTATGTGGGACTCGTGACCCAGACGACAACGCCGGCGTATTTAATTATAATGGCCAAGTGCGCTTAGCTTAAGCATTAATGCCATTTCCGTTTGTTGACGGCGATTGCGATGACGATGCGACGACGACGAGGACGAAGGACGAAAGATATTCAGTTTGTGCCAAGCAAAAGGCGTGGTCTTTTGTTTTCTCCATTTATTATAATTTTTTTCTTTTTTGTATTTTTCTATTTTTGGCCATTGTCGGATAAGAGTGGCTTTCTAATTAGAAGCTCGCCTTGTCCTTTACACATAATTTTTCTTTGACTGGGTAAAAGATTACGCTGCAAATTATGGGTCATACCTTTTGCTTTGCAATTTTAGTGGAGAGCTCTCAACGGCTAATTATAAGAATTAATTAATATAAAGGTCTATACAATAATTATTAACATGTTTTGCGAAAATCTTTGTAAAGAGTTGGATTTAGTAAAAATATTGGCTTGGTTTGTCTAATTGTGTGATGTCTTAAAGAGAAATGTAGTATTAAATCCCGTTTGGAGCTCTTAGACATTTTTCAAAATTTCGTAGAATTTAAATGGCTATCCGGTGAATTTCTCAATTTAACTTTATAATAACTTTAAATAAAACATATCCCATAACAATTATTTAGACACTTATCGGACTGTTAAGTGCTTTGCCTTTTTCAGAGTATCTCAAAATCGAGTCTGTAAGTTTGCTGTAGGCAATCAATTATTTATTATTGTTCTGCCACTTGACCAATATTGTCGATAAACGTGTTATTGTATCAAAAGCTGGCTGCATTTATTGTTTTTCACTATATTTTTTTATTTATGAGTATTTGTTCGAAATATTTAAAATGTAAATGTTAAGGCTGAAATAAAACACAATATTTATATTTAAAAGTCAATTGCACAACAATTGGTTGCAAGGACAACAAGGCAAATACCAACAACTTCTGCTGCTCCTTTTGTTATCTAGATAATTGTATATTAGACTTTGCTTAAGTAAATCTCACTCGAATCCGTTTCATTTAGTTTCTCAAGCGCCGACAAAGCCAACGTCAGGAAAACTTAATAAAAAGTCCAATGCAACTCGGTCTGTGAGATGTAAGACTAAGGTCTCAAATGGCAACATTTCTATGTAGAAATTAATTTTAAAAAAATGGAATGCAAACAGAAATAAAAGAAATATGTCAAAAATGCATACATATTATTAAATTTAAAACGACTAAAATGCCTATTAAAACGAAACAGGAAAAGAGAGATTCTTACAGATATGGTTAACAATTCTTATTAAAAGGCCATTCACCCTTCTCAATACACTTTATATCAAATGGCATCATTTATTTTCAACAACCACAAAAAAAATTTAATTAATAATAAAGATAAACAAATTCCTTTTGTAAAATGACAATACCTCGTATAAAATTTGATTATAGGCAGATTAAATACATTTAATCATGCAGTAAAATATTTATTGTTTTTAATGTATGTAAAAATTGCACACATGCTTACCTATAAAACCGGTAAATTTACATATATTCCTTTTTTTATTTCACTTTTTTTTAAATTAAATTACAGGCTAAAAGTAAAAAGCAACCGCAACACTTTCAATTAGAGTAATTATTTTTAAATGATTCTCACAAAAATGTAGATAGATATGCAGTTTATAATTGTTTTTAAAATGCTTCAACAACTGAACTTTAAATTTTAGAACTATCAGTCAATTTTGACATTCGAATGAGATGCCAGATTATTCGAATACCAGTGCATTTGAATATACAATTAAGTTGAACTGCCAATTACTTGATATGCTGATGCTGTTTTCACAGTTGATTCAATTCTAACCGAAAATCCAGAATCGTTTGCAATCAAAATAAACTTATTTCAACAGTCGACTATTTTGCTTTCTGTCATTCAATCACTTTTTCACAAAATTGGCCTATATATAATGTAGAGCGTATAAATTTCAAGGCTGTGCGAGTGTATTAAAATAAAGAGATTGTTTTCTAAAAATAGATTATTTAAAACAATTTAATTTTTTTAATAATTTTACAAAGACAGTATATTTATTAAATATCTTATTTGATTGATAGCCCAAAATATGTGTATTTCTAATCAATATAGTTAAAGGTTAAAAGTTACCTTATAGTGACTTCATATTTGAAAATATTTTGTATTGCCGTAGAAAAAGCTCAGCAGATAGAATTATTTTCCTTTGGGATTCCTAAACAATCTTCACTCAAAATCCTCTAAGGCTATAAGCTTCTAAAGGCTAAACCAGAAGTACAAATACTACCAGCTAAATTATCTTATATTGCATAGATGTAACGAGTAACGAGCATGTCAAAGCATTTTGTGACATCTTTTATTTATTCTGTAAGCAGAAAATGCCCGAAAAAGTCAAGAGTACGCAAACAACATGCATAAATTACCACAAAGGGACACGTTGAGCATCAAGCTTCGTCCTCGGCCATCGCACTAGTCCTGCAATAGTTCTGCACTGCAATGCAAAAATGTGTTGAAATATTAAAACCAAAACAAAAAAATGAGAGAGAAAGTTCGAGAGAGAGGGGGTAGACCACACTGAAAATTGTAGCCAAATGCAGATGAGCTGCATTCTTTCTATGGCAAAGTTTTTGGACACTTTTGTGAAAGCCTAACAGGCCACTTTAGTTTTAACCGCAAAGTTTGCTGTATGCACCGACCTCGTTGCACTTTTGTTGGGCATTGGCCTTTCATGTCATTTAACTATTTTTTGTTTTTTATGCTCTGTTTTAAAAGTGTGTCAAACGTTGGGTATTTATGTTTCAAAATGAGAATAAAAAAATCGAAGATTTAGAAATCGAATTAGAATAGAATAGAAATGAGTACATATCGTAGTAGTTGTATAGCCAAGAAACACGAGTAATAGTAGTTTATTAATAGGGCATCAGCTAGTCATGCATCGTCAGTCTCATTTGTTTTCCATTCACTCTCTTTAGTTTTCTCTCTCTCTCTCTTTCTCTCTCTCTTATTCGCTCTTTAGTTGGTAGCAAATCGCAGGGACAATTGTGGCTTGTACACTGTTGATTGCCAGGCCAGCACAATGGGAATCTATACAAATGCAAGTGGGCCTGAAGCGGTCTGAGTGTCTGAGTCTGGACTATATTTATTTAGATTTAAGTCAGTTGCGCAATGTATAAGCTGCTCCTAAGACTTTAATCTGCACATTGAACATATTTATTTACATACCCCATGCAACTATACGAGCAATTTTCCTTAGCTTTGTTTATTCGCTTTTATTGCCTCATATTCGATTGTTGAGCGTTTTGAATGTATTAACTTTTGCCTTTTATTTATTTTTTTGGTTGCTGCTGCATTTAATGGCATGACAATTAATTTGACATTTAATAGTGTGTTGCATTGTTTTTCTTGCCACGTGGCATATTTGTTTATTTTACCCTGTGCTCATTAAAGGCATAAATGGGGTATAGAGTTTGGAAAGAAAATCACAGGCATTTATCAACATAACTAATTTTATTTAACGTACAAACTTGGCAGCAAAAGATAGAGTATTAATTTCGTCGTGTCCTCTGGTCAATTGTAATTTACCTTGTTTATTTATTGTTTATATTAATGTTTGCGAAATGCAAACAAATTGAGCTGGCATATTTCATGCTTGCCTTTATTGTCACGTGTCGCTTGCCAATGATGCCAGCATATTATATTTATGAATATCACAAATAAATAAGCCATCCAATGGCCTGTTAATGTGTTAATAATTTCATGCAGTTACCGTTCTGCTTGCCTACATTTGATTAATAGGTAATTGCACTTGCATTGTATTTCAAGAAATTATATTTAACACAAATTAAGGCAACTGTATTGTTAATCATTAACTAATTGGTTTACTGTAAACCAATTTTTTACTATTTCTGATAATAAACAAATTATTTGCAATAAAATACCTTTATAATGTTACCTAAACTCATTTCACATAACTTTCAAACTTTTCTGAATTTTCTCTGATAAAAAAGTTTATATTTTGTGTAATTTTAACTTTATTAATATTAATACAAATAATAACCTATTGAATTTTTGTATCATTCCATTCATTTACATTGTGTGTAATGAATCAAACTTCAAACATTGTTTTGAGAGCACAACGTTACGTATGTGTAATATATTTTGATGCTGGCAACATTAATGGTTTTAGTCTAGACTTAGGAAAGCTTTTAGCCACTGTAATTTTTAAGAAAATCATGCCTTACTTGTTGAGCTTTTAAGCTAACTACATAACGTTATACTGTAGTCGTGTCTTGACTAAACTTAAAGCTTTTTCAATAATCCAAAAATACGGAAGCAACTATTGAAATAAATATTCCAGCAAATAGCAACAGTAAAATATACTAAGGGAATTGCAAAGACAACATTTGAATAGCTTGGGCTTCAATCCAAAAATAATGGCAAGAGTTAATCCGTTAGGTGGGTTGACAACCCTAGACACGACGCGTTTACACAAGGAGCCCCAAAGCGCCGACGATGATGACAACGACGACTGCGTCTAGCAACGACGCAACCAATGTGAAAGCTTCTCAATTTGTCGTACATTTTCCGGCACAACAGACGCAATAATTTTTTGGCGGAGTCACGCGAGCTGTGTGTGTTGAGCGTAAAGTAAAAACCAAAGTGAAAATGCTGAAAAATTTAAAAAACGTTCGATGAAAATTCAAAGACAAGCCTAATCAAATTAAGTGTCAAGGAAAACCAAACTCAATAAACTTAAAAAAATGTTGGTCAAAATGGAATACTAGTTTGTTTAGTGAGCATAAAGCGAGAGCGTTCGAGTCTGGAAAGAGAGAGGGACAAGAGAAAATTGTGCAAGAAAAGCAAGTGCAATAAACTGTGAATTATCCAGAATTAGCAGTGGGGAACAAAAATGCAACTGCTCTCTGTCCACGGGACGAACAATGATAATTCTATTGCTGAGTGTCCAGCTTATTCGCGTATATATATTATGCAAATTAATTTCAATTGGTTTGCACTCTGGATACACAAACGCAGCAGCAACCGCTGCGGCTTTATTTTCCTTTAGTTGTTGTTATTATTATTGTTGCTTGTAGTAGCGGTAGTTGTTGCTGTAGTTGTTGTTGTTGTAGTAGTAGTCGTAGTCGTAGTAGTAGTAACTATAGTTGTAAATAGTTTCCACTCGGTTTTCGTATACACAATTTGAACAACGACGATACTCCTCTCCCCGGTGATGTCAGTTGAGAATTTTCCCCATTTGCAGCTCGGAAAATGCTGCGAATACTCACCTGGCTAACCCGTGTCTCCCTTACCCCCTTCAATCATTATAACAAGTGTGTGTTTATGGACGAGCGTGCAAGTGTGTCCGTGTACGTGCCTGCCTTGTTTTACCGGCTTTTGCAGCGCAAACCCATGAAAATTGTTTCACAAGAATATTTTAATCATACGTGAAGCACAAGTCGTGTTGAGTATCAACCTAAAGCTCTAGCGTAAAGTAATTAAAAAACAAAATATAAAAACTACAATAGAAGCTCATGCAAGGAGGAAGTGCTCTAAAAAAATTATCCAACATTTTGTTCCAACATTATGTTTTACGTTTAATTACAAATGCAATCAGAAATTCCAAGCGGAAATGGAGTTTATTCCATTTTCATAGTTTTGTTATGGAAAGGTAAAACGTAGTCATTTCTATAATACTTATTTGTTAAAGCTTATGAGACAATATGAAAACAATGCCGATTGACATTTATTTCAAATTGAGTGCCTGATTTAATATATTTTTTAAACCGAAGCATTTCGGATACTATAATCCAAGCATCGCATGAAACATTAATATTTTATAAATGTGATGACTTACGGCTGCTATAAGGGATTTCAATAAATGTGAGTTGGACTTCCTTAAAGAACAAATATATAGAATCCAAGGTTATTCTCAGCTAGAAGATGTTCTGCATAAGAAATCTATCATAACAAACTATTTATCTTACGACCTAAAGTACACTTAGTAAGTACTTTGTGTTTTATCTGCCCACGATATAGTAAGGTATATGAATTAAAGGGAAAACTCAGCAAAATGTAAAAATGATAGTGTCAGATAAGGCGTATTTCTTATCAAAAAAATAAATATACATTTAAAAAAAAAAAATGAGATTTTAATCTTAATCAAGTATTTACATATCATTTGAAAGCCTTGCCCATCTGAATTCATATAATAATCCAATTCCCACCCCTTGATCAAATCCTTTATCTGTTATGGGGTATAATAGGAAAAATGGAAAAATATTAATTAAAAATTACAATACCATTTTAATCAAAGATAATAATCAACGGTCAGTATAAATACGAAATGCAGTCAGTTTTTCCGTTGACTAAAAATAAAATATCCGCCTGACAATGTTATCAATTATAATAAGGGGAAGAAGAAAGACAACCGGCAGCAGGTTGAGTTCCATGCCACAAATCGAAACGACCAATGCAGCGCAATCAACAAAAAAGCATTGCACGAGACTCTTATTAAAAGGCAGTCGAGTCGTCGTCATTCAGAAATAAAGGCGAATATTTTAATTTGTATAAAATAAAAAAAGACGAGTTGGAGCATGAGTATGAATACGAGTATGAGAACGAGTATTCAAACTTCTGATACTGTTGTTGCGGCTGTTGCTTTTGTAATGCAGCCAGTGGACACCGGCTGAGTGACGCTCGGTCTCCAATCACACAATCACAGCAATTGCGGGACAGCCAGAGAGTCAGAGATTCTCGGATTCTACAACAAAGACAGACAGAGAGACACCCATGTGAGTAGGGACAACGTCGCGACGACAGTTGCACAATTTTGCACAAAAAACCAAAGCATAATCATGAATAATGAGTGCTTGTGATAAGTGCCTAGTGGGAAATGTGCAACTACACTGAGAAAAATAAGACATTTTCTTCTAAAGTAAAGTAAATGTTATATAGTCTTGCGCAAATTTAAAATTTCAAAATATTTCAAGTTGCTTTTATTTTTGCTTTAAATTCATTTAATAATTTATTTCCCGACTCGGAAAAGTACTTAAAATGCCAAAAGGCTCATTAAAAGTAGTGTTTTTGCACTATACATGGCCTTAACGAAGTTGAGACGATCAAACTGGTTATCCAGCTGGGCAGATAATTTCCTACTGGGTACTCGCTAAGATCGCTTTGGACTCCCGGTTGAGCGCTTAAAGCGCCCAGACTTGCAGTATGAAACGGGAATTGGTTCAGTGCGGTTCGCTAAATGGTCGGCATAGGTGAAATTCTGTCAAAAGTCTAAAATTAAATGGAAAAACTATGAGAAAAATAAATAAAAAAATATATAAATAATATTTACTTTTGTGTCTATATTAATTTGTGACTGATTTCCAAGAAGAGGAGCTTCAATTTTGATCTTACATATATTCTTTTCATTTTTGATTACTTGTGTTTGCCGCCCAAGTGCTTGTGTCATACTTTGGATTTATTTTATTTACGCCGTAGTTTGCCGTTTAGTTTGTCAACTTCAATTGATATTAATTTACTTTCTTCACATTTAGCTGTTGGTCGTCTGTATTTGTATCTGTATCTGTATTTGTATCTGTACATGTGTCGCTGACTGTCAGCCTTGTATGCGATCAGATTTAAGCACAAAGGTCAGCAAATAAACAAATTGTCGCATATAATATGGTTGTTTATCATTCGGAAGAACAACGAAAAATGGCAAATTTTACTCATGAATTCGCAGATACAATTGCCACTTTTGTGACTAAAGCTGTCAAAGACTTTCCAAAAACCGCCATGAAAATCGTGTCAAAGACAGATTTTTGGTCGGCTTTTCCTATCCTGACAGCACACGTAATTCAGCTAACAGCCAAACATGGCCAAAACTGCATTGTGTCTGTGCCATTTGTGTGACAGTCAAATATATACAAATATCTATATATACTTAAAAGATGAAGCAAATTCAATCGTGATCAGTTTGATACTATTCTGGGCATATCGTGAATAGACAAAACTGTGATTTCATTTGCATACAAAAAACTTGAGAGCTATTATTAAATTTCAGACTTAACGCCTGGCATTTTAATGAGTTAAAAAAAAAAAGTTTACTTTTCAAACTAATTTGAAACTGTCCTATTCCCACTCTTAACTTATCTGCTCAAACAGTTTTTGTCCATTATGTAAATGTTTGCAGAAAATTTGCAAGTGAAAATGAATAAAATCGTGGTACCAAAAGCATTACAAAACTAAAAACTAATAAACAAACAAGCAAGAGAAACAGAAAGAGAGAGAGAGAGAAAACTCTTGAAAAGTGCTGACAATTAAAAACAATTTTCGCAACAATCAGAAAGTAAACTAAAATAAAATAACAATATAGAGAAAACTAAAACTTGAATGTCACACAAAATGTTGCAAGTGCCGGCAGCAACATTGTTGTTGCTCATTGCGCTGCTACAGTTAACTGCCACGGCCGCTGTGGCAGCTGCCACAACAACTGGCAACGGCGACACGACAACCACCAGCATCTTGGAACGCCAAATTGATTCGAGTTTGAAGAATGCCAAGCTGATTGAGAGCAAACTGCTGCCCGATTTGGTGGGACTGCAACGCAATCAGGAAGATGACAAGTGGCAACACATTTACCGGTTTATCGACGATGGCTTTCCAGTTTTGGAGCTATATGGCTATAAGACCAAGCCAGGTAAGTCTGAATGACATACACACACAGACACGCCAATTCAATTAAAAGTTACCCCAAAGGATTCAATTCATTTATTATTGTGAGTCATGGAACAAAGAACATTCGATGCTTACAAATGAAAGTTGATTTCAAAATTGACAAACTAATTATATTTAAAGTACAAAAAATACTTGCGAACTATGCACAATACTCTTAACAATATATTAGTAAATATTTTGAACTTTTAAGCCTAAAGAATATTTGTTGTTGATGTAAATTATTTAACTAAAAAAATGTTTGTGAAATAAAATTTATTTTACTGTCATATTAGTTTTCAGTATTTTACAAATGTTTATATGGTGATAAATTGTTATGTTTAAGCCAGGCATCCGGCGAGCTGACTAAAAGGCTATTAGTGAACATGGCTAATACCCAGCTAAAATGTAAGCATTCTAGAATGTGACTGCGATTCAATAAAAATATATTCCAATTGCTGCGATTTCCAGAGCTAAATAAAACCAACTTATGAAGGCAGAAGATTTGCAGCTGGAGGAAAATGAAAAATATATTGAAATAGATATAGAAATACAATAAGAGCAGAAAATATATTTTTGAAGCTTTAGCTCACCTGCTCTTGTTTCTTGAGATTCTTCCTGAACTTAAGCAATTGATGTCCGCATTGTTTCTCCGCTGAATTGATGGAAAGGCTTTGGTACGTGAAGCACAGTGGATAAAGCAGACTCGAGGAAACGGCCCAAAGCCAATTTATTATCATATGTTGATCGTACAAATGTAAATGAAAGCCTAACATGCAAATAGTAAGCTCTGATATGAGAGCCATCCAAACGAATGGACGCAGCAATAACTCAAAGTTCTGTCTCAGTTTAATCAACGCCATATAATGATCAAGCAGCTCTTTGCAAGCAGCAGCTGTGTGGCATGGAATGAGGTGCAACTGCTGTTGATAGTAATCGTGCAACAGCTGAAATCCTAGATGTGCCAGCAATGAGAGGACAAATGGCTGAAGACTTACAAAGAGCACAGCTGATAGGCTGATAAAGGAGTTAATTGTGGAATGAGATCCGACATAGGGAATCATGTTGAACGTGTGTCTAGTAAGCACTTGCACTGAGGGAGTTAACGATTCAATCGCATAAACCAAAAATATCCACCAATTGATGCGTGGTGCACGTCCTTTGAGTCTTAGAATCTCTCGATATAAAAACACAAATTCATTGAGGACCCACTGCACTTGATCCTTCGAGTATTTATAGATATAGGCTATGGCCAGGCATACGACTATGTTCTGATATTTCAAGATCAGCGCACTTAGAAAATAAACCAATATCAAAGACAGATCGTTTGAATGCTCGCTGGATATCGCGCGGAGGAGTTGCGCCATAAACCAGCGCAAATACAGATAGATGACGATGAACAGCCAGGGACGAAGCCAGAGGCAGTGCATCAATGTGATCATCAACTGCAGATGTTTTCTCCTTATGAACTTTCCACCTGGCGGCGCATACTTGTAAATGTTGCAACCCAGCAGAGTTGTCAGCACCGCCAGCACTCGCAGTATTATCGTTAGGGCCGACATGACACAACTGACTCAGCCCTGGAGAGCTACCACATGCACCCCTTGAGTGGGTGGTGCCACTGCCATGTGTCGACTTTGATAAATTGACAATTTGCCGGTTTTGGCTAAATGATTGCATCATTTGTTAAATAGGCTTGCCATCGAAAACTATGTCCATGGGCAAGAAGAGTCGACCACAAAAAAAAAGACAAATTAAAGCTCCCTATGGGAAAGTAAGTGAAAGTACTCGAATGGGGAGTACAATAATAAAATATATCCAGTAACGGACAGCTTTAAACAGTTATCGCTTTCATTATTCAAATTGCAATCAATTGTGAATATCAAATTTTTTGATACTTTAAGTATCGCAATAGGTTCAGAGAACTATTCTAAGTAACTTGATATATCATTGTTATCCACGTACTCGTATTCAAGTTGCATAATGATGAACTCAGAAGTTTTATAGCCAACACTCCCATAAAATCAAACGTGATGGAATTCCAGATAGATAGATCCAAAACCTATCTATATATGCAAATGGTTGACTTTGTTTGGCATTAAATTAAATGGTAGGTTCATTGTCTTCTACTTATCTTAGAGAATGCCCTCTGATCTTGAAAACTTATTATCTTTTTATTATTGAATAAAATTATTAGATAGACTACTAGAAATATTTATATGGGTTTATCAGATATATTGTAAATTATTGTTTATTTAATTTTAAATATATATACATATTAATAATAATTAATCATTTTTTTATTCATTAAATATAGATATACCATTCACATTAATTATACCCAAAATCGATGTGCGCAGCATTGAGAAGCCACGATTGAAGGAGTTCATGTTGGAACATTTGGTGCCCGGCAAAATCTTTGATAGTTACAATACCGTATCAAGTGGCAAGGAAGAGGAGGAGTCAAATGGTAATGGAAATGGACATAAAATCGTTTTTCGTAAATTGGAAAAATCCCACAACAATGTTTGGCTACTCAATGGACAGCAAATACTCTACAAGCTGCGTATCAATGAACATTTGATGGCCATTGGAATTGATGGTTATTTGGGTGATAGAAAATCGCCCTACTCCAAGCGTAACATACAGGAAACGAACAAGTGAGTAACTTGTACCGCCATCCAGCAGACTGTGCAATCAGATTACACTGAAAGAAAAGTTTTTGATAGAAAATATAAAGAAAAAAAAGAGTACAATGTACTGAGACATTGACAATATTTTAATATTTTCAATTGATTTACAATTTAATATTTCTTATATCGAAACTATTTAAAGGTATAAATTTCGCTGAGTGTACGCTCTAATGCTAGCAGTTTGTTTGCGGTCAAATAGTGCACTCATGCGAAATTTATCAGCACACAGTCCTAGAAAAGTTTTTTGGTCTAACTTTTGTGCACACTTCCTTGCCCTCAACAACCCCCTTCCCCCATCTTCTGTTTTCTCCTTTGCAGTCGCTACAATGACCCACAGCCGCTGGAGCAGCCGAACATTACAAATGCACACGCCAAAGTGGAGCCCATTATTAAGGAATCAAAGGCCAGTCCATTGATGTCGTTTCTGGCCAACATGAAGACAGGCACGAAAGTGTTCCAACATTTTCTATCGAAAAGCAATCTGACACGCATTATGGATGATAATGCCTATACGGTCCTCATACCATCGGACAATGCCTTCCAGCGCTGGCATCCCATCGACTGGGGCTTTTATCCATTTAGTGTGCCCGAGTTCACCGAGAGTGTATTGCGTAATCATTTCCTGCCCATGCAGCGTCCATTGCGTATCTCCGATGTGAAGAATATGGATCAAATGATTGTCCATACCATGGGCGGTGAGGATGTGGTTTTCCACGGACAGCGTAAGTTCGTCATTTCAATTTATTTCATATAAATCAAGTAAGTTTTTGATTTGCATCAACAGCCACGCCCACTGTGAATAATGTGAGCATTATGTCCGACTATACGCTCTCCAATGGCAACCAGGTGTTTATTATTTCCGAAGTTCTATTTGTCTCTGAGGCTGTAGTCTCCAAATTACATCAGGTAACATTGCCAAGCACACACAAACACACCCACACACCCTCCTCTGATATATGAACTAAAGTTGTATTTTATCACACAGATGCACAAGGATAAGGAAACGCCCCCATTGCTGGCATTCCCGTGGTTTGGTGCGCAATTTCTATCACATTCCTTCTTGGCCTTGGAGCGAGACTCTCGATTTACGCAAATCACAAGGTGACATTTATTATTTATTTCAATCGAGCTCGTAATTGCTTAGTAAGCAAATATTAGAATACGGCGAATAAATGTCCTACTCTTTAAATTTATTTTTAATTCGGAACTATCAAGCTGGATTGCCATATAAAAAAAATGTTCTTCATATTTCTAGTAATTATGATTAATTTGACAAAATATTTGGAAGTATCAAAACGATTTTATAGAAATAAATACTTTAGATTAGTATTTCCGAATCTAAAGTCAGGTTTGAGCTTAAGATGTCTATATCTCATGTCTAGATTTTATAATTGATTTATTATGAGCTTATCACATAAAAAGTAAATTATGAGAAATTATACCCAACTGAGCTTTAAAAAAAAATTTTAAGAAATATATTATATATTTTGTAAACACTATTTAGATATCTAAATAATGCGGAGATCGCTCCACACATCTCAGGAGCCAACTATACGTTCTTTGTACCCGAAGACAAGGCCTTCGAAAAGCTGGGCTTTGACAGACTCTCCGATGATGTTATGGCAAGTGATCTGAGAACGAAATCTTATCAAAATTTTCTATTTATGTAATTCCCCTTATTAGGCCTCGCAGCGTGGCATTAAGATGTTATTGAATCACTTTGTGCGTGGACGACTCTACAATCGGGATCTGCGGGATAATGAGGTCTTTGAGACAATTGGAGGTGGTCATGTGAAGATAACCCGTAATCCGGGAAGCAACTATACGAGCGTGAATAATGCACAGATTACGGAGAGCGAAGTGTTTGTCTATAATCTGGGCACCATGTACTATATAGACGATATACTTTATTCGCATATGCTACGCGATCATATTACCAAATCGACTAAAACGAGATCGGATCGAAATGGCGGCGAGGCTGGCGGAGGTTCACGTAGTACCGTCCGTCCCAGCGATGTGGAGATTGTGCCCAATGAATTTGAGAGCGAGCACAACGGCGGGGATTATGCCATACACGGCGATGATGATGACTTTGAGGATGAGATTATAACGCCAAAAGCGTTGCCCGTCCAGATCTATGAGTTGCCCAAGTAAAATATCGATTGATACATACTCGTATATGAAAATTGATTAAATACTCGTATTAGTTTTGTGGGAAGTTTGGCCGAGCCGTCAGGGGAGTTTGATACTGTGGGGAGATTTTAAATGTGTATGTGGACGCGCTTAAAGCGTTTTGTATAGTTCTGAGCTAATTTTTTTAAAGATTTTTTAGTTAGTATTTAGTTCTCTTAAGTTTAGCATCGAAATGAGGCGGGGAACCGAAGTATACTATAACAGCAAGAAGAAATATATACCTAATCCTAAAGTAAAAAAATGAACAACAAAACTTATCAGCAATTTCAAATGAAGCTTGTAGACATAGCGATAAATTGAAAAACACAGAAAGAATTATTGCAAAATTAAAAAGACAAAACAAATATATACTTATATTATAATACATATATGTAGGAATACTACGAATATATGCAATTAGGCGCTTTTCGGGTCTTTGTGCTTCTTTTGAGTCTAACCATAAAAGATAGGAGAAAAGAGCGAAAACATATCGGCTATTAACTAAAATTTAAACATTATCTGACAAGACAGAAAATAGTAGAAAGAACTAAAACCTTGGAATTCATCGTAGCCAAGCGCAATAGTTGTGAGCAAAGTAATATCTATAATAAATACGAAATTATTATTATGGCAGATATTATACAATATTTTAAGTTTCTAATTATTATAATTATATGTATCTGTATCTGTGTATATGAACAAGAACAAGAAAGAAAAGCAATGAAAACGAAACATGCAATTTTATAATAGTTTGTTAAAATAAAAATAAAAACCATAAAAGTGAACAAAAGTCGATTTCACAGGATTTTTTTTCTTTCAGTTTTATTATGAATTAGTTAAACGCAATACATGTAAGTATGCTTAAAACTATATTTTTGGGAGTATTGTATATGATTCTTTTTTGGGGGATTTTGTATAATTCTTGTATATATCTATATATATAAGTATGTATATACGTATGTATGTTTGCATGTAAATAATACCTGTTATACTAATTGACCTAAACTAGGGCTGTTCACTTCCATTTCTTTTTCCCATTATCGCAAAACTTAAACAAAGCAGAGTGAACATAACAAATGAAAATATGATGGAAATACTAACAACTAATCTATAGCTATTGTATAAAATTATTTAAATTTTGATAGGAGGGCAACATAACAGAACATTGGAACCGCTTTAAATAAAATTTCAAATGCTTATTGTTTAAATTTATATATAAGTTTATGTATATAAACGAGTAATGTGCATGATATGGCGCATTTATATTGCATATTTCTTTCTTTCTCTATATGGCCTTTACTAAAAGTTGAAGACATACACTTAGATTTCTAATAAATATATGTATTCGAGCTTCGGTGTTTCAACTCGAATCACAATGTATCAAATTCTACAATTATTACATTTAATTTCTTAATATTACACTTCATTTTGTGTGCCAATTTCTTTGTGAGATCTAATTTTGATACCAAATAGTTAAACTTCTTAACATAAATTATACATTTAAAATTATTTAAGTAAAATAAAATCGAAAAGCTTAGAACGCTAAAATGAAACTGAATCGATGTGCAAACTAATTATAATTTGAAAGAAATATTTTTTTTTAATCATTCGATTCATGAGAATTTGCATTGTTGTTGTTTGCAGTTTGCTGGTTGTTAGTTGCTGCAGATGCTGTGGTTGCAGTAGTTGTCGTTGTATCAGTCTCGTTATCACTCAAATTCATCGGCTCTAACGGCTCCACATCCAATTCGGCAACACTTTCTGCCGCTGCACCGCCTACAGCGCCTTCCAAGTCTTCGGCCAACTCAATAGCTGGTTGCTTGGGCTTAAAGCTGTTGTTCTCCGCATTCAGTTCATAGCTTTTGAAGGGATCGGCTAGTTTGGAGGAGGATTTTGGAGGCACCGGCTGGGCCTGAGCTTGTGCCGCCGCGCGCTGCATGCGACGCTGTTGATTGCTAAAAGTTGGACTTTCGGATCTGGCGCGTTGCAACAACGGACGCTGTTGTTGCTGCTGTTGATGATTATAGCTGGCATCGTATTCCCTTGAACGTCCAAACTCAAAGCCATTTTGCCACTGCACATGCACATTCTCATACGATGGATCCTCATATCGATAGCTGCCTGTCGTGGAGTTATTCTGTCGCTTCTCCGCGCCGCATCGCAATCTACTCAAATTGTTGTGCAAGGGACGAGCTGCGGCATTGATATCCCGACGCACTGTGCCGGCGCTGGCACAACCTCCCTGATAGCGCATCATATCCTGCGGCAAGGGACCCAATCCCAAGCGTGGTGTGGCATAAGGATTCGACATTTGAGACGCCACCGATGCTGTGTCGCAGCTGACGCAATCGCGCGAGAACATAAAGTTGAAGTCAATCACCTGGAAATGGGAAAACGTTTGTAAATTATAATTAAGTAACATTCGAACATTGGAAAATTAGCGATTTGTTGGTAGCTTGAATTTGGGAAAATAATGAATTTTTAAAGATATTTTTAACTCGATTATATGTACATATTGTTATCTTAATATATTTTATATACATATTTTAATTTTTTAACAGTGTTAATTTGTGTATCACTTTTTATCTTACCTTGCACTCAGGTCCTTGGCCAATCCAAAGGGGCAGCCACTTGTTAACCAGCAGCCACTGTAAACTGGATTTGGATATGCGATTCAATGTGTTATTGCCAGCATCACTCGAGGAATTTGAGCGCGTTTTGTCTCCAGTTGCTTTTTTTGCAAAAGCGGCGCTCTTTAAAGTAGCTCCCGTTGCAGCTTTCTCGCCTCCACTTGAGGTGGCAGCTGCAGTAGATGCTGTGGTGCTGCTGGACTCCTTGCTGGCCTTGCTGGCAGTCTTTATTTTGGGTATGGCGCCAGTTGGACGTATGGAGGCTGTTGAGTTGCAGACGCTCTCGGCATTTATTTGCTGCTCTTCTGCAGCCACAGCAGCGGCTGCCACGGATATCGATGTTGTGGCAGGTCCAGCGGATGCAGAGCGAGCTGCACGCTCCATGGATACATTGGGTGTGAGTGGCGAAGTGTGATGCGCTGCAGCCAGTGCCGCAGCCGTTGTTTTGTAAATGTTTGTCATGCTCTGCGAATTCTCGCCGTGCAGGCAGCTAAAGAACGAGGAGGCGCTATTCTTGACCGGCACCTTGACATTGTTATAATCTATGCCCGCAGCCGTTGCGGCTGCAGCAGCGGCCGCGGCAGCAGCAGCACTTGTACCAGCGCCACCGATACCACCTCCCACGTAACCCTGACAATTGGGAACGTTGCAACTGCTGGCTTCTATAGAACTCGTGCTCGGTGCCGCTGCTCCATTCGCATTGAGACGAATGTGACCCACCGTGCCGAACTGCGAGTGCCCCAGCACCGCATAATGACCACCGAGATTATAATGATCAATGTTGCCACACGACGAACTCAAATGCCTTTCGATGCGGCCAATGCCATGACCCAAAACATCCAAGCGCGTGTAGAGCGGCACACGACTTGCAGCACCACCAGCTGTGGTGCGATAAAGTGGCTCATCTCTTATCTGCTCATAGATATTCTCATAGCGCATTGCATTGGCATAGGGCAAATTGTAACCATCTGTGGATTCCGTGTCATCAAAGCTGCGTTGTCGCTGGCAGTTGTTTCGGTTGCTAGCATAAAGTGGTGCACAGCGCAAGCCACTGCCATTCCGATTGCCTGTGGAAGAGGGAGTTGCGAGTTAACTTATACGCTTACTTGTATTTTAATTTGTCTATAATTAATCAGTTTTAAATATTTAATTTAAAAAAAAAACAAGAACTGACTCTTTTTGCATGAAGATCTATATCTTGAGGCAAACAGTTATTGAATCAAATTTGAATGCAGAATGAATAGAGGCCAAACCAAGAATATGATGACACTCCGCTTGGAAATCGGCTTATAGTTTAGATTTAAATCCCTAAATTTAAATATTTAGAGTAATACAGACTTTAAGAACATATGACCACCTTTTTTGGTTAGCTTATGTTTACAGAAAGTTAATGTTTGTTAATTCCTATAATAATAAATGTTATTTTAAATATAGATTGTCTTTCTACTTTTTTTATTGATTAAATATTAAAGTTTTAAGAGAGTCGACCGAAAGTATGACATTTTAAGCCAAATTCCGTGGGTTAAAATTCACTTACCATTCTGCATATCAATGCGAAAATTGCGCCTGTATCCTAAACCGGAGCGCACCGCACGTGGCACATCGTAGGCAGCTGCAGTGCTTGCTGAGCGATCGTATAAATCGTTGCGATAACTATTGATTGGCAATATGCGGGCTTGTTGCGGTGGTGCAGCTTGCTGTGCTTGTTGTTGTTGCTGTGGTTGTTGCGGAACTTGAGGCTGATTGGCTTCCGTTGCCAACGGTTGTTGTTGTTGTTGTTGAGGCGGCTGTTGGGCTTCATCAACATTAGCAGGGGCATTGGCGTTGGCAACAACTTGATTATTGTTATTATTACTGTTGTTGTTGCTCGGCTGACCAATTGGCGCATAGATGTTCTCATAATGCGGATGATTAGCTGACTGCTGTGCGGGTGTTGGTGGTGTTGCTGCAACAGCAACAGCAACGGCCCCAGCACCAGCAACAATATTGCCATAAATAGCTCCACCGACAGCGCCTTCCATGGTGCCCTCAGCTTGGCTATTTTCATCATCCAAAAGCGCTATGGCCAGCGACGCTGCTTGGCTACAAAGTCCGAAAAAAATAAATTAATTTAATACAAGTTAGAATGCTATAATCGAGTGTGCTCGACAGTGAGATACTCAGTACCCAAAAAAGCAGCAAGCCAATTAAAATCACTCAAAGATGTACAATGATGAAAAAAAAGGAAGAAGATTTTTCTTGAGTCATCTCTTAAAATAGCTGTTATTGAATTTAAACCGATATGACAAACATTATCTCTGAATTTTAAATAAATTTGACTACAATTTATAACACACTTATTTAGACACGTTCACCAGAATGCTGATAACTTTTATAATTGCTCATTTCTAAATTTGGAAATTTTACAGCTGAAAGTTACCTTCATCTACCTATTACATATATTGCCACAAATTTAATAACTTCTCTACCATTTGAGTACTGAGCATAAAACGGGAAAATAAGATGAAAAGCAGTCTATGCTGCACTTACCGTGCCAATGCGCCCTGCTCTTCCATTCACAAGGGCTTATCGATCATACAGACGCCCGCATAGCTGCGTCCGATGGTCATCAAAGCTGGTAAAATACGCCAGCTATCCGAATCCGGGCAATAGACCTCAACGGAGGCCAAATTGGAGGTGCCATCATCACCGCCCACCACATACAGGAGTCCATCGTGGGCGACAACGCCTGCATTGCGACGGCAATAAGACATGTCGGCGACAGAGCGCCAGGAATTCGTTTCAAAATCATAAGCTTCCACAGATTTGCGAACCATGGGTCCATCATGACCACCTACAGCATAAAGGATATTATGAAGGACGCCAACGCCGGCTCCGCTGCGACGGGAGGACATCTCGGCAACGGCGAACCAGGTGTCCGAATCGGGATTATAGCGCTCCACGGAGGAGAGACATTGCCGAGAAAAGCCATCGTAGCCGCCAACGGCATATAGAAGACCATTAACCACGCCAACTCCCACGGAACTGCGACGCGTGGACATCGAGGCAATGAAACGCCAGATTTCAGTCTTAGGATCATAGACCTCGGCGCTGGAGAGTCCGGTGGTGCCATCAAACCCACCGACGGCATAGATGCAACCATTAACAACAGCTACTCCGAGTGTTGAACGACGTGCCTCCATGTTGCTGCAGTTGGCCCAATGATCCGTCGCCGGATCATAGACGTCCACAGTGCGAACACGCAGGGATCCATTGAAACCCCCAACGGCATAGACCTTGTCGCCCAAGACGGACAAACCGCTGCGGCAACGACGACTCGGCATTTCGGCGGCCTGATACCATTTCTCCTCCCTCAGATCATACCACTCCACGGAGCGAATCGCCTTCGGCGCCTGACCGCCAATAACTAGCAGTATCTTGGGCATTCCCACCGGCTTTCTGGGCACAGTGCGTGCCGATTTCGTTTCTGTTGGCAACAGATGGTAGGTCAAAGCTTCAATGATCAAATTCTTGCAGACAATGTTGCCCTCGAGCAAGAATTCCTTATCCACACGCTGTGTGATATACTCCTTTGAGAGGAATGGCAGACGCACGTGCTCCATCAGGAGGGAGGTGTAGTGCTCCCTCATGGGCACATCGTATCGCAACCAGGCGATAACACACTCATATACACGCTCCTCATTTGGCACCGAGATGCGATCGTTGGATATTAAATTGATGACCTGCTCGTGGGTCAGGTTCAGAAACTCGTCAAACTGTATGACTTCACTGTAGAAATAAGAGAAAGAAAGCAAATTAGAAATGTTAACATAAATTGTGCTACTTAATGAAATATACTTCATTAGGTATATTCATTAGGGCATGGGAAAGAAATGTAATTACGGAACGTTCAACAAATAGGGAGGCTGTGTTGTAATCTATTCTCAATCGAACTACGTTTAACCGGTTCGGTTTCAAGAATCGATTTTAGCTTAGACTAAGAATGGTTTGCTTACTTTATAGCTATATTTTATCTACACAGTTTAAATAATAATAGATTGGACTGTATTCTTTTCATTTAACAACATATTTAAATTTCTTTTTTTTTTATTATGTCCGTCTATGGTTTATAAAGTCGGAGAATCTTCCTTCTGTCTTTTATATACATACATTTTCATACAGAAATAATACTATATTCTGCATATTTCTATTATCATAAGTCCGATAAAGCAAAATTCAACTGTATTTCGAAGTATTGCTCTGCGTATATTATAAAATTTATAGAAAAAACTACTATCATTAAATCTAATGATGTTTCAATGATATCTTATTTTTAATAAAGTTCCCCACTGACGGATACTTAAGCGAACATGTAATCGCATTTAATGTATACTTAAATACACATTACTAGCAATGATTAAGGGATTTATTGGATACATATTTGATTGAGTACTTACTTGAAATGTTGTTCAATATAGGTCTCCGCGTAGTTTAGGAGCTCGACGCAGCCATGCAGATCGGCAAATTCACGAATGCCCAGACAGTTGCTGGCATCCAATTGGGTTTGTAGAAAATCACAGCAGGCGTCTCTCACATCGGTAAGCTGCAGCAAATTGGCGGCT
Source organism: Drosophila rellima (assembly GCA_035043635.1). Lineage (NCBI taxonomy): Eukaryota > Metazoa > Arthropoda > Insecta > Diptera > Drosophilidae > Drosophila > Drosophila rellima. Next base: position 2,549,333 of record JAWNMV010000607.1, read on the forward strand.
GTCAGCAGCACCTGAACATTATCCTCATTCACCTCAACATTGGAGGTGTACACATAATCGATGAGCAGCTCCAGAGCACGTGCATCCACGCTCTGTAAAGTGATGCGTGTCTTTCGGGATTCCTCAAAGCTGGTGAACATCGCATAAAAGTACGGACTGCAGGAGGCCAATACCATGCGATGGGCATGAATCTCCACATCGTCAGCAACCAGAATGACATCACAAAGTTGTTTTTGCCTATGGAAAATGATATATGGTATGAGATTGCTTTATTTTACGGCATGTTAAGTAAGGTCAGCAGGTAAAAGCTTAGCATACACTTTCTATAAGGCCTCAACAAAAAAAATGTGAAACAAGTACAGTGATACAGCAGCTTTGTTTGCAACGGTAAATGGTGTACAGTGAAAGCTCTATTAACGGACTACTTCTTGTCGTAGTTTTTAATTTATTTGCAATTTTTAAAAAATTGACATTAGATAAAGAATTATTGGTTTTTATTTAGGCCCGTCAATTACCTCAATTTAACTTAATATTTATGACTAAATCGAATTAATTTAAAGTAGCTTGAAGATTGATTTTTATGCTACATATTCGTTCAATGCTAAAGCTTTAACAAACTTTTAAAGCACTTAAAAAAAACGTTTGATTTGAAAAAAAAGTTTACGAAAATTTATTGAAACCCCGACGACTTAGCCTCTAAATAAAAGGTTCCCTTGAAAAATATGTTAATAAAAATTTAAAGATATTTATTGTCGTCTGCCTTTAAGTCGATTTAATTTTTAGCAAATTTAATCTTAAATAAATTTAATTATTAAAAAAATAAAAATTGCATTTCAGTAAAGTTGATTGGGCGGTTTGCTGCGCGTCTAAAATATGAGCAACATGTTTAACAACTTTTAATAAAATTTTATGGAATTTTTATTAAACGAGAATAGATTGGACCACAGTGCAACATTTTTAGGGCATTGGCTCACAACAACAACATTAACACGAATCAGAAACAAGTTTGGCGCCAAAAAGTTTCCACTAAGGTAGTTTTCCACTTACACAGTTGCCCAAAACATCTGACACGATACGGAAGTGGGAAGTGATCGAATATATGAATAACATAAACTTTAAAATAAGACAGAAAACCAAAAGTCATCAAGTTCAAGGGCATTTGAAACAAATGTGAATATGAAACGCTAATAACAAACAAAAATTAAAACATGCGAAAAAAAAAATAAAAAAAATCTCTTCACCATAATAATGCCAAAAATCACAAAGTCAAATGTTAATGCGAATGGCCTCTATACTAAAGCAAATAAAACTAAAAACAAAAAATACATATATGCTTATACAGTATGTCAAGTAATTGTTAGGACAAAGAAAAAAAAAGCACACAGATGAAATTTTTTTATTTATTTTTTAATAAGTAGTTAGACTCAATGGATTCTATTTTTGTGAAAATAAAAAATATGTGATTTCTTTGTCATAACAATTACTTGACATACTGTATGTGTACACACTGACACACTCACACTAAGCCCTGTAAATGGGGGGCAAACAGACAAATAAAGCGTAATGCGCAAATATGAGAGGAAATCTGAGGACGGACGGACATTTGCAACTGCCGCTGACCATCGAGCATCTCGAACATTTTTCGCAATTAATTTCATATTTCTGCCAAGACCAAAATAAACAAATCGTTGTTTTCTTGTTCCTCTTACTTGCGCATCTCGTTCATCGCGTCGAAGGAGCGCGCGGTGTGTTGTTCGTTGTTGTATTGTCCCACGGTGCCACGCTCCTTGCCATTGGGTCGTTGTATGTGCTTCTGGGAGCTCTCATCGAGGCTATTTTGGCTTGCATAGCGTAGTAGACAACTTCCTTCGGCGGCAGGATTTTGATGGTGTTGTTGTTGCTGTTGTTGTATAAGCAAACGCTGGCGTTGTACCACGCCCACAGCGATACCTAGACCAGGTGCGGGCATTGCACCTGGTTCCATCATCACCCCAGGCACCGCAGCCGCCCCCGCGCCCGCTTCAGCGTTCTGCTGCTGTTGTTGTTGTTGCTGCTGCTGCTGTTGTTGTGGATTCTGTTGCAAATTGCCATTGCTTAAATTGCTCATAATACCGATAGTGTATTTGGTTAGTAATGCAGTCAGAGCTATCATTCACGTTCACAGCGTTAACACAGCACGCGCGACAGCGGAATGTAAGCTAAATTTTCTTAGCAACTTTTGCAATAGAGTTTAGAGGTGGAGAAACATCGAGTGAAACATCGATGTTTGCAAAACATCGAAACCATCGATGTGTGGGCCACGAATGTTTTTAGAGTTGTATCGAAGTTGTTCAGAATGAGTTTGAAACGTGTGGCAGCCTTGGCTTCTAGAAAGAGAGTCACTGACTGTTTTGTAACGTGTAGCAGTCTTGGTTCCCAGATAATCTTAAAACGTGTGGCAGCCTTGGTTGGCAGAAAATATATATTTCGCGTTATGGACGATACACAAGCTTGCTTAAATTAAATAATGGGGACTTTGAATTTTGTACAATATATATATGCATGATCAATTTTTAATATTTTACTTAATTTGAGGTCAGACAAATAATCCCATTGCATTTATTATTCAATTGCTTAAATTTAAATTAAATAGCGCGCCTCACCTTGTGTAACAGCACTGCTCCTCACTAATATGCATTGCTCCTCTTTTAACATAAAATACCAACTACAATCAAGTGGCAACGCTAGCCATATCGATAACAACAGCAACTCATCGATACGCGCATCATACTTTTTAGGGCGGTGCTCGCATTTTGTTTTCGTTAATTATTTTTCTATCTAACAGAAATTATATTAATTAATTTTCGTATCTACCATGAAAACAATGGAAAACTGTGTACTGGCTGTGGTAGTGCTCTTCTGTGTGCTGCAAACAGGTAAGTCGCATGCGCGCCCGCGTCTGCGTAGAGGGAACAACAACAACACCACAAGTAAATAAACCAAATAATTATTTGTTGTCCGTGGTGTCTCACACAGCTTATGCGATTAAATGCTGGGATTGTCGGTCGGATAACGATCCCAAGTGCGGAGATCCCTTCGACAACAGCACACTAGCGATTACAGATTGCCACCAGGCACCCGAATTGGAGCATTTGAAGGGCGTGCGTCCGACCATGTGCCGCAAGATCCGACAGAAGGTGCACGGGGAATGGCGCTACTTCCGGAGCTGCGCTTACATGGGCGAACCAGGCATCGAGGGTGACGAACGCTTCTGTCTGATGCGCACCGGCAGCTATAACATCTTCATGGAGTATTGCACCTGCAACAGCAAAGACGGCTGCAATGGAGCAGGTCTAAAGAGCAGCAACTGGCTCAGCGTCTTTTTGGGCACCTTTGCCGTTGGCCTCGTCGCGCATTTTCTTCGCCAATAGCAATAATTCGTAAAGCCATAGCATAAACGTCCAAAATTCTACGTATAATTAACTAAATGTGCCTTCAAACTGGACTCGAATCAAAGAACTCTTAAAACGTTGGAACTCATGTCCGTCCTGCCTTCACTTACATGCATACATATATATATATATGTATTTATTTACATATTTATAAACATATCTCCTCTATTAGTTTGCATTCCATACAGTTTAAGCTCAACATGTATTGTCCCCTTTTTTTGCATCTGTATAGTTTTTATACAGTCTTAAAAATATTTAGTTTAAGCGACGAAAAGTTTACAACATTGTAACATTTTACAACTGAATAAACGATTTACATTAAATTTTTTAAAGTTATTAAATTTAACTCATTTAATTTAGAATTGAAATGAAATCATTATTAACTAACCTTTTTGCATAAATAAAATTGAAATTACTCGCAAATTGCAATCTAAGACCGATAAGTTAAGCCGATATGATGAAATGCAATTGATGCACTTTATGAAGTTTCGTCTTTGATGACATCTGTCAAGTTTCACTAATTGATCGAAAAACGAAGTGCGATTTATCGAGCTTCTGGCATCCTTCCTTTCTGTGTCTTTGTATGTGTGCACGTCGGCTCGGCAATTAATTTGTGTTTTAAACGTTTTTAAATTGTTATTTCAAGTCTGATATTTGGTGTAAAACGTTGTAAAGTGAATCGATCATTGTCTGTTTGTCAAGAACCATTTGTGGGCGTACATTTTAAAACGTTAATTTTGTGTTTTCATTTTCTGCATACATTTTTTGTGTGAGCCTCAAAAGTGCCGTTACTTGACCAAGGCAGTGTTGCCATTCTGCAATTCATTTTCTTTACTTTTTTTGCGTGCTTACAATTATTGTGTGTTCGTAATAAATTTGATTAATCACCAAACATACAAATAAAAATAACATGGATATTGATGGATTCTGGATGGATTGTATTTCTGGTTACATGAGGTTAGATTCTTAGAACTTGTCAAAAACACGCAGTAAGTTGAGTAATTATTTTGCCAAAGAGAAAAATTCACATTTCTGATATTTATGTAATTCAAATAAGTATAAAACAGATTAAATAATAAAGAACAGTATTTAGTTTTAAAAAATATGATTTTTTCTATGTCTAAACAATTACTTGTCTAACTGTATATGCAATTTTTTTCTTTATTTTTTCCAGTTTATTATTAAAACCAAATAACGTTTACGATAACATTTCACATAATTTGTACAAGAATTGAATTGTTTATAATAATAATAGTGCTTAAGTTGGTCCTAAAGCGCCATTTGCACGGCGAACATGGCCAGCAGCGCTGCCGCACTCAGGGCCATATAACGTGCAGCGCCGGAAGCGTTGCACAGATCTCCCTTGCAGGTGAAACAGCTCTCGACCTCGCGACTGTGAGTCACTGTGCACTCATTGTCCTTCTGACCCAAGATCTCGAAGTGACAGTCACGGGACACAATTTTGCCGGCGCGATCTGTGAGGGAACATGAAATGAAAAGTGTTGAAAAGATTAGCTCAATTTTTATTTAATTTGCTTAGCTCTCCTCTGTGTTACTTTTTGACTTTTCAGGTATTTAGCTGCTCTGAACGGTAAGTTCAAAAAATGTATTTATTTTAAACTTATCTAACACAATTTTTTACTTCAACTGTTAGATTAAAAGCATCAATGCTAGGAGCTTTTGATCTTTCAAAGTGCATTGATAACCGTAAGACAGAAGATTTCAAACATATGTGTGACTGAAAAGACTTTAATTTTTACCTATCTGAGCAGTGTATAAAGTAAAGAGGGTTTTATAAACTGAATACATGATAGCTCCCAATGCTTAATTAAATTTAATTATATTATACTAGCTTTTTAACGCAGATTTAAGTAGCGAAACGTGTCTCTAATTTTTTTCATAATACAAAAACAAGCATATCTCGTTACAATCCAAAATTAATATTAATTACATATTTTCAAAGAATTTCTTCAACTTTGGTATTTCAATCTGGTTCTTAATTAAATTTTATGTAATTTATTGCTTTCGCCTTTCATGTGAAATTTGAATCGATGCCCCAGAGAATTCTTGATTTGATTATCGCTCAATTAGTTTTCAGTTGTGGTTTATTTTCGTTGAGGCTTGTGTATATTTGTATTTGTATGATATTATTTTAGGCGCTCAGTCAAATGTTAAACCCACACAAAAGCTTTATTTTTGTCAAATGATTTGCATTCACGGCGAGTAAGCTAAAAAAATACTATGTGTAATCCAAACATCTTTTTTTATTTTCTTTGTGTGCGTATTTCAAGTCAACCATATGCTAATTGACTTTGGCCTCCCATTTTGAGGCTAAAGACTGCGCAATGACATCACTAATATTTATTTTATTTGATTTTTTAAGATGTGTGTGTGTCTATTGCGTATGCTGAACTTACCCAAGAACTTACAAGAAGAGAGAGAGAACGATAGTTTGTTTTCACTTACCACTTGTGATCACCTTGTTGCACCTGGTCACCGGCTGTAGTTGCTCCTGGGTGCTGGGCCTTGGTGCAAAATCACAGTCCACTTGACGGATGATGGAAGCCCCATCGATGTTATCCTTGGCACAATTGGGATCCGTCAGAGATTTGCATTGATAGCACTTAATGGCAGTTGCTGTAAAGGAAAGAGCGAGAAGATTTTGCTTATAAAGAGACAAGGTGGACCAATATATATTTATTAGAGATGAAATTCTCACATTTGCTCAGTTACAACCAGTTTACCTGAGCTGCCCTCTGTTTGTTACGCTTCGTTTATTATGTAACGCCTTCAGTCAGTTGACTATTTTAATTATAAAAGTACATAAAACGTGTCTATTTGTTATTGCTATGAAGTCAGCTTTGTATTTATATCTTGTCTAAATGCAATGAAATGCTATTTGTGCATTTTTGTGTGTATCTTTTGTGTCAAAATTCCTGCGTATTATTGCATACTAATGATGTTATCCAATGTAGAATTGTTAAGAATATTTTAAAAAGTAAATTGGTTTCTTTTGATTAATTGTTATTTTAATTCTCTGATTGTTTGATTCTAATAACGCTTTTGCTTTTCATTTTTTAAATTTCTTATCAAATAATTATTTATTTTCACAATTTTTTCACCTTCCAGATATTCGTGTTTACGATATGTATAATGCATTTTTTTTAATACGATTTATTGATTATTGTTTATCTACATTTCGCAGGCTTTGGCATTCAGCTTAGATGCTAGAAAATCTAAACCGGTTTTCCCTTTGAGCTTTTTCCATAATCTTTGACCTAATTGCGCACAAACTAAATTTGTTTATAAATGCTTCGAATTACAACTAAAAACTTACCACTGTGCATTGCGCACATGGCAATTACCAAGCAGACAAACACTTTTTGCAGCATTATTGTCAAAAACAATATAAATATTTTCTTATTTATTGAAACTTTTAAAAGCACACACAAATTGGAAACGCGAAAAAAACGCTTTGAACACTTTCGTTGCCGCTGAGCAACTGAAAGCGCATTTTGTTTGTTTGCTTCTACGAAGTCTGGTCATGTTGTTTGGAGCGTAAAGCGAATAAAGCTTTGCTCAGTAAATTGTTTAAATGAATTTACTGTGAGTGAAACTCAAACGGGTTTAGCTGGCAGTGGCAGCATTCAAAAAAAAAATAGCTACGAAAATTACTACAATAATAATAGTAAAAGAGTGAAGAAAAAGTATTTTGTTTTGATCGTCAGTTTCGCTTGAACTTTTGAATCATCCGAAACTTTGGGCCTGTCTTTGAGTGTGTGATGCTGTGTGTACAATTCTAATGCTTCTTCTGGTTCTCTTTAATTCAATTGAATTTATTACCCATCAATTTAATCGAAAATTGGCACAGTTTCTTGACTTTTTGCGATGTGATTTATTCATAAGTTTAATTGATATGTTACGACTTTTTCTCTGTGGGAATTAAGGAGAAATGAGTTAACTTTTTATATTTTTCATAGTAATTTTTGATTAGAAAGCGGCTTGGCTTCTGAATAGGTTAATTGTAAACAGGTTTTTGTCTAAAATCAAGCGAAACTTGAATGAAATTGAAGTATAAAATCAATCGAGTGTTCCAACTACAATTTTCTCACAGTTCTTTAAATAGGAACTATTTCTGAATTGGACTCCTTACATTTTATATAGCATTTATTATTGTATAATAATTTCCGCTTATCCTTAATTTGGCTGGCAGGGAATTATATGGTGCATGTAAGCGGTTCGTTAGCCTCTTTTAGCCAAGTATTTACTGCATTGCCTGGCGGGTGATGTCTGCTGTATTATTCCTGCTGATTGCCATTTGTTGCATGATATTTGAGCTATCGACTCGTAAAATCTTTTTTGTCTGTTGTCTTGGTGATGATGTGGACTTGAGGCGCAATTGGGCGCACTGAACACAGCTCAGACAGCATTGACTTTAAATCCTTATAGATAAAAGAAGGAGAAAGGTAAAGAGAAGTCAAGCAAAATGTATCCGATTCAAATGCTAGACGTCGTTTGGCTCTCAATCAGCTGACAATACTTAAGTGCAGTTTAAAGACTCGCGACAACTGTAATCTTCACTTAATTAAATTTGATTTGTTAACCGGTGGAAATATACAAAATTTGTACTCTTTTCACCTGTTGCCAAAGCTACTGTTCAGAACTGAGCTTGAGTTATTTTTATGTGGGAACCCGTTTCAATTGCGCAGTTGCTCAAGAAAAAGCTCTACTTTGACTCTAATTTGATCTACAAGTCAAAGCACGAGTGTATTCGAGAATAGCATTTAGCATTTATTTGCGTGTTCCCTGAGAGAGATTTTGAATGATTCAACAATTTTGTCTCGGAATAAATTTACCAATTTCATTTGGAACAATTGTTTTGTAATTAACAGCATGGGGAATTGATTTACATTTTCGCTGGCTAGCAATTGTACAATTTTGACATTGTGCAGTATAATTAACTAATAAGCTGCTAATAAAAGCAGTTATAGACTAGAAAATATCCAGTAGTTGCTGTTTATTTTAGCTAATATTACATTAGTGAAAATTTATATTTTTATTATAGCCAATCCGCTTCATTCTTCATATGTATGTCTAAAAACTGTTGTACAGGGTATTTCTCACTTTGTGTTTCCAACATTGTGTATGTGTAATATCTCTCTGTTCTCTGTTATAGTACAGAGATTTTTCACATGAAAATTCACATGTCTATTCAAACGTTTGTGCTCTTTTTGTACAGGGTATTTTGACATTATCACTTTGTGTATACTCAACAGTGCGTATGCGTGCTGCGTATGCAAAAACACAGAGCAAATAAATAGTGCGGACAAACAAATTCCAATTTCCGGCCGCAGCGTGTGTCATTTTACAGTTTAATATTTCAGAGTCCACCAATGCTAATCATTTTGCTAGTTAACCGCATAATGACAGAGGCACAGCATTTATACTTCGTTATAACCGCTATCACAATGATGCATTGAATAGAATATCTTAAGCTGATTTGCGTCGCTCTTCATCATCGTCATGATCATCATCATTGGCAACAACAATGAATTCTGATTGAATTTTTCACCAATGAAAAGCGCACAATAAATGCACACACAATTTTTTTTATCCCCATCATATTTTGGTTGAGTGATGGTTGTGGAGAGGAAAGGGGAAGTGTTGTTGCAACTATTCCTGTACCTTCTGCTGATGCTGCTACCGTTTGTGGTTCTGTTTGTGTCCATCTTCTTCTGCTTCTTATTACCCTGGAGATGGCGCGTCGGGTTAGAATTCAATTATATGGCAGCACAGAATTTGAAAGATAGAGATGCCGCAACGACAAGACCATTCAAAATGCAAGCAAGCTGGCCATACCCTGCATTTGTGGGGGGTATTATGTTGATGCAGTTATTGATTACAAATTACATGTGTTTAAATTATATCATAATTCCTTAAATTTCTTTATAAACTGAGTAATTCTATTGTCCTTTATGAACACTTTTTTTTTGAAGCACTTCTTTTGTCTAAAATATTTTTAAAATATTTATGCAAATCGATAAAAATAAAATTACATTAACAACAATATTTGCGCTGGAGGAATTTCAAACGTTTTCCCTGCCAATGTCCGTCTCAAAAGTATTTTGTATAAATTCACACGAATGAAATGCTTTTACACTTTTTTTGTCTTATTAAAAATAAAAATAAACAAAATTACAATTACATTTACAACTAGCTTCATCTTCACTTCTATCGAAAATATAAAACCTTTTTTAGGCAAGAAACAATTTTCAAGTTTTGATCTTAAAGTCGTTTACAGGGTATTCATATCACGTTATCAGCTTGCAACTTGCAACTATCCTATTTGTTTGGGTTTTGTTATCAGCATTATTATCAGGCAGTGACTGTGGCTAGCTTGTGGATGACTCATGTCCCGGCGTCCAACGTCCAGTGTCTGTTGGCCATTTTGCAATATGATATTTATAGTTATTTTCTACTTATATTATATTCAATCTGCGCATTGCTTGTTGTCCGCTGCTTTGCTTCCATTGTTGCCAAAGATTTTCTGGCCACAGAATTTGACTTGGTCTGCACACAATTTTAATAAGGCAAATCTCTGTGCTGATTTCAGCTCTCTCTCTCTCTCTCTTTCTCACACTCCTTAACTATCTGTCTCTGTCTCGTCTGTAGGTGGGCAATGCACATTCAATTTGGTTTTCTAGACTTCATTCCAGCACCATTGTCATTTCATTTGGAAAACTTGCTGTTGCAGAAACGAAGCAAATTTTCAATTTAAGCTCTGGACTTTTGCTCTGCATTTAATGGCGTGTTGAGAAAGAAAAAACTAACGACTAGCTCATAAGTTATAAGAGAAGAGAGAAGGATATGAAGAAAGAAAATAGCAAATAGAAATAGAGAGCACTTCCAGTTTGGCCAACATAAACAAATTGTTTGGCACTGTGGGCCCGAAAGAAACAAAACGCCCATATAATCTGTTCAATAACTTGGAAAATCATTGGCAATAAATCAAAATGACTTGCAGGAAACTGGCAGCTAACAGAAATAGGACCAAGACACACATATCCAAATTGCTTGACGCTATTGTAGTTGACTTGAATTGAATTTGAATCTGCTCTTTAAGTCAAGTCTAGCTGGCGAAATTTCAAATTCAACACATGGGCATAAATTTTCGCCAACATTTTGCGCAAAATCAGCAGAAAATCAAGAAAGCGAAATTCGTATGGAGTTAGAAATCAAAGAAATTTTTTATATACCCTTTCTGAGATAGAAAAATTTCATTTATCGCATGAAAATTTAACGTTATAGTTAGCAGAATTTAAAATACTATAGTCAGAAGTTTTTGTATGTAAAGATCTCCGGTTTCGAGAAAAATTTCAAATGTTAGGGTCATGGGTCATGCTATTTTTAAAAATATACCGAGCCCACGAAATAGAACGGAATTACTATGAAATTTTTAGACGTCTAGTTCTTACAGTTTGGAAAGAGATTTTGACAATCTTGTTTCATTTAATTTGTATTTATTTTCAGGAAAATTTCAAAGTTAAACTACCCAATGCTAGGGCGTTATCAATGAGCTTGTGTGGGGTTTTGAGTTCTTTTTCTGGGTCTTTAACGCTGCCGTTAACACATCATTTTTCGGAGGGTGGCAACGCTTCCATTATCTTTCACTTGCGATCAAATGAAGTGTGCAAAGTGTTGTCTCTGTCTCTCTCTGCATATCTATGGGGTGCATGTTATGAGTCCTCCTCAGATGCTCCGACATAAAATGAGCTGGCCGAGAGATGCTCGGAGCTCGAAGCTCGTTTCTCGTTCTCGGCCTCATCCTTGACTATATCTGCTCGTTCTCGTCCTGGAGTCCGTGAGCTGTCCACGTTTAATGTCACTCGCAAAGTCGCAAATTGCTGTGCATGAGCTTTTTATGTTCATGCAAATGTCACCAGTGCACCACTGATGGCTTCGCAACGTTGCCCGGACTACCAACTATGGACTAAGGAGTATGCCCATTGGAATGGAGATTGAACGGTACTCGCAGAGAAAAGAGAATGAGGTATACGTAATGTGCCCGTTTGGCCGACCTTTTGTTTGGCTGCAACGAAAAATGCACTCAAAAGTTTACACAGAAAGGCCATAAGTGGCCCGGGACGTAGTGGACATCCTGTCCTGTCCTCTTGTCCTGTACTGGGCATGTCCTCTCGTCCTGTTGTCCTGTCCATTTGCCTGTTTGGTAATTTTGTGCTTAGTGCCTGCCAACGATGGCACCAAAAATCTCTCCGTTGCTTTCTATCTCTTGTTTTCCGCTTAAAATCAGATGTCGAAATAATTTGCAACACGCCGTGGCACATGAAAAAGGAACATGTACAGAAGGGTGCTGTCTCTCTCTCTCTCTCTCTCTCTCTCTCTCTGTCTCTGACTCTGAAAGTGGCACGTGTTTATGGGCTTTGGACAAATGGCACATTTGTTGCTCAGCAGCAGCTTAGTAGACAAAACAGCACTCAAATAATCTGAGAAGGGGGATACATTAAGTGGATTGTGTGAAATTGCAGGAGATAAAGGAGAAATGTACCCAAAACTGGGATGGATATAAAACTAAACAGCTAACGACTTGTGACATGTGAATTAAAGATCACAGATTAAGTGATCTTTGGCACTAAAATGATATAATAACTCACAGCTGACAAACAAGTTTCAACAAAAATCTCCTCAATTCAACATTGTCAAGAAATGGTGCTACTCGAAAATATTGGAATAAAAATACCGTTAATCACAGTTTCCGATGCTTTAAAGTTTAATTTACATGTGTTATTTACTGGATACAATTTCTTGCTGGTTAATTTTCCTTTTGTAAACTTTTTTCAAACAGTAGCAATTTTCGAAGAAAGAAATACGTTCTCATATTCCAGCTTGTCGAAATATTCCAGTTTATCAGTCAAAATAATTATCAAAACCAATATTTTTGAAAAATTTTTTTAAAATTTTTAAAGTTTTTGGAAATATTTTTTTTTTCAAACTTGAATGTGGATAAACCCCATTTCAAACTTAAATAGTTTTTATGAAAATACGAAATTCAAAACAATTTCTCCAAGGTAGAAATCACGTTCAACTGCTTATGAAAATGGGTGTAATTATCTTTTGATAACAATTTAATTTTCTAATTGCTTTTAGGCTAATTGACCTAAATATTTAATAAGCTTTGTGACATATGCAACAAGTTGCAAATTAAGTATTTTCACAGTTTGTGGCGTAATTGGCAAAAGGCTTTGAGAAATTTCCGCAAGAATCGATAAAATAATAATGAAATCAAAAGCAACAATTTGACACAAATTTACTCGGGAAATGTAATTAATGAATGCAAGCTGTATATTGAATGCAAAGAACAGTAAAACACACACACACACAGAGATAAACTTGCACACATACACAGATACGAAATGAAAGCTGGCAACAAAACAAGCGACAATGAAATTTCGACACAATATTGAAATGCATTAAAATAACAAAATAAACACAATACTGAATCAAATTGTACTAAGAGGAGATACGGGAGTGAGAGAGAAAGAGAAAGAGAGAGAGAGACATCTGCTGAAGACGACAACAAAGTTAATTAAATTGTGCACTGGTAACAGCTCTGGAAATTAAATCTATCTGCCAGATGATGGTGCGCATTTACCAGTGCATGAGATGGCATAGATACATGGGCCTAATGTGTTTACATAATACAAATAATGTGAAAATAACAATAAATTAAGCCAAGCAGCAAACAAGGCGAAAGCAAAGACAAACACATGCACACAAGCAAACACAAACCAAAATCGAAATCCAGGAGAATAATGCCAAAATTCAGTGTAGATAGATTCGAGAGTAGTTCAATGTGTGTTCAGAGCGCGAATGCACGAATTTTATAGTAATGCATAGACATGCTATACAATTGAAATTGTAAATAAATTAACTTAAATTTCAGTAGACCATCTCTATTCGTTGCTTTAAGCTATGTAAATAAACATAAAGTAATGAGTTGGAATTGCTAACGAAGAGAGAAATGTAACGAATGCCAGTAAATTATATAAAAAATCTTCTCTAGTTGTATTCTCGTGGAAGCAGTTGAATAGAACTAACAACAGAAAATTCCTTCCAATTTATGCCTAACGAGTAGTCAGTCATAATCTACAGGATGATTCAAAGTAACGAGAAGTCGAAAGTAACGATAAACCGAAAACTTCGACGAGTAGCTAAAAGTAACGATATACCATCAAATAGAAGGCCAGAAGAATGATCAACGAGAGCCTAAAAGTAACGAGAAAAAACATATTTCGACAGATTAAATTTCTGATAGAAACCATCTATTCAATTACTCGTTTGTCAAAATACTCGTTTACCAAAAATATAGAATAGCATTGTTTTTTCCAAATCAAGAATATTAGGTATCACTAAAATGGTTTTATTTATATTTTAGAAAAGTTTTTTTTTATAATAATTGGGGACTAATAACTGAAAATTCATCCCAATTTATGCCTAACGAGTAATCAGTCATAATCTTCATTTTGATTCAAAGTAACGAGAAGTCGAAAGTAACGATAAACAGAAAATATTTCTGTAATCCTTGTCTTCTCGTTGGTCTTGTTTAATGAGTAGCTAAAAGTAATGAGTTACCAAAAACGTCTATGCCCGAAATACAAGGTCAGAAGAATTGAGATCTTAAAAGCAACGAGTAACGAGTACAAAAACAAATTTCGACAGTGTGTAATTCCGATAGAAAAAATCTATTCAATTATTCGTTTGCCGAAAAAATAAAGAAATTAGAAAAGTTTTATTATAATTTCTGGCAACTTAAATTGTTATCTAATTGCCAAGTTTTGAAAAGACCCTCGCATTTGTAATATGCATTGGAAATATCAATGGCAACACAGCTGAGCTACCCAAAAGTGCAATAAATTAAAAGATTTTGCCATCGCCGAGTCGAGGGAAGAGAGATAAATTCGTTATTATTATCGTCTAAATGTCAAAGCGCATTAAAATCATGTGGGTGGACGAAACTAACACTGAGGCTGAAAAGCTCTGGACGACTTGCAACAGCTGTAACTGTAACTGTAAGCTGTAGACTGTAGACTGTAGCCTGTAACTGTAAATGCCGCCGCAGCTGAGCAATCGTGGCAATAAACCACGAATCGAAATTCGCTTCAAGCTGTGCTGTGTGCTGTCGCTGTGTTGGCTACCCAGAAACACGGATATAAATTTCAATTTCCGACACTCTAAGTGGCGGGGCAAATGAAATAACATTTTCATTTAACCTGCATTCGATTTCAGGCACACACACACACACACACATTGTGTTCTCTGTGTGTGTGTACGTGCATGTGCATGTCCATTATCGACTGCCGCTTCAACTGCTCCCCATGTACAGATGCTTCAGCTTCTCGTGCTCCTGTTGCAAGCTCAGCAAAGTGCGGAGCTTGCCTTTTGCATTACAGATTGCATTCCTCTCGTTGCATGTTGGCCAAGCATCAAACACGCATCGCCAGCAAGACAGAGGGAGACAGTTATCCTGTCTATGGCGGGCATGGGAACAGAGAGGGTAGAGGGGGCAGAGGTCCTGCACATGAGCATCGGCAGACACTCATGAAATTGGCCATAAATAACATTTTCTTTACATTTCATTTGGATAGCCGAGCATCCGAGTATTGCAGCTGCCGCTGTTGCTGCCACATCTCCTTCCACTTTCCACAAGCTTTTCTACTTCTACTCCTGCTGCTGCTTTTGCTTCTTAATACTGTTTGGTTGGCTTCGTGGCAAGGCGGCTTAACCAACTGGGCGTGGCTAAGTTGCAATTAGCCACAGCACTAAGAGTAAAGTCCTGTCTCCGCACACGCACACACACACACACAATCCCTATTTCCGATTTAAAACTTTCTTTACTTTGCACACTTGAATTGGCTGTCGATTTGCAGCTTAGACGCTAATTAAAGTTGATTTTTTGGGCAGCACTTGGCAGCTGTCTTATTGAAAACTCTTCAGTTCGAATTTCGTAATATGGAAATATTCTGGCATTGGCAATAATTCAATGTTGGTTTATTTGAAAATCTAGTTACCAATTAAATGCGGTTTGATCTTTGACAGGCCTTGGATTATCTAATCAATATATGATTTTAGTGTTAATAAAAAACGAAGAATTGTTTTATGGCAAGAGAAAAATCGTATTGTAGATTGGTCAAGCTTACTTTTCTGTAAATAAAAATAGTAAAAAATAGTATTTCTCCAGGGGTTTTTATTGAAAATGAAAATCTCTAAACATGTTGATCAGAAAAGTAATCGAATGTTTTGATAATATTTAAAACATAAAATTTCATTAATGAATTGTACTAGCGCAGACCGCGCTGGTGACGAAAGCATCACCAAGGGTGCGAAAGGCGGCTAGAAAATTAACTTAACTGTCCGATCAGATCGAGGTATATACCGATCGAAAGGTATAGTTTTAACTAAAAAAAGTGCATACTTAGACTTTTAAAAGCTTACCTGGTTCGTGGGACAATCTGGTGTAAGAGGGAGCTTTTCGGTTTAATTCTTATCATAAAGACGCTTCGAATGACATCGCAATCATAAAATTCCGTTTAATGGTTCAATTTGAAATTTTTAGCGGCCTTCCCAAAATGAGATGAATGTGGATCAATTCTCAATCATAAAATTAGAAATTTTTGTTCTACGACTTTTTCGAAAAATTGCTAGTTTAGCTGGAAATTACTAAACTTTAAACCACCATAGTATCCAAACGATAGAAACTGCAGATATTTTGAAGATCTTTTAGGCATACCTTCAATATTTTCAGGAGTACATAGGTAAGAGGCTACAGGGGAAATAAGATTTCTTTCGCAATTTAATGAAAATCTAGAATCTAAAATTTAGAAGATATAAAAAACAACGAAGGTTTCACCTCGCATGTTTTTTAAAATATAATTGTCAAATATTAAAGATTCTGTGTTTAGTTTAGAAATAGTTTCCGAATAAATGCTATATTATAATTTGCTAAATATTTCTCTAGTGTAAGCTATAAGTACGACAGCAAGCGGAGCAAAAAAACGAGCTTACCAAATGAAAAAAGGGCCAAGTAAAATCATAAGAGCTGAAAACGAACACAAACTGAAGAAAAAAGGGAAAACTTATTAGTGTGTTCGGACTGATTTCCCAATGGAAATCAGTTTAGCAGTTGGGCTTAGGAATCATAAAAATCTAAAAAAAAAACACATGAAATCTAACAATCAACAAGCAAATAAAATGTGTGTGACGACAAAATCAAAGAACATGACATGCAATACGTTACGCATACGCCATGTATAACGCACTTTTCATATGTTGTAGTTGTGGATGTTGTTGTTGCTGTCGATTGGTCGCTTGCTTTGCTTGTTGACTGACTCAACAAATTCTATAAAGTCTGTGCTGTGAATGCCTTTTAGTCCTGCGGCAGCTGCTCCTGCTCCTTCTGCTCCTGTGTGTGTTCTTAAGTGAGGAGTAAGAACACTGGCTGACTACTCTTAAGTTTATTTCATGCATTAAAAGCTTTCAGGCTTTCTACATGTTGTTCTAGTTGTTGTTGCTGATATTTCTATTGGTTTTTGCGGCGTGGCAAAAGTTTTGCACCATTTATAGACTTTAGCTACAGCTTTTTCCCAGCGACGACCTCGAATGCGGTTTTTGTGCCTTCTACATTTACTATCTGTTGGCAAGAATCGTCTGGCATTATTTAAGTTTCTGCCGGTTATAGTTGTTGTTGTAGTTGTAGTTGGTGCTGTTGTTCTCGCAATTGTGCGTAAAATGCGCTTCCCTTGTCGAAATCGTATCTAATTCAGCTAATTTGTCGGCTGTTTTCACGCTCAGTTTTTCAACCGCCTCCCTCGTTCAATTTCAATTATTCACCTCATTTCCCTCGCTCTTTAGACTCTTTCTCTCTCAATGCGAGGGTAAATTTAAATTTATTGGCCGTTTGGCGCGCACACAAACATGACTATAAATCTATACAGTTTGCTCTTTACCAGTAAAACAATTGATGTTTTGTTTGGCAACGAAAGAGCATTATTGACTACTAGTTTAACGAAAAATGTTCGGAGCTTATACTAAAAATAAGAAAAGGTCGTTGGAACTAATGAACGACTCCACGCAGTTGAGGCGATGCCCCAAAAATAATAACGTAAATTTCAAATAGTCGGAGCACTTATCCTTCTTAGTTACACTTCAGCTTTGGCTTTGGCTCTTGCTCTTGTTTCTGTTTGGGGCTATAACGTGCACTTATTGATACTTATAGCACCATACACACACACACACACACACACACATACACATGCATGTGCTATCTCTCATACACACATATGCATCTGCTTGGGTTTCTCATAGCTCCCTTGGGTCGCTTGCAGCGCTGGCAAAATAAATTCAATTTTGTAAAACTGATTCCCCACACAATTTCCACACGATACCACCTCTCAATAACGCCCCTCCCCTCCTCAATTTTATCCCACCCCCTCTCAAGCTTTCTCGCTGTATGCTTTCTAAGTGTGCGTGTTGCATATGTGCAAAATTGTAAGTGAAATGAATATGTATTGGCATTTAGCTGAAGTAGCTGTAGGTAGCACTCCACCAGCTGCTACTAACGACAACAACAACCTCACTAACAGCAACAACATCACTAACACCAACAACATCACTAACAACAACAACATCACTAACAGCAACAACATCAACAAACTGTACACTCTCTGTGAAGTAGATAACAATTTATTGCCATCAAGCGCGCCAAAATGCTATAGTAAAAGTTAATGAAAGCAATTTGTTTGACTAGCGAGTTCTAAAGTCTGCTTAAAAGGATGAGGTTAACGCACGCATTGATCCAATCACGCATTCGTATCTTATAGATATCGAAAGTATACTATGGAAATATATTAAAATTTCACAGATCTAAAGTTGGTGATATAGCTTCACAATGAACCGATATTCTTAAGTGAGATTTTGGTTGGGTAAAGTTAGCTTCTCTAAATAATAATATTAGCTTAATTTTATCGGCTCAGATAGTACAAAATTTCTTATCTTCTAGTATCTTAGAAAATAATTAGTTATAAAAATTATGTCAGAAAAATTGCTTACTTATCTTTTAAGTGTAGTAACATTCTTATCTGAATATTAATTCTGAATGGAAAATAAAAAAGTAGAAGAACGGACAACTGAAAAAATCATTTTCCAGCTGGGTCAAAAACAAATCTTTTGCAGTCACTGGTTATTAAAATCTGCCATTGCTATTGATTCCTTTTTTTTATATTTATCCAAATTTCTTAATCAAATTTCTTATGCATGTTAAAAATTTCTTATTCAAAATTTCAAGCCAGTCGTAATTTTGTAAAGAACTACACACCTCTAAACATACGCAGTTTTCTTCTCCGCGTTATGTTCAGATAATAAACCAAAAATATGTAATTGAATTATTCATGTGCATATAAAAGGCGCTTGGTGTTGATTTGGACCTTTAATATGTTGCAATTCGGTGTCATAAAGTTTGATTGCCTCGAGACGCACCAGGGAATGTCGAACAATTCTGTTATTGCCGGACGGACTGTGTAAATGCAATCAAAGCAACAGCTTCAAGTGCCAACTGATGACTCCGTGGGGTAACTGGAGACGCGCTTCAGGAGCCAACGACTTTTCAATCAAACGCTGATGGGCCTTTTTATGATTGCCTTTTTTTTGTTTTTATTATTTTTTATTTTTTGCTACACACACACACATAGAAAAGGTAACCCTTTTTGACCAACACGACTTTCCGCAGCACGACAAAGACTCAGAGAAACACACACAGACAAGTTCCAATTGGCAACCAAAATGTTGCCAATTCGACAACGGCACTCAAATGAATTGGCGGTTATTGTGAGAAGGGGGTGCTGATGAGGGGCTCTGAAGAGAGCTTGTGGCATTGCGTTTGCTTTACGGTTCATTGGATTGCCACCACACGGCTGGTGGTGGTGGTGTCAATCTTCTCTGGGCATTGCCAAAGTAATCACATTTAATATGAAACGCACTGCAGCAAACCCACAAGAGAGAGAGAGAGAGAGAGAGGTGAAATGTGTGTGTGTGTGTGTGTGCTTGTACGTGCCCGCATAAAAATAAATGCAGACATTGCTCATATGTTTTTTTTATATGCGGAGTAGAGCACTTCCTGGGACCACTAATTGAGCTAGCGGAAGTCTAGAAGCCGCACATCATAATTTAAATAAACAAAATGCCACTTAGTGAAGTTTGGACCGCAACAGGATGCCAACCAGACCAGCCCCTAACCTTCCCTCCTCCACTAGCTAATAGCTGGCCAGAACTTGCACTTCCGGTTTTTGGTGGCTGCACTTGCAAAGTGGAATCTTCTCTCTGCTGCTTTAGCTCTTCGTTGTCACACACTGAACACATTTTTCAAAGCGCTTCTTTCCAGAATGAGAGTGTGTTGTCATGTCGAGCGGCAAGTCTGTAGTGTCCAAGTTGTTAATGCAATCACATAGCATTCATATTCATCATAAAACCACAAAAGACACTACACATGACTCCACTACACCATATCTCCTAAAGTAGAAGAGTCACACGTTGGGCGCCATTTGCTACGTTGGGCGCCTTTTGCTAGTTGCACGTACATTTTGGCCTTTACATTTGCCTAAAACTCAACTACACTCTCTGGTTTGTCTCTTTCTTCTTGTTTGACAGTGACTTTTAGTCCCTTTCGAGTTTGCTGCTGCGTCGTGCGTGCTTTTAGAGCTCTGGAGCTTCTTTGAGGCCCAGTTGGTTACGTACAGATACGTTTTTCTCTGGTATATATTCCCCTAATTTGCATAAAGCTCAACACTGCACTACTGAGAGACACACTCTGTCCCTCTCTTTCGCGCACATATTTTCATTTTATCTACATTTTCTTTAAGAACTCCGCCCGCTCGTTTGAGTGCATCTTTTGCTATTGCAAACATTTATCAACACTTCAAAAAAAAATAATCTGAAAACTTCTCTAGCCCGTGTCATAAACTGAACACTTGATTTGTGAAAATGGCTGCCGCCTTTTTGTAGAGACTCACCCCTTCTGCGTTCTGATGCAACTTTTTATACCCTGTGCTCCTACAAAATTTTAAAAATTTTAAAGGGTATACAGATCCGTCCATCTATGTGAATGCTTCGATCTAAGAAACTATTTGAATTAATAATAATTAAAAATATAAAATAAAAATGAATTATTAGAGGATATAAATATGTATGTCCAGAATGTAAACTTGGTGTAGGAATTTTTAATAAAATATTTTAAATTTTGGCTTTTAAACTTTATTCTATTAGCAAAAAGTCAACATTTTTCGAACCATTTAATTTAAAATCTATATGTATATCTTGTGTGCCACGGAATTTCATTTGCACATGTAATATTGCGACTCGTTCCCCTTTGTATACATTGTATAGCAATAGCCCTTCAGATATATTTATTAGTGTAATTCCTTGTTGCTAATGTATTTTTCTATTCTTTACAATAAAACAACCGACCGTTCTGAAATAGAACTATTGAAATAATAAA
This sequence comes from Drosophila rellima, assembly GCA_035043635.1. Lineage (NCBI taxonomy): Eukaryota > Metazoa > Arthropoda > Insecta > Diptera > Drosophilidae > Drosophila > Drosophila rellima. The sequence goes on from JAWNMV010000607.1 coordinate 2,570,327, forward strand.
TAAGGTATATAAATATTCGAAATTTTTTTAACCAAATACAAACAAATATAAGCTAAATTTTTTACTTGAATTCCCTAATTTGAGTCTTCAAAATTTTGTTTTCCTAATTTTTATCTTCCAAATTTTTTTTTTCCAATTTTTGAAATTTCAAATATGATTCCTATTATTTTCTTCCATATTTTGGAATCCTAAAATAATATTCTTTGTTTTTTTTCTACTATTGTGCATATTTTTAAAAAAAAAATTCGAAATTGGTATAAGGTACCAAGTGAAGGGACATTTGAAAGCTGGATTTATTTTTAAAATTCTACTGCACTCAACCCAATATATTTAAACATTTAATGAGGTTATAGTTAAGCGCCAGGTATCTCAAAGTCGATCACTCTCGACTAAAACGTTCTTTCTAGTTTTTTTTTTTAATCATAGCTCACCTGCTTCGTTCGCTTTGCTCTTTATTCAGCTAGAGCTGCAGCTTCTGGTGCTGCAATGCTCGGCATAATTGCAATGTTTACCTCGGCGTAGGGCTAAGTGAAGCGTTAAGGCGGTACCGACGTCAGGCGGGCACGGCATACTCTTGATTAAAATTTCTGATTACTACACTGATAGCAAACGAGCGAAGAATGCATATAAAGGAAACAAAAAAGAAAAAAAAAAACACCGAGCAACAACAAAAAGATCCATAGAGCAAAAGGTGCCACAAAATTGCAATGACGGCGTTTTGTGACAGCAGTCGTACCTACTCTCTGCCACGCCCCTTTACCTAATAACATATCCAGCTGTTTTCATATATGTGTGTGTGTGTGTTGTTTGGCTTTCATTAGACGAGCTTTGACTGTGATGTGATGCGATGTGCCTTGCAAGTCCTTTTCTTTGCCATGATTGATGATTTCAATTTGAATTTCCATGTCGGAGGAATCATAAATAAAAAAACGTAGAGGTGCAAAAATAGCTAGACAACTGCCAACTTAATTTAACTTCTACCAACACTGTTTTGCAGTTTTGAGCGAAACGAGACTGTACATCCGGCATTTTTTTTTTTTTTTGGGCACAGATGAGAAACGTGAAACGCTAATTAATGATGCCCCATGACAGAAATTTATGTGCAATGCAAAAACTTTTGCAATATTTGTTGGCATTTAGTTTCGACTCCGTCTGCTTTTCATAAGTGTGTGTGAGTGAGTTTGAATATGCATTTGTGTGCTCGTGTTTCAGCACTTCCGTTTCCTGTATTAGGCCGGATAAGTGCAGTGCCCACATCAAATTTGTTTATATAAACCGGAGAGTATGCCGATTTTATTAGGCACTTTGTCATACAAGTTTAAGAGATAAACGTAATACTTTAAATTCTACTTTCCAAACAGTTGCAAAGAAATCTCAAGCTCGTTGGCAGATATATGTAGATAAACGATTGAAAAGTTGTAATAAATATAATGATACGATATCGTATGCTGAGAGTAAAATGATTTTATCAACTGGTTTGCTTCTTATATTTCTTGCTCTCGTTAATATCTAAATTTGTAAAGGAATTAAACACCTATTTTGGAAATTCAATTTCGAGAAGTTAGAGTATAAACAGTGCACACGTCATTAGGAGTATTTAGTTCCTTGCCATGTTTATTAATACATAACTCGTTTTGCCATATTATGTGTCCATGTATCCATGTGTTCATATCCATGTCCACGCCGCACGCTTTAGGCGACTTTGTCTACTGCTAATGGTCATTGGCTGTTGTCTGACTGGATTTCATTATGCATTGTTCTGAGCTTTTAACTCTCTCTCTCTCTCTCTCTTTCTCACTCCCTTTGCCTAACTATTTCTGTCTCTTTCACCCTTTATTATCTCTGTTGCATTCAGCTTAGTTCGTTCAGGTTTGTACCTAAACATCTGCTACCTCTTTGCCTGTTCTGTCATTCAGTCCGTAGGTCAGTTAGTCAGTGAGTCTGTCCGAGTGTCAGACTCTCGAGTGGTGGCTTTTCCTGCGCTTGAGGTGTGCTTTTCAGTTGTGGCACCATCATCTGTGTGGACTTCTTTACCAAAAGTGTGGGAAACCCAGCTTGCACTTGGTTTTAAGATGGGGCTTATTGCTGCTTCGGAGATATTTCACCTGAGGCTGTTTATGATATGCATTGACCGGTTTCATATTGCACTTGTCGGAGCTAATTTTAAGCTTAATGGACTCACTGAAGTAAGTGAGATTTAAAATTAAATTTCATAAATAATTATTTAAAATTATAAATAGCCATTTTAGTTTTCTCAAACTCACATTTTTAAATCTTATACTTTTTGCCCAAAACTCAGCTGTTAATTTATTTTCTAATCTTCATTCTCTATTTTTGCTTATTTTTATTTAGTGTCTGAGAATTTTATCAAACTCTATCCATGCTCTTAACACTTGTTAATCTGCCTGCCAATTTTACGTCTTACACACCATTTGGCGCCATCAGCAAACTGTCGATAAAACTAATGCAACTATGCAAAAGTATCCATGACGAATATAAAAAACAAAGACCAAATAGATGGGAGAGAATGCTAGTAAAAAGCAAAGAGGCCAGGCAATGCACATTGACAACGACAATGACGACTTGTCAAATATTGACGTATCTCTTGAAAATTGAGCTCCAGAGCGCGGCTCATCCAATGTAAGCAGCAGCCATTGGCTGGCTCCCTCTCTTGTTTCCTCCTGGTCCTGTGGCAGCGTCAGCAACATCATCAACTGGTTGGCAACACATGACACTGTTGCCAACTAAACACAGCCCCACACAACATTCATATCCTCACACTCTCGTCTTCTCAGCTTACACATCATTTGTGCTGTTGGCTTCGACATTTTTGTATTTGTTTCAAGTAGTCGGTTTTCTGTCTTTTTTTCTGGTCCCTTTTCCCTTTTTTTTTTGCCTTTGCTGCACTTTTGCTGCCCCAGGCGGAGGCCCGGAGCGAGACCCAGACCCAGACTCGATCCTCCATCTACTCCGGCACTTCATTTGCTGCGCTCAAGTGGATCCACTTTCATTTGTTTGCGCACTGTACAAAAAAAGGCAGAGTATGCTGAACTAGTTGAGAGTAGAGACTAGAATATACCCTCTAAGAAAGGAGCAGCGTTAAAGCTTACAATTTCTATTTATTCAGAAATTAGAACCTCTCAATTTGGTGATTTTTATATAATTTTATTTAATTGCCAATTATGAATGTTATTTATATTTTTAAAATTAAATATTATTCTTGCCGACTGCTTATAAATTAATAAATTAGTCTCGTTTCAAAACCTTAAAAATAAAAGTAAGACCGAAAGAAATGTTTATAAATTGTAGATTTTGACAAATGTGACAAAATAAATTGTTTTAATTGTTGGGAAGAAATATAAATTTTAAATTTAACAATTTATATATTTTACATTTAATTTTATTGGCAATTATATTGAGTTAATTTAGACATAAAGTTTAAGGAACGAGCTAAGATTGTTTATATCTCTAATTCGATGTATCCATTTCATCGGTACAGGGTATAAAAAGAAAGAACAGGAAGAGCAGCGACAGCTCCAATGAGTTGCATGGTTTCTTTGCCAGCATCCTTTTATTTTTTTGTCACCCTGCTTATTGTTGTAGTTTGCAGAGTAGCTGCTGCTGCTGCTGCTTTTGCTGCTGTTGCTGCTACTGTAGTCGCTTCTGAAGCTGCTGCTGATTCAGCTTTGTTTGCCTTAAGCCTTTGTGCAAACATTTTGCGCCTGAGACCAGACCCAATCCCAGCCCCAGGAAATGGAGAGAACGGAGTGCAGAACGGCTGCATAATAAAACCGAAAATACACTAAACCCATGTACAAAAAAAAAAGAAATAAAAAAGAAATGAGCAGCTATTACGTTGTCGACCGTTGCCCCTTTTGTCGCTGCTCCGAGAAATGCATCATCAATACATCGTATAGGTTGTACGAGTCTAGTGTATATGGGAGGCCTTTATGATGCTTCCCCTTGGACGTGAACGCACTTTTTCCTGCTCTTGCGCTTCCCTTCCCCTTAGCTTTGAATGCCTTTGGCGTACGTACTTTTCTTTTGTTTGTGTCTGCTGCGAATTTTCCTTCCATTGCTCTCCAAACTGATGTCAGTCATGTCTGTATGAAAAGGAGTTGAATATATTACTTTGATGTCATGTTTTGTAGTTAAGCTAATCAAGTTCCCACTTATCCAAACTATTCCTACTTACAAAATTGTAGAATTGTCCATCGAGTAAGATGAAATTTACCCTAATTTTCTAGTTAGTTTTTTTTTATATTAGTAAATAAGATCGAGTTACTTGCTATATTTTGTATACTTTATTTAGAACTAATTCAATTTCATGTTGAATCTTCCAACATATTTTGGATTCATATAAATTAATTACATATGCCGAGGATTTAAGCATTTATATCTGGAAATTAAAAGTTATCTCCGTTTAATTTTGAACTGAATTTACAACCTACAAAATGCTAAGAGATTATTTTATATATATCAAAAAATAGAAAAACATTTTTACTGCCAGATTTCTTAAGCTCTAAAAATTGCAGCTGCGATTAACAACAACAACAAGAAAACCATAGGCAACAACTTCAGCAAAATTAACAATAATAATGAGAAGGCAAACAAACAAGGCGAAAGCAAACTTTGCACTAAATCCTTACAAATGTTTATCTTTTCTTAATCCCGCACTTAACTGTTAGACCCGCATTGGCCTGTGCCAAGTTCGTAGACTGGTCCTGAAACTGTTGATAGGCTCAGGGTATCTGAAAAGCGGGGACAGTTAGTTTCCCTTTGTGTCTCTCCTCCAATCTCTACCGGAGAGTGCATATAGCTGGCAAATTGCTTAACGCTTCAAAGTGCGCTTTCCGCGATTCTTCATTCCCTTCGTGTCTCAACTCTTGGCTGTTGCAGTTGCAGTGTTGCCGTTGCTATTTTCTTAGCACAGTTGTAAAAACTTTTGCGCACAAATTTTGTGCTTTCAAAATCCGGCCAGAAGTGAGTGTGGCTCGTTGAAAAGGGGCGGAAAGCGGAAGAGAGGGGCGTGCTGTTCGCTGAGACTCTGTCAACGTCTGCTGTGCCGCCAGCTAAAAATTTTTGCAACGACAAGTTTTATAAGTAGCTGCCGCCTGCCACACGCAAACCCAACCTAATCCTTACACCTTCCCCCGACTTAGACCCCCAAGTGCTGACCACCATCAAGTCGTCCTTCATTTGCACATCGACCGCGAACGTGCAAAGTTCTCTGAGCGTTGACTTTAGCCAAACTCAAGTCTCTCTCTATCTACTCTCTGCCTCTTCCTCTCCCTCTCTGTTTAACTCTATCTGTCGCTTGTTTAATTGTTTTTCTTTTTTGGTAAAATACAAATAAAATATTTGCAATTGTCGCTCCTTTCGTTTTGGGAGGAGTTAAAGTTGAAGTCGAAGTCGAAGGATGCGTCTTAATCTTTTGTTGATGCTTGTTTATTTTGCAATTACTTAGGCGTTTTGTTTGCGTCTGCACTGCGGCGTCGTTTGCCTTAACTTGGCTCAGACTCCCCTACCGCTTTCCCTGTTACCCCCCCGTCTCTTCTTTCGAGTGCGTTTTAAGTGCTCCACTGCGTCGTTGTCCTCGTCCTGTTTATGTTTGTTTTTCCTTTTCCATTTCCTTGCTTTGCGCTTTTTCGACATAGACTCGCCTTTTCCTCCGATTGTTGGTGTTATTTTATTTTTTGAGTTTCCCTGTGTTGCTTGCCTAATTTCATGCTTTGATTAGTGCTGAAGGTGCGTTGGGTATTTTAAAATTCTGAGATTAAAGTTCTGATGCGATTATTAATGCATAAGTTTATTGTAAAGTAAGTAAGGACAAAACTCTCTATCCGCACTTTAAATAAAAATAAATTTTTTATATATAGTAACATAATTATATAGTAACTTAATTTTATTTGCTTGAAATATCATTAAAAACAAAGTTGGTTATACTAACGGCGTCTTTTCGATCTAGGACAGTACTCTCAAAGTGGACTAGAATTTTAGGTGACTACATCATTTGTCTCATCATTAGATGCCTAGTCAAAAACACGGCCAAAACAATTACAATAAACCAGCACTTCGATGGCAAAAAAGCGCCTCATAAAGAGCACAATTAAACGTCCATTAATCAAGAAACTGATGTGTGTGTAAGAGAGAGAGAGAGAGGGGGGAGGAAAAGCACATGAAACAACAAAATTTGCGAGAGAAGCGCAAAAAATGTGGCTTACAACAATTGCTAAAATCACTTGAGCTGAAACTTTTGACTACCCCTACAGTGAAAGAGAGAGAAATGAATGAAAATGAGAAAATAGAAAGAAAGAGAGAGAGATACACACACATACACGGATACATTGAAAACTATTTGCTGCTTTAATCGGAAACGGAAACAGGCTGACAGTCGGCAGTTAGGCAGTCAGTCAACCGGTTGACAGTCAATCGATAGATGAGATTCGTATCGATGGCGTCGCTGCTGGTGCTCGTATTCGCCTTCTACTTGTGCTGTGAGGGGGCGTGGCAGGGCCGAACTTAGTTTTGCCCAACAATCAAAGCGGAAGTCATTTTCGTACGTTAATTGACAACAAGCCAGGAGAAGCAGAAGCGGGAACGAAGCCAGAACCAATAACGATGACGACCACGACGACAACGACAACGGAGAGCGACGATGTGGATGGGAATCAGAATGAGAATGACGTTGATGGTGTCGCTGAAGTCGTCTATCAATCTATGACCCGAGCCCCTCCCTCCCTCCCCTTTGCATCTCATCGTATTTGTTATATGGCAAAATAGTTGAATAGTTTTGCATTGTTCGACTATGGGGGAATGGGTTTATGTTTTAAATGAAAGCTTAATGAAGCCCTCGTTGACGTTGCCTTGACTTAAAACTACGTGCTCAATTGGTTTCTAGAGGGGTTTCATGACGAACTACCTCAAACTTCTCGCTCCTGTCAGTTTGGTGTAATAATTGAGACTGATTTGTGGCTCGGGTCGGCTGAAGTTTGTGAAATGAAAGCCTTGTGGAATTGTGGTATTCCAAAACGGAGATTGTTCTATTCTGTGAAAAACTTGTCAGTCGGTTTAAATTTCAGGAAGGGTTGACAAGTGTCCGGTAAAACTAAATGAATCTGTTAAAAATGAAGAGAAAGTATTTAAGAAATATAATCAATTTAAATTTAATTTAAAAATAGTAGTTAGATTTGCATAATACTATGACTTTAAAATTTAAAAAGATTTTAACTCATTATTTAATTTATTTTTTATGTAAATCGAAATATAATAGTAATTTTTTTGATAAAACTTGGTAAATAATATTTATCTTTAAATCAACTTGGTTTCTGCTTTATAGCATTCACTTTTATGCTGTTATTTATTATATTTTGTGGTCGTTGATTATGCTTTTATGCCTTTTGCTGATTACAGTTTGGCCCTTTGCTTTTGTGCCGCCAGCGGATTGCGATACTCATTATCAATGCGCAGTCCAAAAAGATAGAAACAAAAAATGGTAAAAAATAAGAAAACAAGTGGGCGCCGACTACAGTCGAGTGTGCTCGACTGTATAATACCCTGTGCCCTAGCTCTCCGATAGGTCATAAGTAGGTGCGCTACGTTAGGCATGCCGAAGGTGTGATGATGCGGCATTAACTTTTTGGCTTATTGTTCGTATTACATCTACATATGTGATCTAGTGAACCGATTTAAACCAAATTACAAATTCTCAATCTGTGAGTTTGGTTGACTTATCTCTAAAAACAACAATAATTTTCGTACTTTATCTTAAAATTCGTTCCTATGGCAGCTATTTGATATCAGATTTCAACCAAATTTGTTCAGGATGTAGAATACCATCCCAAATGCGTATTCTGTTAGTTTGGTTGAGATACCTCAAACAACAAAAAAGTTTATCATACTAAAACTTGATTTTGGACTGATCGTTCCTATGGCAGCTATATGATATAGTGGTCCGATTTCAACCAAATTTTATCAGGATATATAGGACCATTTCAAATGCATATCCTATTAGTTTGGTCGAGATCTTTCAAACAACCAAAAAGTTTATTTTCGACTGATCTTCCTTATGACAGCAATATGATATTGTGGTCCGATTGAATAAATTGTATTTAATTTAATTAAAATAGTAAATCGTAAATCGTAATCGTAATCGTAGTCGCTGAAATCGATGTTGTTCATGCCAAGAGTAGCCATTGTCTAAAATTTGCTCAGCTTGCTGAAGTCCGGCAACTCCAAATAATCTCTCCCACTCTTCTTAATCATCGAAATCAGCTGTTTAAGGCTGCTGCATTGCGCGCGCAATTTAATTTTAAGTGCTATGCTTTAATATTTGATTCTTTGTGCAGAATTTGTTAAGCATTTGAATACAATAATAATAATTGAAAACCTATTGAGCATATGTGCGAGCTTACTAGCTTATTATTAACATAATAATTATTATAAATTCAGAGATTTCAGTGTTGTAAAACGATCTGTCGTCGAGGTGCAAAATTATAAAGTGGCATTTATACATATCGCTTTTTGCAATGCATACTAATATCTACATACATATATTTTAACACAATCGTAAATATGTATTAACTTAAACCATGTATATATATATTAAAATAGGATAGAAATTGTAGCCAAATATCGATAACTTTGCCTATCGCTCGTATTTGCGTTCGCACTCTGCGTACACGTGCTCACTGTTATGTTTTTGCACAAGCAAATGTGCATATGCTATCTCGCTCGCACTTGCCTATGTCTTAATTTTGATTTATGTGAATTAAAAGCAAATTTGAAATATCTTCTCTATTTAATAGTCAATCGCTTTGAAACTTTCAGGGTCACTAAATTAGCTTACTTCTTATCTTCCTGTTTAATAAGAAGTGTTTATATTAAAGATCACGTCTGTTAATCGTTTTTTGCGATTGGCGGGCGAAAGAGGCGTGGCATCTAAAATTTAAAACAAACTTGATCTGCGCCCGCTATCCAGCAACCTTCATACCAAATTTGAAGTCTCTAGCTTTTATAGTTTCTGAGATCCTTTGACTCAAACAGACGGACGGACAGACAGACGGACATGGCTCAATCTACTCGGCTATTGATGCTGATCAAGAATATATATACTTTATAGGGTCGGAGATGCTTCCTTCTGCCTGTTACATACATTGCACAAAACCATTATACCCTTGTGACCATTTTCAATGGGCACGGGTATAAAAACACGAAAAAAATGAAACAGTATCCATGTCACTTGGCATTATCCCATACACAATGCACTAGGAACTCGCCATATATACATATACTATAGATAAAAAGAAATACATATGACCTACTACATTGGCCCGACATCAACTGCATTTTAAAATAAACGAATACGACTGCGAATTCGAATGTGAGTACGTATGTGAATTCGAATGTAAATATTGTAAAGGCATTGCGAGTGGGGCTGCCATTTTGTTTTAGTTGTTCTGCCTGACAGGCAGTAAGTCTGTCTGTCATTGACTTCAGTTCACATGTGTGTGTGTTGTCTCCCTCTGAATGATGTTGCTGTTGTTCTCGTTGTTGTTGTTGTTGGCTTTGTGCCTCGCGCTTAACTCGCTCGCTGATTCGGCATTATTTTGTGTTGCATACGCTGTGGGGCTCGGCATGTGCATGTCAAACTGCAGCAGTTGCAAAGAGTAGCCGCTGCTTGGGTCATCGATGGGGACCGCGACGACCATCATGATGATGATGATGACAGACGGACGCTTTACGGGCTTGGTTAGCTCAATTGTTATAATCTTTGACAGCATGTGTGTACTATAACTTTCCAATGCGGTTTGGTCAACAATAATAAAAAATGAAGGAAGATTTGCCTTTAATCATTCAGATTACATACAGTCGAACTTCTACAACCCGAAAGTCTATCTCGATCTAAATCGAGTGGTAATAGCGTAACTTTACTTTAAAAAACAATTCCATAAATCGAAGACTCCACAATTAGATTTATTTCTTTGTTTGAAATATATTTACTTATAATTGTAAAATTATTTTAACAATAAGTAAATATTAAATTTTATTTCTCCAGTTCTATAATATACTTAAGTATATTAAAGAGACTTTCCATATTTTCTGATACTTTCCTAACTTAAAATGAGACTTTTTAACACTTTGAATTTTATAAGAGCATTTTAAATATTTATTAATACTCTCCGTTGACTTTATGCATACTTCGTAATCAACTTTTATGAAGAATACTTCTTTGAAAATATTTCTGAAAAATTTAAATTTATGTCTGAGAGACGTAGGAACAAGTTATAAAATATATCCGATATCTTATTGCACAGTTAAAAAGATGCAAGTACTGAAAGAAATTTTTATTGAAAGGCTTTACTCAGTAAGTATACTACATATTGTGCTCAAAGAGTATATTAATTTAATATATTTACTTAAAGAGTTTCTCTAGTGTATACATCATTCAGTATTTGATTCAGCAACATGTTCATGTACTAGCCAATCGTCCATCCATTCGAAACTGCTGCAGTTGTTGTAATTTCTGTAGTTGCTGTTGATGAGACTGACATAAAACAATGTGATATTCGCTTCTCGAATGCTGTACAAATGAATGCGACACAGCGAGCTGCACAATTTTTATAATCAAACTGATAGCTGTCTCTTTCTGTGTGTGGTGCTGGCTCACTCGCACGTAGCTGAGGGTGTGCGTGGGGGGTTTTAAAACTTCAAATTAAACTAATTTTACGAAAATTGTTGGTTCCAATGTGCGCACAGTGCGCTATTGTTTTATTTGCTAACTGCTTTTGTTTTTTCAAATTCAGCTGCTGATACAAATGGGCAGGATCGGGATGGATATTGGTTATGGTTTTCTGCCTGTTGTTTCCATCATTTTTGATTGCCTATTGTGATGTTCAGGATTTGCAGTGGACTTTTAGCATTGTGGTTATTGCTTTTTGTCGAGTTGAGCGGAAATTGATTTGTGCATTTTATGTCACGCTTTTGTTATTGGCATTAACCCGCTATTAACATACGCCCCCATGCCACGCCTCACATCGCTAATAGTTCTATTATTATTTTGTTTGTTTGCTGGCAGAGTATATGCGGCCCACCCAAAATGACATTTCAAATATTTTTGGACATTTTAATGCAGACACAGTTAATTAAATGCATGCTCATTTTAATAATAAGGGAATTTTCAATAATTAAATTCCAATGCCAATAAATTCATTTCGTAGCTGTAAACATTTTATTGATTCATTATATTAAAACTTTCTTGCATCAGGTATTTATTTAAAAATGGATTCAAGCTAATAGAAAGATCTATATATTTCTTTTAAACAATTGTTTGAATAATACAAAACTGCTTGCGCTTTGTTAAAACTCATACTTTCCTTTTAAAGTTCGTATATAAAAATACAAAAAGCTTTTTTTTAATAATATTTGTGATTGCTTGCCTCCGAAATTTGTTTGACAAAATGCTCTTATTCATGACACTTAGATATCTTTTGCTTTAAGCTCTTTCAAATTTATAACTGCACGATATTTTGCCACAATTGCTCGAAATAATTTTTGCATTGTTCTGACTTCTAAATGCGATTAAAAATAATATTAGTAAAATAATGAGTAAGAACGACTGGGTGATGATCTGTCCACAGCATTTGAGATAATAACTTAAAAGTTGACTGAATATAATCTGTTATAAAAGCCTTAAAAAATCAAAGATTCTTTCGACTCCCTTTTTAATGCATACATACATACATATGTATGAACACAGTTAAAATACCCCTTAATAGGCACTTTCAATGATTACAGAGTATAATAAAAAAAAAGAAAAGAAAACAATGTCGAAATATGCCAGCAATTTTTGCATTTTATTGGAGCGTAAATTTGTATTAGTCTCTAATTTATATGTTAATTATATGCCATTATTGCGTTTCATTTGCGTTTGTCTGTCTGGTGAGGTGGCTGGCAATAAGTGCGGGAGGAATTTTGGGGAATTCGTCCTGTCAGTTTTTGTTAATTATTTTTTGTGTATTATGCTTCGGTTCACATTCCTAACGTGTTTTGTGTTGCCTGCTGCCTTCTAATTATTCTTTATTAAATTTGCTGATTTGTGTGTGGCATGTGTGTGCGGGAAAAATAATTAAAACTGTGGCATAGACATGGGGCTTGTGTGTCCTTGGATTTTGTTTATTTATGATTATTGGCAGTTGGCTTAATTAATTGAGAATTCTTGCCATTTGCCTTGGCCATGGCGCTTCTCTTGGCTTGCCTTGGCTTTTTCCCAATATTTATGCTCATCATTGTTGACACTCGGCGCCATTTGCCAAGCGCATTGCAGCTATATATTATGATATTGTATCTCTTAACATTTTCTTGGTTCATTCACACACCCACACACACACTCACACTCACCCCAAGGCAAAAACGCTACACATTACAAATCACACAACATTAATAACACTTTCGCAAGTTAATCGCACTTCAGTCAATGTTTGTTTAATAAAATGGGCGCCGTTCGTTCATTGCTTGAAGCTGGTCACATTGGTCGGCCATTAGTTGCTGTTATTATCCTCATTAGACTAAATGTTAGCTAATTTCTTTATAACACTCTAAAATGCTCAGCTCATGGGTGTTGCAAATTGCTGGTCATTACTTGCTACTCTGGACAGTAGCACACTGAAAATAAGAACTGGATTGGGGAACATAGAACTAAGCAGAGATATGTGTATGCTTGAGGGTGGAAAGGTATGCAAGGCTATTAAGTTGCTTCGTCCATTATTTATTGGCATTGTGAGAATATCTGCAGCAGTTGCAGTAATTACAGTATTTAAACTACGTAATAGCTCTGGTTGCCTGCTTGCGGTGATTCTACTCTAATGGAGTTAGACATAATTGAAAATTAAAGTCAATAAAATGAGAACTTAGTCCAACAATTTACAAAATGTTTAGCTATCAATTATTAAAAGACCTCGAATTTTTATTATTGTTTTATTTTACATCTCTTTTATTTAAGAAATTAATGTTTACTTTTTTACAATGACATTCAAAAATATCGTTTAATATTTTAATTAATTGTTTGTAAAAAAATGTACTTGAGAAATTCTTTACCTTTCAAAAAGTCACTTAAATAAAATATTAAAGCCAAATTAATAAAAAACTCATACCAATTCCTTTTAACTCTCCTGTGCAGAATGATAAGTCTGATTTATTATAGATTTATGAGTTGTATTCAGTTACCCCAGATATTATGTCAAATCATTGTGCTTTAAGCCAGGTTCAGGTCCGACCAAAGTTTAGCATTTATCATTGCATTTATGTCAAAGTCCGCAAACAAAGAAATAAACTACTTAAGCCCCTCAAAATAATCTGAAAAGCAGCAAAAACCCAAAAAAGTAAAAGTAATGCCATTTTTGTCATCCACAGGTATTAGCAACACGTGCGTCGCCGCTGACCGTTGTCCTGTTACCACTTGTCAACACTATTGATAGGAGAGAACAAAATCCGAAACCAAAATCAGCACCACCCCTCACTTTTCATCTTCTACTCAAGCTGTCATTCATGCGACTCATGTCGCAAACATTTTTCGGCCCGCCTTCTCGAAATGAAAATCTTTTGTTGTCGTTGAGTATTAATCCATTCGTAGCCCCAATGTGGTGCGTGACAAATTTCGATAAAAAGCCTTGGAGCTAAGACTGGGTTTTTTCTCTTTTAGGAGGTGTATACCTAGGATGATTGTCTTGAGCTCAGCCCCATTTAACACTTCGTTAAACTTTGGCAAAAATGAAAAGCTTCTGCTGTCCAAGAGGGCAACGTACAGTGCTGGTCATAAATATTTTAACACACACATACACTAAAAATGTGCAATAAAATGCAACGAATTACATAGTTGAAAATGTAAACACACGCAAGCAAACTCAAGTTGCCCCCAAACGAACAGGAGACGACGGCGAATGAAAACAGCAGCTATAAAAGTCAATAATACGTTAAGAGAAAGAGACAGACAGACTGCACTGGACGTGGACATGGACATGAGTATACATATACGTAGACACTCCCCCCCTTTGGGTGCCCTTTACGTGAGCTAATACAGTTGCGTATTGTATCGGTCAGAGACCGAATGACTGGGAATGGTCAATACGTGGGGTTATACTGACGGCTCGGTGTCTGCTATTAAATTTCATAGCCTTGTTGTAGCGAATTTACGGCTGTTAAAGTTTTTAAGTAGCCCGTTGCCTGAAACGCATTTTTGCTCTTCCAGCATAGAAATTGCTTTGATCCATGTTAAGAACTTGAGCATTTTTCAATGCTATAAATCGATTTTAACGAATGAGAAACTAGTGTGTTGTCTACTCACTCGAACATAGTACAATGAGTTAATTCTTATGCTCTATGTCAGTCGTGCTTGATATATTCATTATGTTCTTAATCATCATCAGCAGTATCAATAAATAACTGAAGATTTCAGGTATTCGATTAATACATTTAAATAAAGGTTGCAAAACAATTTAATAATTCCAAAACAATTAAAAAGTTGTTTATTCTATTATTCAGCTATAAATAGATAGAGAATGTAAGATCCTAACTAACTGTTATATAGTAATACTTATAATGCTTTTAGAATATGTTTTTCTAGTACTTGTAGCATTGACATATACCACCTAATTTTTTGGAATTTTTTTAATGATTTGTCCATACATGCAGAGCATCTTCCGTTCGTATACTGTCGATAACTAGAAACTAATATTCAGTACTTAAGGCATTGTTTTCCACTCAACACGCAGCTCTTGAGTTTGTCACTGATAAGCCAAGCAGCTGCTCTTTACGGTATTTTGTATTGTTGTTATCGCTTGGATTTTCGAAAAGCGAAACGATCGATCGATTTGTGCTTATCAATTTCGAAAATAGCTCGCGTCTCTGTTTATCTCCCGCGCAGCATTCTCTCGTCGATTTTGCCGCCTCTTAATTCAGGCAAAGTCGGCGATCGGCGATCGACAGTCGACGGTCAGCGATCATGAGCATTATCATTGAAAAGCCAACACAATTGAGTGTCACATGCTGTACTCGGAATTTAGTTTGTCAGAGTCTGTTGTCTTGATAACGTTAACGTTTTCCCACTTTGCACATCTCTATCTCGTATTTATTCTCTTTTTCTGTGTGTGTCTGCGTTTCGTTCGTTTTGTGCGTCTACAAATTTTGGTCAACAAATCAACAAAAAAAAGCAAATCAATTAAATTGTAAAGTAAAAGAAATTATACCAAGTGCCGTTGCGTAATTGTAGTTGCAAAAAAAAAAAAAAAATCAAATTTAAGTTCAAAATTTATTAATCTACGTAAAAGCCTAGGCTTTTGTCATTACGTCTCGTAACGTGTTAAACGTCAACGTCAAAGTCTCAACGTAGTAGTGTAAAAAGTGGTTGTTTCGCTTTTTTTGTGGGGTTTTTCAGTACAATATATTATATTATATACCTCCATTTATTTTGTCTGTGTCTCTAGCAATTTATGTGAGTACTGAGCGTTAAGGTGTTTGATTAGTTGATAAGTCTATCTATGTACATATGAATGTTCTTCTGTGTGTTTTTTATATACTTTTTGTTTTCTTTCTATCTTTATATGTACCTTTTCCTATCCCTTGCATTAACCTTATTCATTCCATTGCAATGTTATTCAAATTGCAAACTAAATTTGCAAATAATTAAATTAAGGCCAGCTGGTTGACATTATAAATCAACGCTGATAATTTATTTTGTAGTGTGTTTTCTATAGTTTCGCTAACTTGTGTTTTTGCCATTGTGTTATCAGTTGGCCCTTTTTGCTGTCAATCTACAAATACATATGTCAATAAAAACTTTCCAGCGAATAGAGCTGAATTTTTTGCATTTAAGTTGAATGAGCTCTACCAATTATTTTTGGCTCACAAGTTAGTTTAATATTAAGACTCTTGGCAATGTTCACGTAGAGCATTCTTTCAATTTTGAAATAAATAAAAAAAAACTTAAAATTGTAAATTTCTTTCTTTCAGATATTCGTTATATTCTGATTATATTCAAACTGATCGTTTTTTAATTTATTTACCTTTTAAGTTTGGTGAATTTACTTCTTTTTTAATTGACCACAATTAGAGAAAATCTTTAAGCGTCCAAACATTTCTAGCCGTATTTTATCTAACTTGTTGCATGAATAATGGCGCTAATAACGAGGACTTTTGTAAAAGAGGAAACAAAGGAAAATGCTTCGATAAACACAAATAGAATGGGAATACTTGTGGTACATTGTTTACATTGACAAATGCCAGTTCCTAATGCCAATAAATGAACCATAATAATATTATTTATAGCCCTTAGCTGCTGTTGCTACCAACTTACATAAATTTATACACATACATACATATATATATATAATATATATTTCCTAATGGGTCACAAAGGCTAACGGTGAGTCTGTTGCCTGTTATATTCTGGCCTGGCCTAGTCATTGCCCGTGGCGGCGATTCTAGAGTCTCATATAAAATGCATTGATATGGCAGAGGATGGCAGATGGTAAAGCAGCTTCGATGTTTCTAGCATCGTTTTTGCTTGTTAGCAATAAGAAATATCACTGTTTGTCTCCCTTTGTTATCCGCTTTGCAGTTTGTTTACTTGCATCTCTTGTGAATTTTTTTATTGTTTATATATTTTTTATATATTTTTATGTTGTCTTATGTTGTTGGTTGTCTTTTCATATTTTCATGTTGACTCCAATAATATGTGTATTAAGTGCGTTTTTTTATATCAGTTCCTTTGCCTTTGTGCTTTTTTTGTGTGCATGTATTGCTGCTTATTTTCATGTTTTTTCTCTTTTCCTTTCCCCATTTTGCTTTTTTTTTTTATAGCATATGTTCATTTATGTTTTCTATGCATGTTTACAATGCGACGACGACTCTTTGACAGAGTCAACAGAACAGCAGCTTGGAATTGATGCTGATGCTGATGGCGATCATGTTGCGCATACGACATGTATCGCAATAATGTTTAACTTACAAAGTATTTAAGCCCAAGTTTTGACCCTTTTTGCTCCTTTCTCAAGTTCATAATGAAATTACAAATTATATACTCACAAAAGCGCTTAAAACAAGTTGGCCAGCAAATAAAAGTTGAGTTGCGGCAGGTGAGTAAACTTAGCTCTCAACTTTTCGGCTATCGTGGCAGCACCCCTTCCCTCCCTTACCAACCATGCTCCCTTTATAAACAAACTGTAAGAAATATTGTTGCAAAAGTTGCATAATTGCTTTGGAGCTTTGCTGGGCAACTTTTGATATGCCTTAATTAAGTTTTTGGTTCGCATTCAAATATTTATAGGCCGCAAATAGCCAATGGGGAAATCGGCTTAAAATGTTAATGGGTTAGGGACAGAAATAGTTGGCTTATAATTAGAAAAGAAAATTCATTTGGGCGTGTGTATATTTCTGTGAGTTGTCTAATTGTTCATTTCTCATTAAGATAATTCTATAAAATCAAATATCAGATATAATTTGACAATAGAAAAGCAATCAATTTACACGTCAATTACTCCAATTCTAACTTCTACCTGACAACAATGTAAACTGTCGTTTGAAATTCCATTTGATACGCACGTGAGCATCGCAAAATATAGGCTGTGTCTGTGTGTCATTTAAGAACAATTTCATTAAAATTTAAATAGCCAAAACAAATCGAAAAGCTGTGCCAAGAAAGTCATTTGCTAAAATTGGCAGTAAGAAAATGAGAAGAAACAATTGCAGCACGCAAGCCAAATCACGGCAAAATACTTTCAATCAGTCTGTAAATTCATTATTTTTTTTATTTGGCTAAACGCCAATTGAAAAAGGAGTGAAAGAGGAAGAGAAACTACAATCGCATTTATCTCTAATCAATTAATGAAAGTGCTGCGATTCGCGAAATCTTCCGTTGGCAGCTTGAGTACCAATTGGTTCATAAATAATTAAATGGTCGCCACTAAACTGATTAAGTGGAAACGGCTTGATAAGTCTTGTGGGCGTGGCAGCTGCCAGGTGCAATTTGAATTATATCGTTGAGCCGCTCGCACGTTATACGAAACGAAAGAAACAAACTTGGAGACAGTTTATTTAATCCTTTTTGCTAGCATCTTACGAGAGTTGTCTTAGCTGTAATAACAAAAACAACAAACATGACAATAATAACTACAACTTCATCATCATAACAATCATCAGGAATTGTGTTTGTTTCTGAGACTAAAACAATAAACAAAGCAAAGGCAGCAACTACCAACATTATCGCACATCATTATCATTGTCATTCAGAGCGCGCTCAGCTTAAAAACGAGCAAGTAAATAACAGCTAAGCAATGGCTAGGCTAGGAGATACCCTGTAGAAAATAATTTAGTAAAAGATCAAGTCGTTTTTTTTTTAAACGAATATGCCAAGGAATGAATGTGTTCAGTATTTAATCAAAACGTTTATGAATTAATATTAATAACATTTATAACTCAAAAACTTAGCTAATGTAGTAAATATGAGAGAGAACTTTCACTAATAATGTTAACCAAAGTTATAAATTTTCTTGAATTTTGTTTTAAATAATTTAATAATATTTATTTAAAAGAAATAAAACTAAAATAACATTACAATCAAGGACAATCATTTCAAGGAAAATAATGAATTACATTAAAAAAATGGAAAAAATGTCAAAATTGGCTAAATAATTGAAAATTATGTATTAAGAGTCGATATAGCTTCTAGCTTGTGGTTGTAGGGTATCCAATTCAGCCAACAGGCTTCCCACAGATACCACCATCGAGGCTTTGCGTTCTCTACAGATTTCTACGAGTATAACTGTATTTCACGTCGTGTCGTCTTTTGATATGCTGTTTGCTTTATTTTTCTGTTTAGTTAGTTTTTATGAGCGTCATTATTTTCGCTTGCCATGGCGCTAAGCATCTTAAGTGCCGCCATTTTTGGGAGCACAGGCTGAAAACTCTTGAAGTTTTTCCCGCGCAGAGCGGAAGGAGAAGTTGTGGAGTGGAGGGATGCGACCCCACAAGTCATCAGTGTTTGTTTGCATAGGCGACAGACATCATTTGAGGACGCTCGCTTATAATTCAACTTTTGCCAGCTAGTTTTAAAAACAACTTAATAGAGAAAGATGCTGGGCCCGTTGTGTCCTTAAGCTGAAGCCGGTGTGGGTGGAAAACCTCCGGAAGAATGTGCCTGTTTGTTGTTTGTCCTCCTACCATTATTAGAGGCCTCTTTTGTGGCATTTTGTGTGTGCAGGAATTTGTTAAGTTGTTTGCGATTAATTGCTTTAAATGATATGATAAAACAGAATGTGAATAAAGTAATTTTTAAGCATTTAATTTCAGCAAAAATGTTGATGTGAGTCTCCTCATCTCAGCACTCTATGAAATATGAATCAATTCATGTGAAGATTTTATTTTAATTTTTGTACTGTTTATAAAATCAGATTGTGTAGCGTACATATAATTTTATAAAAGTTCAATTTCGGCATCTTAGTGGCAAAATTCTTAATGTGTTAACTTTTCGGCCGTACCGCGTCACGATCTAAACATAATTGCATAAAAAACAAAAAAAAAAAAAAATAATTTAAAAAAAATATAATATATATTTCACATATATAAACATATAATTCAAACATACAAAATTCGCAATAGTCCAAATCAAAAGTTTTATTTTATTCTTCGTGTTCATTTTTCGGCCAAGGAAAGCAAGTTAATAAAATAAAAATAGGTAAGTGGAGAAGAAGTTGGTCAAGTGTTGCCAGCAAGAGGGGAAAGGGTTTGGGGAGCTGGGTTGTATGACAGATTATCAACTGCCGTTGTCCGCTTGTCCACAGCTTGTCCCTTTGAGTGTTCTTAACAGTTATTGAAATTGCTGCAATTGAGTTCAGTGTGCTTGAAGCTATTTAATTGCTGCTGCTGCTGCTGCTGCAGCTCAGGATGACGAGGACGATGACGACTCGACTTTTACCCGCAGGTGTTGTAATCTAGCAACGTTCCATGTCTCGTCGCATCCTGTTGTATATATATATATATCAGAGTGTGTCTGTGTGTGTTTCTATTGCTGGACCTGGGCCAAAAGCAGCTCGAGTGCTAACTAATTTCATCGCTGTCGTCTTCTTCACTGTTGTAGTTTCGTTTCGTTCGGTGTCAGCAACATTTCTTCAATTGGTTTCGTTTGCTTGCCAACTCTCCTATTTTTCCCTTCCTTTTTGCCAATACTCTTCTATGGCAATCTGGCACTGTGTGTGTGAGTGTGTGTGTGTGTGTGTGTGCACTGCCGCAGTTGTTGACTCGTTGCTAAAAACTTGGGCCAAGCCAATTCCTTTTGGACAAGTCATCCAATCCATGTCCTGTTTCTGCGCTTTATGCACTTGACGCTCTCTCTCTCTCTCCCTCTCCCCCACACTCCTGCTTTCGCTCTAATGCTCATATGATCTGCTTCTGCAACAGCATAGCATTTTTATGGCACTTGCTGTTCACCTTTACCGCCGTGTGCCATTGCAGTTTCAGTTTGCTTGTTATTTTCCTAGCCTGTATCTTATTTTTCCTCATTTTCTTCAAGTTTATTTTTTCCTTGCTCCATTTGTGTCTCATTTGGATCGTAACATTTAGCTTAATGTTTATTGCACTTTGGCTCAAAATTGAGCCGTGTGAGTGTCTGTGAAGAAGGTCTCTTAAGTTTTACACAAGCTAATAAATTATATGAAAAAGAGTTAGAGAAATTAGCTGAAATTATTTTCTTAAAGCCGATTTTGTATAAGCTTTTTAAATTGTCGATTCGAACACATGCTTTTGAGTTTAATCAACCTGCTTGTTTGCCTCATTAGCGACCACTGATATTATAATATGGGGACTGACATTTTCTTTGACATGCGATGCCAAACGACAGCATAAAAAATAAACCCCAGGCAACAGTTGAAGTCAATGCTAAAGAACTGCGATTGAGGTTGACGGGGGGCTTCAATGTAAAGCTGTCAACAACGCCACGTAATTATTAAGTTGCAGCCAAAGTGAGACCACCCACAACATCAGGCAAACACACACACACTCACTCACTAACATACACACATTTCATTTACTTTCTATAATTTCTCTAGAAATTCCGATTGCACATGTGGGACTTTATATTGGCAGCGCTGGAAACCAATTAAAATGCTGCAGTGCTGCTGATTATGCCAACAACGCGCTCAATGTGTGTGTGTGTGTGTGAGTGTGTGTGAATAGATTGGTATGTGTCAACTAAGTGCAGTTAATTAGTGCGAAAATCACTTCAGTTGGCTGGGGACTTTTCGCTCAGATTTCTTTAGCTGTTTGTGTTTTTCCGCTGAAGCAGCTTTTTCTTTTTTTTCTTTCATTTTCGTTTTTCTTTTGAAATTTTCACATTAATTGCTCTGCGCTCTGGACATTCTCTCTCTCTCTCTCTCTCTCTCCCTCCCCCTCTCCCTCTCCCTTTCTGCCTCTCGCGTTGTGACTTTAGCCTGCAATCAGCCGGAAGGCAGCCAGGAGCTAAGCTACTCGGGAATTAACTCCAATTTGTTGTCGCTTCAATTGCTGCTGCTTTTATTTGGGTTATCCCTGTTTTCGGTCTATTTTTGTGGCTAAAATTAAAACACTGCCAATTGTATTTGTTATTGATTGTCTTTTGTCGAAAACTTATTGCAACTTGTGTTTTACATTTATTTGTTCTTATTTTCATTAGTCTTACATTTATGTTATTTTATTTTTCCTTTTTAAACTGGTTATGAAAATGATTTACTCTTTGGCAAATTTCTAATTTGTAATATTATTTAATTTTTTGCTGAACATAATATAGTTTCGATAAAGTTATCTTTATTAGTATCGAATAAATAGCAAGACTTGAACAATTTTTAAAGTTGTTGTTGTCTGTTGAATTGTATTCCTATTAATTTATGATTATATTTAATTATAATAAAAATTAGCTCTCAAGTCTTGTTTAATAACTTGGTAAATAGTTTTATTACATTAACACTTTAGGCAGCAACATACAGATGAAGGATTTATATCCTTGTAACAGTTTTGTACAGCTAAACAACTTAATAAAAAGCAACGCACAACACAAAAAGAAGGAAATATGACAGAAGGGAAAACAGGGAAAGTCAAGACGTGTTATTTACTCAGTTGATTAAGTTAAAATACCGCGCAGAGATCAGCCAGCCAAAAAAAAAGAAAGCACAGAGTCAGTAAGTCTGAGACTTGCTTTAGCTGAAGGACAAAGCTAAGCCGGCATCGCAAACGCACCACGCCCCTTAACCGCCGCCCCCGTCCAACATGTCGCTAGCCAAGCGACAATCCAAACCAAAAAGATAACTAAACTGCTGAGGGGGAGCAAAATAAAAAAAACCCCGAAACGGGCAGCATACGCCATGCGGGGATTAAATTAACGCAATTTCTGGGGCCAAGGGCGGCGACCCCAGCGAGAGTTGGCCAAATTAAACGCCCACTTAATCTCAGCTGGGTCAACTTGTGACACGAAACTCATTTGGCGACTTGTGTTGGAATGGCGAGGGGGCGAAACTAAGGGACCAAGTTCAGGGACAAGCAACAGTAGCAGTCAAGATCAAGGCACACATACTCCAATTGTCAAGGGGAACGGCCTTCCATCTCATTCTTTCTGTCTCTCTATTTCTCTCTCTTTTTAACTGAAGCTGTCTGCATTTCTCTTAGGTCTAGTCATTTTCAATTAATTTGGCAACGTGGGCAGCAGAGACAGAGACTCTGGCAAAAGAAAAACAGTTTTCAGCACTTTTGTGTCAAAAGTTGTTTGTCGACGTTGTCGCGACATTTGCACTGAGTTCTCAACAGTTCTTCTCTCTCTCTCTCTGTCCCTTCCTGTCCCAACTCACTGCCTGCTTTCGAGTGCAGGAAATGCGTACTTCCTGTTTGTTGTCTCAGTGCATGTGTATTTTTGTGTGTGCCTCCTCAGGGGGCAGCATCAGTCACAGTTCCAGCATATTTGCGTGCCTTCCCTTTGATTCTCCCCTCAAAAGACAATGCATGCACTTGTCTCTGCCTTCTCCTCTCTCCCTCTCTCTCTTTCGGTTGGGTCAACCATAAACTTTTGCTTGCAACTGCCGCATAATTTTACATTTTGTCTCGTCTCAATGTGGTATGAACTGAGCTGGGGGCTAATGTCTACTCAATGCCCTTTTCTATGATTTTTTTTAGACCCTGCATTTAAAAATTAAAGAGGTTCATATGTTTATCAAAAGCGTGAAAGTGTCGTAAGTAATTGAGTGTTATTTAAAAATTAATGAGAAATAATAATAATAATGAGTTATTCGCGGATTTCAATAATACAAACAAGAAAATATAAAGGCTTGATGTTATCCAATTTACTGTAGTATATTTCTTTTACATTGGTTATATTTTATTTTCTTAAATGTTATGTTCTTTCTTATTTTCATTTAAAATTGTCTTTTTTTTCTTGTAGAATAATTTAGGATCTCTCACAGTCGTGTTTGCTCTGCTGCAGGCTTTCTACTTGTTTTGTTAAAAAGTTGCTACCATTTATCTGTTTTGTATGCACTCTCCTCTCACATTCTCTGCTCATCCTACTTTTTTTTTAAGGCCGTCTTCTGCAGTGTTGTCTCGCTTCTCGAGCTCTCTTTGAGTTGCAGCACATTGGCATGCCAAACAGCTTGAGGGGGAGGAGTTGGAAGGGAGGAGCTGTGTTGTCTAGCTTCAGTTCCCAAGCTGCATGAACTTCCTTTTGTCGCATTGTAGTATATTTAAGTGTGTGTGTGGCACCTAGACACTGTGTGGCAGTTGCTTAAAGGAATGTTGCAAGCAGTTAGTGGCAGGAGGTCTGCCACTAACACTCCGCTTTGTTTAATCGAAATTGTATTAGGAATTTCCTTTGCGATTTTGTACTATTTTAGTTGAAACACAAACAAAAGATAAACTTCAAATGAGAAAACTTCAAAAAAATTGTATATTGAATGAATTGATCTACAGCTTTTGATTGTTAATTCGAGCATTAGAAAACTTTTGCTTAGTTAAGATATATTTTTTAGCCCCGATACTAGTTAAATAATCTTTGGAATTTTATTTTAAATGGAATTATTAGCAATGACAATGAGCTTCTCAAGTAGAGAAAACGATTCAAACTTTAAGTATATTTTTTCAAAATATTTATGGGTTTCAACTCAAATTTAGTCAGACTCGGGAAACTAACATAAGTCAGAGATAATTTTTGATTTAAGTCAAGCTGGTAAATAATTTAACTGAATAAGTGTCACAATTTATTTGATATTAATTACATTTCGTCTTATGTACATTTCGATATAGCTAGATATAGTGCTATAATATTTTTGGAATAAGCTTATTACATATTCTATCAAGACTCTTAGGTATTATGCATTTCTTCTCAAGCCTATAGCATTCTGCTATTCAACCAATCTATAAGTTATCCTCCTATCATTATGTCAATTGTTTGTGACTCCTTTTGCACACATTGACAACATTTCATTATTAAATTTGCGTTATGAAATACGGACTAATTGTGTGGAGTGATTTTGAGAATAGTTGAGTAAAGTTTTTGGTCGAAGGCAGGAGGATGTCTCATAGGCTCTGTTGCTTGCGGTTTATACGGGGACTTAGACTAGATTGTCACGGTTGCCAAAGGCAACAACAACATCAGACGTGCGTTAGCCATATCAGAGACATCAATAGATAGAGCAACAGAGTTGGACATGCTCAAAGCAACAACAACAACAATAAAAGCGACAACAAAGACCACAAAAGTAAAGTTCTTCGAGCTGCTGGTCGCGTAAACTTAATGGAGTTCGGCAAAAGGCCACAGCGGAGAAGGGCAAGAGAAGAGAAGATGTGATGAGAAGGGAGTTAGTGGGTGGGAAGGGGTGGCAAAGGCTTTTTGGCCACGTCACGCCGTGACGCTGCGGTGCGTTTTCGTCTTCTGTTCTTCAACTTGTTCGTTGTTGCAGTTGAAGTAGTAGTAATAGTTGTTGTTGTAACTGTTGCTGCTGTTCTTGCTATTGATGTTGTTTCTGTTGTTGTTGCTGTTGCTGTTGCAACATGGATTTCCGTTCGCCTCTCTAGCATTGTGCTTCCCACTACTTTATGGCTTACCACATGTGCACTTTGTAATCTGTCGGCGTTATTGCATTGCGGGTCGGTTGTTCAGGGCGGACGAAGAAAGGTTGAGTGCATTTCGCTCTGACCGAGGCCTTTTCAACTTGTACATGTATGTGTGTATCTGTCTGCCTGGCTGTCTGTGTGCGTGTCCGTGTGTGGGGGTGTGTGTTAATACAGTTGCTTGTGTATGTCTCGACTCGAGTGAGGATTCAAGTACTTTACTTAGAAGCTTCCACGCGACTTTATAATCAATTTGAAGCACTGTTTATGATACAGCCAATTGATTTCCATTTTTTATTGTTTCTCTCTTTACAGGTAAGTGTGCCCATAGTCAACTTTGTAACTGTTAAGCGTAAGTGAATAAGGTGGTACAGTAAGAGAGGTCAGAGTAAAAGTAGAAAGAACAGTTGTCGAGTTGTCATTAGTTTGAATAAGGGTTTTGCAGAAATAGATTATCAGAATTTATTTGATTAAAGACAATTACAGTTAATTAAGACTTTTAATTAATTACAAGTTCATATTTATTCTCAGCCAAACTTTTCGTTGTCATTTATTCAAAATCAGAATTTTCAAACACAGTAAAATTGATTTCAAGGAGATAAAAGTAATTGGAAAAAATGGTGTACTTTAAATCAATGTATACTACGGATTGCATAATTATATAAATCTTCGTTCTAGAGATGACTGACTGCTAAGATGAAAAAGGTGTTGAAGTTCATTTAATTTAATTCGAAATATATCTCATTTTATAATTAAATGGTCTAAGGGAAAACTACGCTTAAATTTCTTTTACTATAATTTCCATTTTCTTTAGTTTATTTTGATGTCGTTGTCCTTTTGTATTGTTAAGTTTGAAATTCAATATATTTCGATTCATTATGTAGCTTGTCTTAGATTTTAATGCACCTTAAATATATTTTTCTATATTTCTTTATACTTTGCTCTTAAATCTGCTTCCCCAACTGCTTCAGCTGACCACAAATATTTATCCTCTTCGTTGTCATGTGAATCTATTTTAAGCCACTGCCGCACTGTGGATTGCTCTGCGTCTGTGAATCAACTTAACAAGGCGCCTCATAATCGCATCAGGAATTTCCCTGTTAAGCGGCAACAAACCAAAAAAAAAAATTGTATAAAATAAAAAAAAATAGGAGATGTATCGCTACTTTTGGCGCGATGCGACAGCGAGTGGAGGAGTCCTCGCTGGCTGTGTCGACTCGACTCGAGTCCTTTGTGGACAATGCAAACACAGCAACAGCTGCTGTGCTCCCCTCTGCCGCTCCCTCCCCCTACACCACCCACCTGCCCGCTCTTTTGCCTACAACTTCTTCGCACAATACACAAACAAGCAAAAGTTTGTAAACAAAAATTGTTGACGGGGTCGACGTAGTGCAAAAACCCGGAGCAACATCCCTGGGTAGAAGGACGGGAAGGGGGATCGCCAGCGAGTGGTTAGCTGGTTGAAGGTGGGTTAAGGTTCTCGAATGCAAAAAGTTTTTACATCATGATGCTGTTGATATGCCTGTTAGTAGTCGACGCTGTTGCTCTTAGTTCCCAGCTCCCTGGTTTTTGTGGTTGTTCTTGTTGTTGCTGTTGCGTATTTATTGTCGTTGCTGCGGCGACCGCAGCGGTACTGGCAACATTAACCCGCTGCTGTTGATTGTTGTTGTTTTCTTCTTGCTTTCTGCTGGGAAAAAACTCCCCTATTTCTACTCTTCTCCTGTTCCACTTGCTCTTTCTGCTTTATTTCTTCTATTTTATTTTTTTTGCGGTTAAAATTGTTGGCATTTGTTAGATGGGCGTTTGGTTGCCTCTCCCCTGCCCTCCCTTCCCCGCACGCGCAGTCGTCTGGTCGTCGAGAACGATGACATTGCACGTACATCAGTTTTGGTTCAGTTCAGGTTTGGTTTCGTTTAGCTGGTTTGCTATTTTGGTTTGCTTCGTTGGTTAGTTAGTTGGTATTTGCGGTTCTCCTAGGAGCTATATTAACGTACAGAAAGTGTATTAAGGCTGCAGAAAAGTGACAGAACAAGTTAAATTAGGAAATTAAATCTTATATTTTGTATAGCTAAAATTAAATACGTGCTTTTCTTTTTTTTTAATCATTTCTATTTTTCATCATACTTTTGATTTATTTTTTTTTAATAACTTGCAACTTGTTTACATTTTGCAGTGGGAATTTGTTTTGTTTTGGGCTTTTTTAGCTCGCAATTTCCCAACCGATAAGTAAGCAGCTAAATTTCCCTTAACCGTTTCAGTTTTGTGAGCATGCGCGCTCTTTTGGGGTATTTTATGCTCTTTTTGCAATGACAATTACCCTTTTTGTAATATTTCCCTTGGCATAAGCAATGAATTTAATAAAAGCAAATAATAAATTTAATAGCTATTTACTATAAATATGTGTAAAAAATATTAACAAGTGTTGTAAATTTAAAAATTGTGACATTTTTTTGCCTGCCGTATCTAAAAATTATAAATTTTTTATTTTAATATATTTTGTTTATAGCTTTTAAATTTTCAAATTATAATAAGAAATATTTCGATTGTTCTTTTTTTTTTATTAATAATTCGCCTTAAAAAAGTAACTCATTCATGACTTCAAAGTGAGTGACTCGTAAGCATGTCTAACAGGTTGCTGACAGTGGCAACATGTGGACGAACGAATTGAATTGAAGCGACTGGCAACGAGACAAACGGTTTACATTTTGCGAGCCATTTCTAACGCTCCGAAGAGCGAAGAAACACACGACAAAGGAAATTTCTGAATGTTTTAGTACACTTTGCCGCCTGTAAACAGAGAGCAAGTCCCATCCTGGCAGACAGGACTATTGCCACTACAGCTGTGGCACTAGAGACAAATTCAATTTGGCCATTTCGTGTTT
Source organism: Drosophila rellima (assembly GCA_035043635.1). NCBI lineage: Eukaryota > Metazoa > Arthropoda > Insecta > Diptera > Drosophilidae > Drosophila > Drosophila rellima. The sequence goes on from JAWNMV010000607.1 coordinate 2,598,322, forward strand.
GACGACTTCGAGTTGCTCGAGGTTTAGTACAAATCGTGCATTCAAACGGTGCGGATGCGCGTTATCCTTGTCGTCGTTAGCGTGTGAATTTCGTCTTCGTCTCGTTGAACGTGTGTGTGAGTTTCTGTGTCTGTGTGTGTGCGACCATTCGGTGCGCTTATAAGTAGGCAACACTTTTTCGCCAAACGCACATTTTTACTGGCTAGCAAATTACAATTAAAACAGCATCTCCGTAGACGACTGCCATTCGGCAAAGGATTCGACAACATCCTCAACGTTGTCGGCGTCGTTCTCGTCGTCGACGTACTCATTCTCGTCATCCTTTTTGAGTGCACAATTAAGCGCGCCAAACGAAATTCAATAAGCGCCAAAAGTAAAGAAAGTAAATTGTATAAAAAGAGTCGCACAATTCAGACTCCTTTCCCCAATAAAAAGTGAATGCCAAAAAGTGCTGCGGCACTTCAAAGTGCCCGGGCACAAAAACACACACCCCTTCGATATACATAAACCCAAGAGTAAAAATTTAACATAAAAGGCGACAAATGTCAGCAGACTAGGCAACAACTCGTTGCTAGACTTTGTCCTTAAGAGCTGCCAGCGAAGCCCAAATTAAATTCCAGCTCAACGCAATCTGCTTAATAAATAATTAAGCGTAATTAAAGTGTTAAAAAAGATATACAAAAAAGGTATTTTTATTGTTGTAACTTATGTAATATATGTATGTGCGTGTTTGCATATGTGAGTGTGAGACGGGTGCTTAAATTCAGTTTGTCTTTTGTAGTACAGTGAAATTTGCTAAAGAACAGCTGAGGGTAGAAATGCTAGTCTTTCTTGGTGGCGACCATGGCTAGCATTTAAATTTTAAAATAACTTAAATGATTTTTTAATATTGAATAATGAACAACACAGCACAAAAGTTTAGTCTGATTTGATATACAAATTGGAAATAATTTAGAAAATGTACAGCAAATTTATTTAAAAAAAAAAGTCTAAACATATAATTTATATTTTATTTCGTGTTTAATTATTTATTTATACTTTTTTATTTTTATTTTTTACTGTGTTTTTATTATATTACAATTTTTATAAGTTGAATCATTTTTTTTAATCAATTTTATAATTCTTTTGCTTAAGAATTTACGAATATATTTCAAATGTTTATAATTGACTTTGTCGCCTTTAGTGAATTTCTACTGTATTGCCTAGCTTCGGCTTGTTGTTGTTACTGTGAAAAGTGTTAAATGCAAATGAATTTCTGTCTGTCGTTCCGCCTTCGCGCTCCCACTTCGTTTTGCCTTGACTGTTCAGCTTTATCAATGACAACAACAATTACACATTTTTACGTCTTGGGCATGTGTCGTTTATGTGTTGCGATTGTTGTTCTTGTTGTGGTTGTTGTTTGCATACCGGAAATGCAAAACTTCAAGCAGAAGCAGCATCCTTGTCCTCCTGCTGTTTCCACTTCCTATGCACTCGACAGGCTGTGGATGTTTGGAGCTGTGTTCTGTGTGTTAGTGGGTGAGAGAGTGTTGTGTTGTGTTATGTGTCTGTTTTTCATTGCAATATCCATTTCCGTTGCTGCTTCTTATTCGACACAACAGCAACAACAACGACAGCTGTAGTCGCTGAGCATAATAAATTTTTAATTTCATTTACTTTTATTTATTGTTTTTTTTTTGCCTCAATTACATTACAATTTCTCGCTCGCTTTTCGCTCTCTTGTGCTACACAATTTTTTCATCTTCTCACAGTTGTTGTTTCTTCGCTTCGTATAATTCAAATGGTGTTTTTGTTGTGCATAACTTATTGCTATTTCTGCCATTTGGCAGGCATTTTGAGTGCTTGTCTCGCTGTTGCCACTTTGTGTAAATATTTAATTGATTTTTAATATGCGCAATACATATTTGATAAGTGTTTTGGTTTCGCCTATCTGTACGGAGAATGAGTCGGAAATCTACACTCGACTTTCATTTAAAGTGTCATACATAATTCACACAATTTTAACTAAATGCTGCACAACAATAGCTTGCTGCCGGGCAATCGAATAATTGAATAATTCAGCAAGCTCCGTCTAGTTGAATCAACAAAACAAAAGTGATAGGCAATTAAAGTTTTCAATTTTGAAATAGAGCAAGACCTAAAAGTCAGTAAAATAGCAAATGGAGCAGCTTCTTCAAATGCGATGCTGAAATATTTAATTTATTTTTACAATTTATAATTTTTTTTCTTTTAATTTTTATTAACTCAAAATGTGTCACCTTACTTATTGTTTAATTCAATTGATGTGATTTTCTATTTAGTTAAATTGTTGATATGCTTTATTTGTTATTGAAATCAGTTGTTCCTTCGAATTTTTTCTTTTTAGTCATACTTTTCCAGGTCTTTAATTAAAGTAATCTTTAAAGACAATATCAAATTTGAATGATTGGCTTTCAATTTAATGGCATAAATAATTGATTTATAAATATATTTCATTTATTTTTGATGCATAAAAAATAGGGTAAAAACAACCTAAATGTTGAGTTGGAAAATCAACAGGAAAATAAATAAATTAAAATATATGTACAGACGCATATTTGTATTAAATTTAGCGATTTACGCAAATGCTTAACCGCAATTCAATTGGCAATTATCTGTGCACTGTCCGTTCATCGTGCTGGCCACAAAGGTTTGTTGCACGGACAAAATTGGTAAGAAGAACAAAATGTACCAACCCAAAAATCGCACACAAATCACGTGCAGCGTCGGTTTGCGGTAATAAACGCGAGTGCGATTTTTCACGCGCTTTTCTGCTCTCATTCGTCTCCTCTTTCTATCTCTTGGTCTATGTGTTTTTTGGTCTGCTGCTTGTTGACAGTTTCCGCTGGCGTGTAGACCAAACAAATCCGAAAGACTCAACGCTTGCAACGAGCTTTTAATTGAAAAACGTGATGCGGATGCGAATTTCTTTAATTCAGTTTGTCTTTCTTGAACTTCTGCCTTTCAATACTGAAAAACATTTTATTCAATTTTAATTAAATGCATTTGCATTCTGCTGTCCAATCTGGGAGTCCAAATGTTTTGAAAATGATTTCCGTAAGCTTGTCAGCATTTTGATTTATAGCTTTTAATTAAATGCGTCTGACACGTGTCTCAACATTTTTGTATATAACAGCCATTTGCATGTGCTAATGCTAAAAATTTCCTCCCTCAAAATGAAACTCTGGGGCAGAGTATTTGTCCCTTTAACTCACGCAGCTCTTTGTTCAGGTCTCGGCTTACTGGGCAGCCATATAATTATGCAATTACCTAACCATTTAAACACACATCGCTCGAATTTTACCCAGTGAAATGAAATACGTAGACCATGCCCCCTTTTTCACCGCCCAAGTCCTTGACGTGACTGTGGAGTTGTCTGCGGTTGCACAAGTGCCCAGACAGGAAAACTCCATTATGGTTTTACTTGTTTGTTGGTTTTGTTGTATTACTTTTTATACGATGCGTAACTAGTATAACCAGATGAAATTACAGTAACCAGATGATGAAAGGAAACGAAAGGATATTCGAATCATAGAAACCAATCATTTGATTGGCATAACATCTCTCTCTTCTCTTAAATCGATAACAGTAGTAAATATAAAAATTTAAACATTTTTATTTTGGGAATTTATTACAAAACCAATATATTTTTATTTTGAAATTGAGTTTAATACAAGACTGAAATTTATTTAATTAATCTCGATTTGCAATCTATAGTTATTTAATTATAGATTTATTTATTGAATCACAAATATGGGGTATTTGCCTAACGAACTATAATTATGTCTATTGAAATGCTAGCGAAATTGTTTTAAGGAACACCTTGCCACAACTGGCCATCTATCTGTTCAAGTATCTATCATTCATTGAGTCAGTACGCCATTCGCATTAGAGTGCTGTCCCCTTGCCTCCCGTGCTCAGTTGGCCTGCCCTTGAGTATCTGTTTAGTAGTGCGCTTAACTTAACTTCCGTTTCCGCTTTGAACAGCTTCCGTTGAGCGTTATTATCTAGCTAACTAGTGGCACTCGTGCGCGTAACATTCTTTATGCCATCGCCATTCTATCTCTATCTCTGGTTGTATCTGAAGCTTTTTGCATCCCAAAAATGAGTAGCTGCTGATGACTCAGGGACTGTAACTATGGATAAAGCTACAGATACAGCTGCGACTGCGACTTCAGGCTGCTCTCGTCGTTGTCGTTGTTGTTGTTGTCGTTGTCGTTGCCTAACGATGGGCGCTTCAGTTTTTGAAAAATTTAATTACAAACTCTCTGAGGCATTATTAGAGAGATAACAGGATAATAACGATGGCAAGGACGATGCCAGGCTTAGCAGCAGCTGTGCTCCAATTCGAGCTGTTGCCTTTGCCTTTGCTTATATTTTTCCTTTACGTTGACTACTCCTTTTTGTAGGCTGCCCGCTGGCTGTGGGCCATTTTCTGTCGTATGCAAATTTATTTTTGCAATTTTTTTCTTTCTCAATTTTTTGTTGTTGTTGGCCAGACGTCGGCTTGACTCGTCGTCTGGTCTGCCTTTCAATTAGTTTTGCGAGACTAGACGCGGTGGCACGTGCCGAACGCGTTGTCTGCCTTGTCATTGTCCATTTTATTGGTCGCTCAAAACTAGGCTACAGTTGTTGTCACTTTAATTGAGCGCAGTATTCAATATACGTAGAAAGTATTGCAATTTTTTTCTTGCTCTTTTGTTTACACAGTGACATTAATTATGTTTGAAAAAGGAAAATATGCAGACGACCATCAAGTATGCATTTAATTACCAATCATATTTCAATTAATTGGTTATAAAAAACCGCTTAAAAATACATATATATTGTTATTATTATTTCACGCGTGCCATGTTGAACAATTTCACTTGAAAATTTATAGTTTTAATTACTATTAGCGCTGAAGCAAAGCCAGGCCAGTAGTAATGTTTTTTTTTATATCGAACAATCCAACAATCCGCCGACCAACACTCGCAGCGTACGTTAAAGAATATTAAGTATACGCACATAAACCTTAATCCATTGGCAACAATTAAAAGCTTTATTTGGTTGGTTGGACTGGCTAAAAGTATGCCACGACTGAATAACGCGAATGGTTTTTTATGGAATACCCTGTGTTTAAGAAGCATATTTAGTAGTTGTATAGGCTTTTAAAATCAAAGCAATAATGTAAAAAAATCATCTTAAGCAACTTGAAGTACTTTTTAATTTTGGATCTCATTTTGCAACTACAACTACAAAGACATTTAAAATTTATAAAACTTTCGGAATGTTTCTTTAAAAATTGTAGTATTTCCAAATTTTCAATTGTATTCTTTGAATTTTAAAAACTCGTATTAAAACTCTGAAACTAAGGAAAGAACCAAGCACTTTAAGAACTGTTTCCATTATTTCTTAAATTTTATAATTTTTAACAGGGTATCTCTGCTTCGTGTAATGTCTTATACAATTTTTTGCTTATTTTTAATGTTGTTTAAAGCCCGTCCATTGTTTACTAATTGCCGCTTATTTATGTTGCTTTGCAAAAACTTTTCTATAAAAATTAATTCGCTTGTTTTAATTTTTATTTGTGTTTGCATAATAATTGAAGCATACTATTTGACACAAATAAAAGTGAAAGCAAAGATGGAAAGGGTGTAGAGGATATAGTAATAAAAAGCGATGAAAACACTGAACTGGATTTCGTTTTTGAATGTGCATATTTATAGTTAATTAATAAATTGCAATGGTTAAAGTTCGCATAACAGAAGCTGAGAAAAAATAAATGATTGTGCTACATAAGAGTGCTTCAAATAACAATGGCGACATATTTATTTGGAGCTGATTGTAATGGATTTTTTTCAAGTTAACCTACGAGATTAATTCAGGGCGCCGCGTTATGATAACAATTGAATACTATTTGTATTATTCTTTAATTGTTAAGCATATAATTATGATACTCTTTCATACATTTACATTGATTCAATCAGTTTTACATTTTTTTTTAAAGCTTACACTCTTGTTATTGTATAATACTGTAATTGTTAAACATATATTTATCATTGAATTATGTATGTATGTATACATATGCTTAAATAGTCTGTATTTATGTATTTTTATGAATGGATGTCTGTGGCAGCCATGATATTATGTTTTTATTATTTCTAAATATATTTTTTTTAAGTCTACACTCTTGTGTTATTGTGCCGTGTGTCTGCTAATTGAATGAAGCCGCTTACCAGCTCCCTGGGCAGCCAATTAGCGCACATCTTGACAAGAGTTTCGCATGTCTTTATTAAATGTTGCAATGTCTGCACAGCTGCTGCTGCCGTTGCTCATGCTGCAGTGAGAGTGTGTATGTCCTGGCACTTGTTGTCCTTGTTGTCATCGCCTGCGTGTGCCTGTAATTTAATAAATTTAATGAACATATGCCGTCGCCAGCTGCTACTGTTCCAGCTTCAGCCTGAGGCGTGGGAAATAGACTTCAATGCGTTGAATGTCAAAGTATCAACTTTAGACAGAGAGAAGAATATGAGATTAGGTTGGAGCGAGAGAGTGAAGCACTTTCCTATAGCCATCTATTTTTCAATGCTTTAAGATGTCCCTTTCCCCAAAAATATAGACTAAAATATAAATGTTTCGAGAGTTAGACGATAGGGCCAAGGGATCAACGGAGGCTATTAGATTATGGAGCATATGCTCTGACTTATGATTGATGTCTTTTGTTATTGTTGTTGTGCTTTCTTTTTTTTCTGCTTTCTCTTCTCATCAAATTTTTTTATGGTTCGCAGAGTTGTTTTGCTTTATATATGTATGTATATATTTTGCCTGCTGCTTTATTAGATATAATATTTTAGTGGCCTTTGTTGTGTTGCTCTACAGCAGACATGTGTTTACTTTTGTTCCTTTTCCTTCCACAAAATCTTTATTTCAGAACAGAGAACATTTTTATATATGATACGAGAATGTTTGTATTTATAACAAAAGCAGCACTCAAATGACTCTAAATGTCTCTTTTTTCAATGTGTGTGTGGGGGTGTAGCTCTAAATTATGTCTCGCATGGGCTAAGGACTCTCTCCTCGCCCCGTAGAGCAATAAATGTTCCTGGCATTTTTCTTAACATTAAAGCGACAATATTTTCATGGAAATTGCACACTTTATGAGGCATTTCTTTTTCTTTTCTTTTTTTTCAGCAGGCAAATTGTTTATTTTATTTATGTGGCGGGTTTAATTGACGTTAAAAATAGGGGGTCGTCGATAAAAATAAGCAAATTGGGATGTCACCTATATAAAAATAATAATCCAATTTTTTTATTTTCTGTTTCAAATTCTCTTAAAGCGAATTTGCTGTGAATAAGTAACAAGCTATTTTTGAACTCTTTCCATTTTCTTTCAATTGACCATCTAACAACGCTGCAATGGCACATTTTCAGAAATGAAAACAATAGCGAAATATGGAACAAAATGTGGGGAAAGAAGACTATGCCTGGCATTGTAGTTCGAGAGCAGACTTAAATTTTCACCTGGCCAAGCTGACGGTCAAAGGTGGTCGTTGATTCTCAGATCCCATTGTGAAAACTGTTGGCTTTGTTTTCCTTACCCATCGTTCTTTTACTGTTGCTGTTGTTGTTGCTATTGTTGGTTGAGTGGGTTTTGTAGCTGTGGTCATCATCATACAACCACAAAAGGCTGACCAGTCAGGCAGTCAGCGGGGACAGCAGCGAGTCCCTCAGCCGTCGTACAATGAAGCATGCTGCACATTATTTTGCTGACCCACAGGTTATGCATTCATGTAGCATACTTTTTAGTACACAACGCACAAATACACACACACTCACACTCACATACACATTATTCGCTGCTTTAACTCACCGGTTTAAGGTTACGTTCGCTATACAAAAATTGCCATTTAAATAGCGTTTATTGACCGACAGCTTTACTTTAAATTGCTGCGTTTATAATTTTCACAGAAATGTTTTTTGCTTTTTTTTTTTGTTTTTGTTTTTTTTGCTCAGATGTTGCACAATTTGCTACTATACCCTTCTGCGCAACATTCTACTAAAATATACACTACAAATATTATAAAAATTTTAGTAAAATAAAGCAGAATAAATTATAGATTTGATGTAAAGGAACTGTGTAACAAATCCCTCTTCTTGAAGTTATTGAACGTTTATTGTGTGTTATTATCCTCTCAGTGTCAAATGAAAACCGTTTTCCTATTTTTATATATATATATTCATTTTAAAAACTATACACCCATTTAAAATTTGATATACTATTTTTACTGTGTTGCCTGCGAGCACAGGGTAATTTACAGTCGAGCACACTTAACCGCAACCATCTTACTTGTTTAACTCTTATGCGGTTAAATTTCTTTCTTTTTTTATGTTTTTGTTGTGGCGCGTCAGCTGCCGTTGGCATATATTCAATATATTTTGTTTACAACGCCCGTTTGTCACGTTTTTTTCTCTCTCTGTTCTTTGTGTGTGAAGCGGGCTAATTTGTTTACTGCAACATACTGTTTTTACGCTATTTATATGCCAGAGTTTGCCCTCTGGTAACTGCTGTTCAAGCAAGTTGGCTTTAAACATTCCGTGCTGCAAATGCGAACCGCAAGAGTTTGAAATCAATTCGTAGTACAATCAAGAAAATTTAAATTACTCGAGCTGAAAGAGCCTGGCTTGCATAAATTAACAATTTTTTAATTAAATTCTCAAGTGCCGAAAATACATTTTTAATGCTCAATTCTTAAACAATTAAATGAGAGTTTGACTCCTGGCAAAGTTTGCTTTTGCGCTTTGCTTTGGCTGGTTTTCCCCACGGACTTTTTTAACTCAAGTGTAAGTCGTAATTAAAAAAAAAAACTTTAATATTTAAGCAAAAGAAAATGTTGTTTATCTTTCAATCTCACACGTTTCGCCGACATTTATTTAAGCTAAATTGCTAAGGGAAAATCAAATTTGCCAAGAAATAAGTCTAATTTTAACAAAGGCGAAATAAACTCGCCAAATCGGCCAGAAAGTCGGCAATATTCGTTTTGTTTTGGTATCCCCTTTAGCTCCTCAGCTCGTTTTATGGCCAAAACATGGTAAAACGTGCGCAGAGATCTGACTTCATTCAGTTAATGCCCTCGCTCTCGTTCTCGTTCTCGTATTCATTTTGTGCCGTCTACCGGCCGTGTCATAAATCTCACGATTCCTGCATGGAAACTCAGCTGCGCTTGGCTTTATTGCCGCCCCGTGTTGTTGCTGTTGGTTGGCTGTGTGTATCTGTTGTTTTTTCTACTTTTATACATATAAATTTCAACGTGAAATGTCTTAATAAAGTCCTCAGACTCTGCCAATAGCAGAGCTCCAACGCTGTCTTATTCGCTATGCTAACATCTTTATGTCAAGGACATTTTTATGCCTGCCACAGCCGTTGTTATTATTCTTCTCGTCCTGCAGGGCGACATTTTACTTAATGATCGGCGGCGGAAGGGCGGCATTTAATAAATATGAAAATACAAAATATTATGATAAAATGGGCAAATTTTTGTTGTAGAAATTATTTCCCACTTTTGGGGATTAGTTTTGTGTGATGACTTGGGAATCAAATTCATGAGACGGTTGAAACCTTGCAAGATAATATTAAGCAAACCACTACTAAATGTGTCATAATTGAAATTGATATTATGAAAATATATATATAGCTTTAAATTTTTGATGGAATCTATTGATCAATAATTTCCTGAACAATTTCTAAATTGGCTTGCTTTTTATTAAAGAGATAATCTATTTATCTATTAATCTATTAAATATATTTCATATTAGTTAATAATCCATTTCCGACAGCCTCTTTAATCTTACAGCCAAACTACAGCAGAGTTAAATGACACGTTGTTGCACGTCTAGTGTGTTCAAAAATCAATAACTACCAGCCGTACGCACACACATATACATAAATACATAAACACCCACACTTGCACAGACAGCCAGCAGATCTTTCATGCATGCGCACAAAAGTATGCACCAAAAATGTATGCAAACCGAAAACCAAACAAACGCTCGCCACTTCCGCCAAAAACTGTCAACAACGAGACACACACACGTTGAGAGTATATTAAAGAAAAAAAACAGTAAATTTTAAAATAATTTTATACCATAAATTAAATTCACTTCCCAAAAATGCATTAAACATAAATCAATGAGCGACAGAGACAATAAGATTAACTAATATACAGCAAGTAAGAGGGAAAGGGAAAGAAAGTTGAGCTAAACAATGGCCTGTCATTTGCACTCAGCGCTCGCCGCAGCCAATTTTAAATTGTCACAAAATTTATACGAAATTAATATTTAATATTTAAAATGCTTTAGTTTTAGTTAGTAACAACAATAACACACAAAAATATCCAACAATTATAAGCATATTAAACTATTAGATGACTGTATGAGTGTGACAAACACTTTATGCATGTTGGGTCTGTGTGTGTGTTTGTGCGTGTTGTTATTGTTGTCTCATAAATAAATGCGAAAAATCTGGCGCAACTTTATTATGTAGACAAACGCAAACAAATGCGAGAGGCGAAAATTTGCATATCAAAGCTGCTAATAGAGAACATCATAGAGCAACAGAGATGGCAAATAAATAAACGGACACTGTGCGTCTGTATGTGTGTGTGGTACAGTGTGTATTGTTATGTGCGCTGCGTGTGTCTGTGTCATAAATGTGTTATTTATGAGGCATATTAACAAGCGACAAACGACACACACAACAACAACAACTAACTGCATCGTCTACAGCAAGCTGAATAACATCAGCAATGTCGCTTACATGCAATAATCAGAACTACATTACTCATACGCACTGTAGCACATTTATTGCCTTAAATAATTGATGCGTCTTTTGGACGGATGACAAACTCGGCGTGGCTTTAATCCAATTTCGACGACATTTATGATTGCACGCATTTAAATGTATAACAAGAAATAAGAAGCTAACAAATTGTTTTCCAACAAGTCAAAAGGAGGATCTTCTTTAACTGATTTAGAGCTTGTGCAGATTTATTTCTTTGGCTCTTTAAAAAAACCGATACATAACCCAAGTAAGACAATGACCCAAACTTGAATGTCTTTTCTCAGCATTCCTTTTTAGGTACGTGTCTTTTTTGTTCTGTTGCTCATTAATACTTTGAGAATATATAGAGTCGAAATATTAACTTTTATATAATATTGTATATTTACCCAATAAGACAAAATGCAATATGTCTGCTTCAGTATTTCTTAGAATTAAATGACGTTTATTCATTCAATAACCGTGAGTATTTCTATCAAATTCAATGTACAAAATACACATTCCATGAAGTCTGAAATTAAATCCTATTCGCACTGACAAATCTCGACATTTTCACTGACTTAATTCAATTTAACAGTTTACAAAAAGAAAGGAGAGGACAAACAGAAGAAAAAACAACAGGGCTAAGCAAACAAAATGAAATGCCTGATAATATTTTTAGCACAAAGGTGAGACACGAACACAAAACGACAACGAAACACAAAAAACCAAAAAGGGACACTGGACAAAGTCAAACACCTGCAGATGTTAAAAACAAAAGAGGCAAAAATAGAGAAAATAAAAAAATATAAATGGCAACTGAAAATGAAAACCCTTTCAAAAAGAGTACGACCTCATGATAAGCGTGCGACGTGCTGTCACAAAATAAAGAAAAGATATTGAAAAGGGGTGCAATCTACGCATTTTGCCCTTTGTTTTGTTTCTGGTTTTGACCTTCGCCCCTTGCCAACTATTTTTGGCTACATTTCTCTATTACACACGAATTAACATGATGCCCAACAAAAAAAGGCGATTACCCCGAGTTAATCCATCGGTCTGCATCTATATCTCTAGCTGTCCCACTGTCCCCTTTATTAGTCTCATTCGCTCGTCGATTGCATTTCCCAAACAATAACAACAACAACATGTCAACAGCTTTGTGCGTCACTTTTGTTTGCCTTCTCTCATATCTTTTATACCACACTCTATTTTTATGTTTTTTCCTTTTTTGGTTTTAGCTTTGGTTTGTTTTTGTGTATTTTATGCGGCTGCTGCACATATTTATTTGCCGAAAAAACCCTATGGCACTTTTATCAGTTCCCCACACGATGATGCACAGCGAGAAAACTCCGTACACGATTTGAATGCAACGAAGCGCACGAGCCACAGACTGAAATTATTTGCAAATCGTTTTTATTATTTTTCTTTGTAGTACGTTTGTATTTTATGACCAATCTATGACGGGCTTATCAGTGTACTGCATAATGGTGCAGTTGAGGGACTATATTTTTCATACCCTGTACGCATAGTATACTGAAAATGGGGTATACATAACTAAATAAAATAACATAATAGATCCCTTTGATTTGCTCTACATTTTTATATTTAAAACTTAAAGCTTAGAAACACTAATTCTCGTAGAATGTAATGTATATTCACTATAAGATATGGAGTAGACTATGCTATTTATGTTAACATTTTTAATTACAGGGTATCGTTTGGTAAATCATCTACCACAATATTTTTGTTGATGTTGGTTAAACTTAATGCCGGTTGATCTCACTACACTAGCAGTAATTTTATACTATTTATAATCACACTGGTTTTATTATGTGGTATATTTTAAGAACATTTAACCATATTATTCAAGCAAATTATGATTTTTACTATTTCTATGATTCATGCTCGTGGCTCTTTCAATGATATCGAAATTGTATTTGCATTTATATTTTCGAAGTCACACACTCCATTTTAGGTCGAATTGAGTTGACACTATAACTCGGTCTCGCTGTCGGTACATAATATTTCAGGACGTAAAATAGCTAACGAACTGCATGACAATGTCAAATATCGGGGGCAATACGCGATAAATTTTCACAAAATTGACTACTCTGAATTGAAGTGGCAAGAGGGGGTATGGCATATATCGGACAACAGTAAAAAAAGGTCAAACATCCGAGGAATGACTCTCTTTGGCAGATAACATTAAAAACCGAGCATCGAACGAACTGAGCGACATCGCGTGTCAATGAAGATTATGATAGGATATATGTACATATAAATGCAACAACAATACGTAACAGAATTGGACGTCGCACAAAATGACTGACATGTCAACACAGAAAAAATAAAAATGAAAATAGCAAACAACTTTAAACTGGAAACGACACAGAGAACAGCAGTTATGTATATATGAATTTTTATCAGTAGCCACATCATGAAAAAATAAATACGAATTGGACAAGGGAATGAGTGACAATTGACAATACATATTGTAAAAGTTTATTTCATTTATCAACGGTCGAGAATTGTTAACGAAATTCGAAAAGTTTGTACATTATATCGCCATGTACTTTGACTTTATGGCTGGATTCAATGCAGAGCAGCCTTAAAAGTCTCTCTGTAATTAGTAACTGGAGGAGTCGACAGCTGAGTGCAGACAGAGGGTTATTCCAGCCAGACAAGTGCTGCAGTTGTTTGTGGTATTTGCAGACTGTACTTAGACAGAGAGTGGTTTCTATATTGGCTTTTTGGTTCCATGCAAATCACAACGGGGCAATTAATGTGTCGCAACTTGTCTAGCCATGCGCAATTGTTGCCTTTACCTTTCCTATTGCCGCCTCTTTGGCTAATTTGATATTTAAAGCCACTCTTACCGTTCAGTGACCAGAAAATGTCGACAGACCTTTGCAGTTATCACATTTCATCAAGGGGAAGCTGGAATTAAAGCGACTGCATAGGAGAAAATTAGGCAACTGTTGAAATTGATGGTGGCTTATGGATTTTTCATTTATGTCAGTTTAAATTATTAAAGTGCATGGAAATTAATGAGGAACCTAGAACCGAAAATTTGTTTTAAAATTTTTATTTATTTTTTATTTTGATGTATTTTAAATGGCCATTAATATCAATAGAAATTTTGTCATTGTTTGGCTCTTCAATTATTCACTTATAAATAAACTAGTGCTACTAAATTGCAGTACTTTGACCTCAAAATAGTAGTACATACTTTCTATTTTAACTTACCTGCTTACGACGTGTCCATGCCAATTAGCACATTGTCCACTTTTTAATGCCCTCCCCAAATATCCGCATTCCCCATTTCCCGCAACAAAATGTGAACTGCCAAAACACTTAAACTATTTAACCAAACAACTTTCGATAGCCGGATGGTAAGAGAGAGAGTGAGAGAAAGCTTAAACTGAAACTAAGACAGCAACTTGCGTGTCAAACACTCGCAAAGCCAACTTGTTTAATACCAAGTTGACTTTACCTTTATTGCCGCCCCTTGGGCACCCCTCCTCCTGCCCATTGCTATCGTCCGTGCACACCATTGACCCACTGGAGTTGAGGGAGCAAAATTTATGTTCCCCATACACGCAGCACGCGGCACATTTCTCATTTAACTGCCTTTGCCATTTGCTAATTAATACCAAATTCCATTTATTTCAACGCTAAAACAACTAAATTTTCTCTCATTTTCCCCAAGTTCAAATCAATTTTGTTTCTAGCATTTCTATTTTACTTCTTTTTTTGACTCACCATACGAGATTTGTGCGCTTTTACGACTTTTGGCATGTCCAAACTTGGTTTGCCATATTCTGCTCTATTGCGTGTTTCGACCCCTATGCTAAGGTCAGGGGTGGTCGACATGTCAAGGAGGGGGCATGGGATAGCTGTGTCAGCATCGTTTAGCTGCGATCGCACGCAAAAATATTTGTACGAAATAAAATTAATGGCGTCCGTTGATGTTTTATTAATTTATACAACATTCGTTTGCTTGTGTGTTGTGAAGGACTAGAAATAAAATATATTGCTTATACGACGCGTGGTTTGCATTATTGAGTAATTAAATACTAATTAAAGCGTAACATGAGCCAGTTTTCTTATATTTTCGTTGATTTTTATATCTGTGTGTTCATACGAGCACAATAAAATTAGCTAATTTTTGTCCAAGCTTGCCGTTAATAAGCTGGAGGAGATTCATGTTAGGGAAGGGACTTTAAGATGATTAGTTTTGGCTGTTGACTAATTGGATAGCTTAAGTTATTGCTTAGTGAGTGCGTCAGATTAACATGTCAAATTGGTAAATTATATTGTACTTAAGAGCATTACATATGATGTCTTATGTGGAACGAGCATTTGATGTGAGTAAACGATAAGAAAGTAGGCATTAATAAATTCTTGTTTTCTTACTTGTATATTTATTATATTAATATAAAAAAATATTATCAATAATATGAAAAGAATGTTGAATTTCTTTCGTAATTACTTTTTTTTTATTAGTTTTCACTAAGAAGATACTACTGTACAGAATTTACTAATATTAACTGATGTTTTGTCTTGTCAGATTTTGTCAAATTACTTTAAAAACATTTCATTGAAAATAACTTAATTAATGCTCAAAGCATTTCAATAACTTTGTTGAAGCTTATAACTTATTTTGGTAACTTGGTTACCTGATTTCTCTTTATCGCATTGACCTACCTGCAATTCATTGCGTTTTCTTTGGAATTTAATTTCAAATTTCACGAGGCATTTGATTTGTGCCTGACTGTGGGCGCACACACAAAACATGAGATAACAATTGGCAAGTTGCCAAACCTTGACGCTCCTTTCCCCCTTTCAATGACTGACAACTCAGCATTGTAGTTTTTCGGGTGGGGTTCAAAATAGATAACAGAAAATAAATATAAATTATTGCAGAGCTCGAACAGTCCCCCGTCACACTTGCCTAGCTGGCTAGCCTGGTTAGTAACTGTATTGATATTGTCCTTGCCTATTGTTTAAATAAAAATAAAAAGTGTTGTAAATTGTGAAATATCATTTCTATGGCTGCTGTTGCTGCCACTTCCCTTTGCGGCTGTTTTGGGAATTTCATTTCGCATATTTTCTACAGGAATGTATATCATGCTCTGTATTCCTGTTGGTTTTATCCCCACACAACGTAGTCCTGTTTTTATTTGCTTTTTTTTTTTGATTGTTGTACATTTTGTTTGATCCTTGGCAAGCAATAAATATTGGCATATGTAAATTGCATTCGAAATTCAAAGTGCTTCTCAACCAATTGCTAATTTTTGATGCTACAGTTGCTCTTGTCACTGTTTGTTTTCTAAGCAAAAAGTATAAAACAATATTTGCGAAATTGTTGCAGTAAACAATTAACTGCAGATTGGCAATGCACTTTTGCCAATTTTCATTACGACTAAATGAAATTGAAACTGGCGCAATTGGTAAATATGAGAAATATTTATATTTGCATTGATTTGCCATATATTTGAAAAAGAATTTGGATAAGCTCAAATACAGATTCCCAGTTTTTGTCTGAAGTAAATAATGAAAGAAGTTATGGAATGAGTGAGCTACAATATATTTTTGAATTTTTCCAGTATGAAGTATGAAATATGTCAGTGATTTTATAATATTTTAGAATTGTTTCGTTTTAGTCAGTGGTGCAGTAATTTAAAAGGATTAACTTTGTAGGAAATGTATTAAATAAATGTTTGTAAACAATAAAATTTAAGACAACATTTAGTTTGAAAGAGTCTTTTCAATATTCGTGTACTGTTTTGATTCTACTTACTACTAAAATTCGTGAAATGTATTACAGATACACATATACGAATATCTTAAAATCTCCCTTTTAAAATCTTATTTTTTCCAATTTGTTGTGCTTTCTTAAGAATATTATTTTTGCCTCTGGCCTTCATCAAGCATGCGGCGTTTATCAACACACCAACAAGCCAAGCAATGCAATAACAACTATCATAATAATGATAAGCAGTTGCAAGAAGTATGAAAATAAAAAAAATGCTGCTGCAAAATTTGTTCAAAACAACAATTTTGCAGAAGAGAAAAACCGAAGGGAAAAGATGACAGATTAGCCCAGGAACTTTGGTTGATAGGTTCCGAGGGGGAGACCAGTCGATTGCAGCAGTTGTTGCTCGACTAGGACACGTCATCAATGTTGCAAGACCGTACTCTAGGATTTCCGGCAAATTGAGAAAGTGCCGAAGAAAACGAGAAAGAAGTAGAAAAACGAGAATTGGACAGTAGCAACAAAAAATACTGCGATCTGGGATGCTGCGAGGGGTGTTTGTCGAGGCAAAGAAAGTTAAACGAGAAACTTTGCAATGCGCAAAAAAATATTTGCCATACGTACATACATTTTAAAAGATGTGGCCGCCAAGGAGAGGAAAGGTTAGACACCAAAGTCCTGCAAAACTTTTGCTAATGAGAGTAAGAGTTTCAGTTTTTATTTTTTTCTTCATCTTTTTTCCGTGTCTGCGGTGCAAAGTTGTAACTTGCCCACTTCAGTACACTTCACTGCAGTTGGTTGATTTTCTAGTTTATTTACTACGTAGTTTTTTTTTTGTTTTTAAGAATTTTAGCTGATGACATAAATAATTCATTTGGGAAGCGACGTCGCTTAACTTTTAATTAAATCAAAAATGACTTTAATTGAATATTTGCTGAACAAAAGAGCCGAAAGATGCCTTAAATAAGCTATTAAGCCCTTAAAGTCTAATAAAATAAACAGTAAACACACTTAATGCCTTGATTACCAGCATCAGCTAGGCAAGGACAAGACTTTCTACAAAGGCAACCTTCCCTTTCTATAGATCCAAAGGGAGTTGGGTGGCTTCGACATCTTGTGCCTTCGAAAATGTTGAGGCAAGACATTCAAGAGGGCACAGATTTATGCCAAGCAGCCAATGTTGACCTCAAGGTTTGAGCCAGATGGCCTGCCAGACCGTGAAGGTGCCGGCCGAGTGGCGACTGTCGAGTCAAACTTTGCGCCAGCCTTTAACATTTTAAAAACGCAAAAAAATAAGTCTGTTAATATTAAATCTGAAAACTAGTGGAAATTTCTGAGAAACTGTTTGCAAGAACACCACAATTTTTGGATATTTTTGGTAGTAAGTTGCGGCTTGTGGCAGTTGCGAGTGGCAGCACGAAGTAAATTTATAGCAAATGATGTGGCATCTGTCTTAAAGTAAAATATTGACAGTTGACTACGAACGACGAGGAGAGCAAGTGTAGCATGAACTGCTGCCAGGACAACCAGAAGTTGTTGTTCTCATCGTTGTTGTATGTTCGTATTCGACTTCTTTTTGGCTGCTTTCTCTGCTTCGACGAAGAAGCAACAAGCAACAACCAAGAAGTAATTGCTTTCTGCTACTCATCCTGTTCGTCCTTGGCATCGTTTTATGTGTCAGCTAAGAAGGAGAGAGGGAATGCCATGACTATGCTGCTTGTGGTCTTTCCATCTTCTTCCTTCTTTAATTCAAGCCATATCCGGCTGGCAGCCATTAGAAGCAGCGAATGCTTCACAATGAAAATCGCATCGTTGGCTATATTTAATTTTTAGGCATGCCTCTTGTTTAAACCTAAACCAAGTAGGAAGCGCCAAGTTTTTTAGTGCTTTACAAATATTTCACAGAGTTTCCCCAGCTTCAGCCCGTACACGTGGCGTATGCGCATTATATTTTATTCATTGACACTGGGAAAATCAATGTGGGAGAAAGCATTGAGTGAGTTTTCATGTTTCTACGATTACACAATTTTAGAAAACATACCCTGGACGTAATAGTAACCAAAATTCCTAATAATAATTGCAAACACTTCAATTTAGTATGAACATGTTGCTCTTGTTCTCTTTCCCATCTCTCAACATGCTTGAGGGCGTCTTTAGAACTTAATAATAATTAGCTGACTGCCTCGGCTGTCGTCTGTCTGTTAATAAATTTTGTTTGGGTTTGCCATCGTGCTTGCAGTTTGTGTCTCTGCTCATTTGGGCATTGAATTAATCATCATTTTGGCCTGAGTTGACATTATTTATTAAATTGTCAGCTGGTAATTTATGTACGTCATGCTTTCGGGGCACTTGTAACGACAATTTTGAAATAAATGCTTCGTTCACTTGACAGAGAACTAAATGCAAATCGGATATTAATTGATGCTAGCAACAAGCATGTCACATGTTAAAACAGGGAAAGTACCAATACAATCATAAATTAGTTGGTTCAAACGGTATTTTATTACAAAATGATTGAAGAGCTGAAGAGATTCTTGTCTTCACCTGTGAACAAAATATAAATTTTGTTAAAATATGCATTCAAATATATATTTTAAGGTTATATAATATTCTTTAAATTTTTTATTTCTGTTTAAGAAAAATTAAACTTTATAAAATATAGATAGGCAATCAACTAGAGTATTTAAAATTTTCTAGAGCTGCAAATGAAACTGAAATTTTACTTTTCGTTTACTATTTATTTTTACCACCTCTCTCTGCCTCCGGATTTTTCATTCTTCTGCTAGAAAATCTCATTATTTTTTTGTGGCTCGTCGGTTTCCTATATCACGTCCCCCCTCCTCAACGAATTTTCATCCAAACGCCATTGAATAGTCTCTTTCCTGAGCTACCTCAACGGGGTGTTAGATAGCGTTCTCGTCGTAGTCTCTGCTTATCAACTTTTTCCACTTAGATTTCCTTCTCACTTGCATATAAAGCGACTCTATAAATATGTGGGTATGTGTGTGTGTGTGTGTGTATTATAGTCTGGGAAATTCGCGTAGTCTCCCATAGAGCATATTCATTTCTCTTGCCATTTGCTTTATTTACTTGGCAAAGGATTTATGTTTTTGGGTTATGGCGCTTGTCTTTGACGGTTGCACTGTCCTTCTTCTCCTTCTTTCCTCCTCTTCATTCATTTTTCTAGCTTTGGCTCGCTCACTTTTTTCTATTATTTTCTCTCGCATTCGCCAGCTAGTTTTTAAAGCCTTTTCAAATTCTATTATGCGACAGCATTGCTGCTGACTAATGAAAAATATGGAAAAAAAATATGGGAAAAAGCACAAAAAATGTTGTGTGCTCTGTTGAACTTAGTTGAGAGAGATAGAAAGGAAGAGAGAGTCTCAACGGGCTTTCTTAAATTTAATTAGTTGTTACTGTTTTGGCTGAGACTTGGCTAATTAACTTGCAGAATTGGCAAAGTTCTTGGCGATAGATTGAAAGAGAAGCACGAGAAAATAAAAAAAAATAACTTAAAATCTGCTAATTAAAAATTTACATTTTAGAATATATTAATAAAGAAATTGTAAACTCTTAATAGAACAAGCTTTAGAGAACTTCAAAACTGTTTTAAAAAGAATAAAAGAATTTAAAAATAAATAAATCTGCAATAAATTCAATGGAAAATTCATCAATAGACAAGAGGAAATGACTGAAATTCAGAAATTAATTATTTAGCACTTTTAATTTTTTCATTTAAATTCGAACTATAAAATGGAACAACAAATCCGATTTTTTTTAACAAACGGATTATTAAAAGAGAATCTCTGGTTTCGCTTTGGATTTTAGTAAATATTCAAAGAATGGATTCAAATAAATTTAGTTCAACAAATGAGTTAAAATGCGTTGAAACGGAAATATTATAATATTTTCAAAAAATCAGTTTTTAAGCTGATTTCAATTCAATAAATAGATCAACAATACGGCTTGTAAAACCAAATGCTTGAGCAACAAATTAAATACACTTATTTAGTTGACTATAAATAGCATACTTTGTGGCTTCTGCGAACCCAAACGTGACGAGGCCGTCAATCATCTCTTGGCTTAAAGCGCTTTTCAATGGTTGTACAATGAAATGCTGTAGAAAAGACTCTCTGTGGCCATTTGGCATTCAAGTAGTTGCAACTTGACCACAACACACACAGCACATTGCAAGCTTTTTGGTTAAGTCACTGAATGGGAGAGAAGTACATAGAGAAAGAGATAGAAAGGCAGAGAGAATCATTCTCACACACCTGCTGTTTACAATTTCCTCAATAGCAGGCTGGCAGTTCACTAGCTCTTCACAATTTGTTGCAAGTATCTAAACTAGAATGTTTGTTTAGTATCTTTTACACTGTGTTGCATTATTGTTGTTGTCAGTTATTGTTGTTGTCGGTTGTTGTTGGCTGTGAGCTTTCTTTCATTGGAACGTACTTGGACTCGAACTCGGACACGGCAGACGGTAGACGGGGGAACTGTTGTCTAGCCATTCGTTTGTGCATGCTTTGCATGCTACCCGGCTAACTCAAACAGTGTACCACAAACACACGCATACACAGACACACACACACACTTCTTATGTTCGAAAGTGGGAGGAGGAGAAGCGGGGGTGGTTCAGTGGTTTGCTGTTTGTTGTATGACATATAAAAGTCAACTTGAATGCGCTGTGCAAATTTAGCCACCCCACAGACATACACCGCCTGGCATTCCATTTGCCGAGCTCACTCTAAGGGCGCTTCGAGTGTGTATCTCAAACACTGTTGCAACTTTAAGTAGTTGTGCGTGTGTCTCTGCATCTGTGCGTGTCTGTGTGCCAAGGAAATGGTTGCATTTGAAAGGAATTTGCCTTTACAAGATTTTACTCTTTGCAATTTACACGCGCCGCGTACTTTTCCTTATATACAAGCACACACACAAATACACACACAAACATACACATGTACATTCATAATACTATACTAGTCTAAATTTATATGTATGTATGTATGTACATGCTGTATCTTTGTATATAGTATATGTTACATGTATTGTATGCATTTGGCTTTTGTAAATGTTGCTTTCTTATTACATGGCATTATATCGTGTTCTCGTATAGTGTATCCAGTTTTCTTCTTCTTCTTCTTCTAGTTGTTGTCGTATTTGTTGTATTTGTTGCTTCTGTCGCTGACGCTGCTGTTCCACAGGATGTTGCTCTGAATTCAGGAAGTCATCTCTAGCAGCTGCAAAAAAAAACTGACTTATTATATATGCTCAGCCTTTTTTGCGTTTAATTAGCAAAAGTTCTTGTAATTTAATTTAATTTGAGAAATTGTTTTATTTCATATCTTTGTCAAGACTACCGATTTCATTGCGGAATGTCAATTTAATCAGAGTTTAACATCTAAGCTGATTTTGCATCCAAATTTTATAAACTTTAATTTCTTAAATTTTATTAATTTTAAATTTTAAGAGAAAATTATCAAACTTCTTTGTCAAAGAATCGATATTTTTTAAGGTTTTAAGCTGCATTTTTGTTGTAACTCAGTTCTTTGAAACTAGTTCTCTAATTGGAACTATTCAGATTTGTTTCAGTTGTTAACAAGCACCAAACATCAAAAGCATCTTGCAACTATTTTTTGTATGCATTTCACTTTTCTAATTCGTCTGATTGTTCGAATTTCACCTGTGGTTGCCCTTTTTGTCTTTGGCACTGCTTCATTCTACACCGATTGGGATCAAAAGCTGCTTTCGTCGTGTAATGAAAATCAGTTTATCATCCATCCATTGACTGAGAATCATTTCATTTGGTTGCTTCATTTGTTCAATGTTGGGGCAATGGCAGCAGCATCATTCAGAAATCCCTCAAAAGTGCTGACCATAAAACAGAGCCCAGCCAAACACTGAAGAGAGTCTCAGTTGGCATCAAGGGACACACACACATACACATATTTACATTTAGACTCACTCGCAGAGAGACAGAATGAACCGAGTCCACATGCTTTCCACTCAAATGCCATTGCTGCCGTTGGCATTCAGTGTTGTGTTTCTATGGTTCAAGTGTTTGCATTTTACAACCACACACACTCAGTGCGTGCTTATGTGTGAGTGTGTAGATTTTGTATTTGTGCGTTGGCATTTTGTAGCTCGAGTTCTCTAGCAGCAGCTTAAGTGAAATGTAGCTGACCTAAGCTACAAAATAAACACAAGTGCACTGCACACACATACAAGAGACTCACTTCACACACACACACACACACTTACAGTCAGCACACACACTTGAAAGAGAGCGGACTGCACACGTAGGTAACTTAAAGGACAATGATGAACGCAAATGTCACTGCACATGACACATAATAGAAAAAAGAGAACACAGACAATGCATTAGACAGAGCTAGCAAGAGAAGAAAGAGAGAGAAAGCGTACATATTTTTTTTAGTTCATTTACAGCGTGTTTGCATGTCGTTGTGTGTGTGATTTTGTGTGTCTGTGTGTGATTGTCAAGGTCAGACATTTATACTAATAACTTCATGCTGTCGTCTTTTCTTTGTACTAATCCAATTTGCAATCTGCCTCCCAACTTTTATCCCTCAGGCAAATAAGCAATAAATAAAAGCAATAAAAAAGAGCTAACTAAGTGTGAGTAAAAGAGGCAGCCAACAACAACAACATCAGCAACTCTTTCTCAAAATAATCAAAAAAGGAAAATTCCAGTGCAGCTGTATGCAGCGTCTGGTCGGAAAAGAAGAAAAGCTGTTAAAAGCCTGAAGTGGACAAAGCGACTAAAGACAGAGAGAGAGAGAGCCTGAGTGTGTTTTAGCTAAACAAAAAACGATGCTCAGTTCTCTGGACGCGTTGGCCGGCAAAATCGCGAAAGCGACGCCGGGAACGGGCGCCGTTGCAGCCAGCGCCAATGGCAATAAGCCAACAAATAACGCACATCATCCGGCCCATCAGCACCATGCGACACGTCACCATCAGTTGGATTATGATTACTCAGCCGTTGAAATTGAGCCGCCCGCCGAGCAATTGGCCAACTCGCCGCGCAACGAGCGTGAAAGGCTGCAACAGGCGCAGCACGCGTATGAGCAGCAGGCACAGGCTGAGTTGGAATTCGGTTTGGCCGATGTGGATACCAAGAGTTGTTTAACATTGCTGAGTCATCGGCGTAGCAGTAATAATATGCATTCGCTCAATCATTTAACGGGGCAAACGGGCAAATCGAGTAATGGACATGCCGCGCGGCATCAACAGCATTATCATCATCCTTATCAGCGTCCATTGCGGCCAGTATCACCTGTGGTGCACCAACAACAACAACAACAGCAGCAGCAACAGAGTCAGGCACAACAACAGCAACAACAACAACCGCAAACACAACCGCAACCGCAACAACAATCGCCATATCAACAGCAACTTTCACATTTGGCGGCACTGCAGGATCATCATCAGGAGCTGCTGCAGTCACAGCAGGAATTGTTCCACAAGCAGCTGATCAACATGCAACAACAGCAACAACAACAACAGGAACGGGAACGCCAATCTTCAGTTAATTTTAATGATAGCTGCAACAGTGACCACGACTCACAGCAAGAGTACAAAATTTGCCTGAGGGATAGGTGAGTGTGTGACACGCCCACAGCCTTAAAAAAGAACAACAACAACAACCAAAAATAAACAAACAACAAAAGTGGAACAAACACAATTATCATAAAATGCATGCTACAATTTCACAAAATAACAACCTGACTAATTAGCACTTAAAGCTTATATGTATATTTTAATCCCACTATCAACCATATTTTCACTAAGCATTTTCCATTTTGTTTTTCTCTGTTTTGTTTTTATTTCTTTACTTATCGCCGACATCGCATGTTTGCATGTACTTCACAAAACAAAATACACTGTAGAAATTGTTTTAAAAACACTTTTTCAACTTAATTCATTAACTAAAATCAACAAGCAGCCCAACAACCAACTCATCCAAATTGAATACCAGCTCCCCGTTAATGGTCTTACAGTGAAAATGCATTAAAATATATCATCAGAGGATGGTTTTGTAATTCACCAGGTGTGAACTCATTTCTCTCACAAGAGATGTGAGTGAGTCAGACAACAGCTTAAATATATTAACACAGCTTTAATTTTTTTTATATATATTTTTATTTTTTTAAATTGGTTGGTCAGAGATGCAAGTTTTCATAACAAACACAAAACTGAACAGATTTTCAAGCGGATTATCATTTTTTATACTATTTTATTATTGTTAGCTTTCATTTTTTTTTTAATACATATGCGACTTTATTTTGAGCATAAAATATAAACATTGTCGTTTAATTTTCCATCAATTTTAGCCTAACTATTATTAAACGAGCTATAAATGCTTGCGACCAAAATGATAAGGAAATACTCGACATTCAATTGCCCTGTAGATATTTGCAACGTATCCGAACAGATATTGTCAGACGACTCTTATTAATTGTATCAATCTGAATTTTGTAGATTATCATACATATTTATTTTTAGTTCTACAGGACATAAATAATGATGCATAAATCTGCGTTAATTACAAATTAAATATGAAACTTGCTCCCAAACACTTGTTGAACATTTTGTTTGATTGAATACATTCAGAGCTCATTCATTTCAGCAGCTGCTTGACAATATACGAATCATTTTGTAACTCTGTCATGTTATGTCTACCAAAAAGTAAACACGTCAAGTAAAAGAGTCAGAGAAAACAAGGTAAAAACGAATTTCGACGCCCAAAAACGAAGCCTCAAAGCGTGCAACACAACTTTGTGTGTGACTCGGAGCTGTTGTAATTTGTTGTTGGCTGTGTGGGCCGATCAAAGTAGTAAACAAAAGTGTCACAGCAACAACAACAACAACAATAGAGTGTAGCACCTTGACAACAATAAGAACAACAAACTGAAATTCACGTGACAAATTGCTGCTGGGCAATGTTGTAACAACGTCTTAAGCAGTGAAGTAGGAAAACAGGAAAGAGACGTAAAAGTGAAAGAGAGAGAGAGAAGCAAGACACGCACACAGACACACATACGAGTACATGTGACATTTAACTTTATTATACATGCGCATTTTACTGGCAGAGAGTCTTAACTAATTTAATGTATAATATCATTTGACATATCGTTTTCATGTTTCGCTTTGATTTGTTGCCCAGTAACAAGGCCCTTTGACTTTATGACTTCTACTCCACTCCACACTAAATTGCCTTGTGGCCTTTTCTTTGTCAGCTCTTTTCACACATGCTAATATAAGGCGCCTTGGCCTAGGAGCCTCCTTGACAGTTATTGGCCCTTAAATAATTACACTGAAAGCAAAATAACTGTGGCCATTTTGGGGAAAAAAATATATATAAATATATGGGTGCTGGAATATAGATCTAAATTTACGTTTTAGAAAATAGCTGAAAAATCAATTGATATTTTGAAAAATGTAGTATTATTTTTAAACTTACTAATTATCATACTAAGAGTCGTTGTTAATAACAACCACTTGCGACATTTCCCATGAAAATATCTAAAGACAACTTGGAGCTGAAAAATTAGTGTCATTTTAAAGCCTAACCTAACCCTTGTCTACTTGAATTAAATTAAAATTCTACTTAAATTTTCATTTCTCTCAGTGAACTGCACCTTTAGCTGAGCTATTTTTAAGCGAATTGTTGAAACGCAAAACTTGACGTTTATTTTTACTATTGTATGATAAAAATTGCTCAAGTGTGCACACAACAAGCCATATGCATATGACATTTTATGTTTATTATTTTTACAATTTGCTGATGTTGTTGACATTTGCGTGTTTTAGGTCTGTCCCCTTGCCCCGGCCCTTTCCCTTGGAGAACACTTCCAGCTAACCGTTCATTGACTTTAAAGCGCGTGTCGTAATGCAATTAGCCTTAAAAGTCTGCGCACGGGTAATCGAAATCAGTGAGAAACGAGGGATTTGCATGTGCTGAGGCATCAGCCAATTAGTTGTAGAAAGAGATGGGTAGATTAAGAATGAGAGAGAAAAGAGTGCAACTAAATTACACATTATGATAGAAACAGAGAGAGAGAGAAATGAATTGCCACTATCTATAATAATTACGTAAAACTTCCATTTGCTTTGCATGCAGCATAACAAAACAAAATGGCCAGTCCTTTGCCCCTTGGGAAAATTGCAATGAAAGTGAAAACTGAGCGACAAAAGCGCCTTCAAATAAACAGAAACACACAAATACAGGTACGCAAACACACAAATACTTCGGAGTAAACAAAAGCTGGATGGTTTTTCATTTATTAAAGTGGCTACATAGGGAGAAAAGAACGGACAGACAGTCAGACAGACTCAGATGGGAGAAAGGCACTCGGACACGTATGTAAGCGAGCAAACATTGAAAGCCGTGGCAGAAAGTGAGATAGAAAGAGAATGAGTGTGTGTGTGTGACAGGAAGTGAGTGCAAAAGTCGTCTAAAAAGATAAACAGCGGTAGGCCTGTGATTCAATACTCTAACATAGCTCAATTGATGATTGTGTTGTTAAGATAGACTTTTATTCATCTTCTTATTTTTCTCATTTGTTAATATTGTCATACAGTTGATAACTATACTACTTTTATTGGGTTGTGTAGATAAATAAATAATAATAAAAAACTTTTATTCATCTTCTTATTTTTTTCATTAGTAAATATTGTAAATACAATTTTGCAGTTAATAAATATACTGATTTCTGTCCGTCTTAAAAAGCTGATGTACTCGACTCTTCATAGAGTATTGCTTATACAGGGGCTTGCATATGAAGATATTCGCGCCTTTCTCTATATAAGATTCTACCTTTTAGACCACGCGAGTGTTGGCGTTGGCTGTGCATAGTCTATTATTCATGCTACAGTAACAAACACAACTTCTAGAACAACAACAATTTTGTAGCACCCACTCTGGTTGTTGCTTTTTTCTTTTCTTTGAAATGGCAACAGCAGCTGCGTTTCATTTGAATTGTTGCAACCTTGCGCTTAAAGTTGTAGTTCCAGTGTCTGACCCTTGAACTCTGCATAGCTAAATTAGCTGCGCAGCAGCAGCTCTGACACCTCTTAATACCTCGGGCAATGCCCGGCAGATA
Source organism: Drosophila rellima (assembly GCA_035043635.1). NCBI lineage: Eukaryota > Metazoa > Arthropoda > Insecta > Diptera > Drosophilidae > Drosophila > Drosophila rellima. The sequence continues at coordinate 2,626,016 of JAWNMV010000607.1, forward strand.
TTTTCTAAAATAACCCACTAAGCGCTGGGTGTTGTCAGTGAAATCAAAATATGTTCCATTTTTCTTCACTCTTTTTGTCTTTGGGCTGACATTTGCATAACCACTCACTGCTGCAGCTGTATTAGTTAAATTTATATGTTTATATATATAACATGTACATACGTATAGTATGCGAGTGTGTGTGTGTGTATAAGCTCTTCACATTTATTATTTTATGAACATTTTTTGTATGCATATATGTTGAATTTTTGGCATTTGTGTGTTTATGAGGGTGGATCTGGAATGAGGGAGGGGGGGGGGTGTAAGAGGGTGTCCCTGCATATCTATTTGGCATACGGTTTCATTGTTCATGCTATTTGGCAAAAATTTGTTATTTAAATGAAAAGAAGTTGCATATAAATTATATGCATATGACATTGGGTGCATGATGTTTTGACGTATACGTGATATTTGACTATGCGCGTTACCGGTCCGTCTCCCTCCCAAATATATGAGCATGCATGCTAGAAATCTTGTTTTAGTCGTTTTCAAATATGAATGAAGTGGGGATCTAAATTTCTTTCGATTAGTTTAAAATATTTAGATATGTTTTTTTTTTTCTGTTAATCTTAAAAATTCTGTCATCAGGCTAAAATCCATTTGGAATAACATCTTTAACTTTGCTTCTTTACAAAAGTAACTTTGAAATAGCAGAGACAGCTTGAAAAAATAAAAATTGCATGATAAACAAAACAGACCGCAACATAAATAAAAGCGAAAACAAATAATGCTTACAAAGTGCTGAAAATCTAGGCAAATACAAAAACAAAATGGAGTAAAAAGAAAAGGAAAATTTTCCAGCTAGAAACGATGGCGCTGACGACGCCACAAAAACCAAAAAACTAGCAAAGTTCATTTCCACACCAAAATCAATGAACCAAACGGCGGCAAGCAGACACACATACATACACACAGATACAGACATACACACAAATACAGACACACACGGACGCACAGTGAGACACAGACAGGGCACAGCTTGTTGGGGTGGGTCTAGGTCGGGAGGTGGAAAGGAATGATTTTGGTTTGAAAATGGATAACAGCTTTGCAGCTTTTGTTTTGCCATTGTGGTGTACGTTGGGTCGGAATCGGTTCGTTTGGTTTGAATGTAGGGAGAACGTATTCCTCTCTGCCCCGGAGTCAGCCAACTGTAGCCAGGGAGAGACCGCAACGCAGTTACAAAAAAAAAACACACACAGAGAGCAAACACCACCAAACACTTGCCAAAGGAGCCGAACAAAACTAACCGCAATTTTCGAGGCGCTTGCATGCAATAGAAAAATGAATGAACGAAAAAAAAGTCGGGAAAACTATGAGTACGGTATATGTAGAGGGAAAACCGGGAGGGGAGTTAAAAAAAATTATAGCATAGCAAACGGCGCCGGGACTGCTGTTGCTTATTTTATTAATGCTCTCCACATTGCTGCTTTCACTTTTTGTGCAAACATTTTTTTATTGCCATATATAAACATTTATATTTTAGTTTATTTTATTTACTTTATGCGGCCGGAGGGGCAACAAATACATTGGCCAACTGTTGGGTGGCGCATTGAAATACCCTAGCATTAAAAGTAAAACTTGGAGTAGATGTTAAAATATTCAAAAGAAATGCAGTTTCTCAACTGAAAGGTGTATTCTAAAATAAAAAACAAAACCGCCGGGTAAAGTTTGAATTGTATAATATTGTAAAATGCTTTTAAATAATACTATTGCGAGTTTCATTAAAAAAATTGACAGACAAAATTGAAAACTAAAATGTTAACCATTTTTCATTATTTCATTTTTATGTAGGGTATCTCTTTGGCACATCATTACACTCATTGAACTGCCTTTATTATATACGTACTGTATTTTATTTTATTTTCTAACCAAAAACCGCAGCCGGCAACAACTCTTATCGACTGCTCTTTGGCTTTTCATTCACTAATTTTGGGTCTTGTACTGTGGAAACAACTCGACACAGGGCGGTTTAGTTATTGGTTTCTCTCTTCGCACACTCGAGGGCATATCGATAGGGAAAAAAACTTTGCAGACCGCTGTGAGGGTTTCATCTGAAGAGTGTACGTGTACGTGTATGTGATTAATACTTCTGGTCAGGCATTAAACAGAAACTCTCGGGCTGTGTTTCATTTGAAGAGTCGTCCCGTTCACAATTTTCGGTGCATGTGCGCTTTCATTTTATTTCTGTAAACCTTAAGGACACTTGAATAATGATGGAACAGACCGAGTGGCTCCCCTTAGTACCCTTCACCTCGCCCTCGTCTCGACTGCCGCAAATTTGCGGCGCATTCTCGGCCCTGTTTGAAGCTCCATTGCAAAAGTGCTGACATGTTATTTGTGCAGTTAACGAGCTGAGTTATTTTGCGGGCACAAACCGCACTTGAAAAACGGGCAAAAAAAATTGGGAGAACAAAAAAATATATATAAAAACGAACGAACATAAAAGGCAGCTTTTGGGGGAAAACTCTGCTCTTCAAACTCATGGCCATTGATTTTCACTTTTCTGCTTAACAAATTAAATGTGTTTTATTGAATGGGTTTTCGGACCCAATGACTTTCTGTACGAGTTTGTTGTTTGTTTATACGATTGCCGCTCATTAAAATCGAATTGCAATATATTCGCTCCCCCTTTTTCACCTATTTTATAGATTTCAAATTAACATTTGCACACGTTTTCGGTTTTGTTTATTTGTTGCGAGTGCATAATTTAGTATGTGGCTTTCAATTTGCTACTCAATTAGCTTTGCGTACATTTTATGTTAATCCTCTGTTACATTGTGTGTATAACAGATATAATTTGAATAATTTTAAAGTAATTTAAATGCTTGCAGTTCACAAAGTAAGACCAAAGATTCCACAATATTATTTTTTATACAGCATTTACGCTGTCAAATGTCAAACCGTATCAGACACCCACATTTCACTGTCTGTTTTATGCTGAACCAATCTCATGTCGTCATAGTCCTTACCTTGTCAACGTTTTCATAAATTAAAAGGACATTTCAGCGCCGCTTAAAAGGGGAAACGAGATGCACGACTTACGTATACTCAGTAATACAGTATAAATATAAGATACTCTGTCCAATTTTTCATGATATTGTTGACATCAGTAATTTTAAAATGAATTCATTATTAAATAAAAAAAAAATTCATAGTTTTTCTTCTTAAATCCTCCCTCTTCCTCTTCCTTTCTAAAAATTCCTGACCTTACTAATTAGAATACTTGTGTATTTCGATTAATTATTATTACTAATACTTTTTGATCTGATTGGGGTTTTCCCCAATCCTTCGAACAAATGTTGGATCATTGATAATTTTTGAATACACCCAGATTCTTAATCTTTAATTGATCTTTTTTATTATTTCAGTTTAAATAAAAATTTAAATATAATTACTTAATTTTGTTTAAATTGTTTATATTGTTAAATTTTAATTTATTTTTTACTTTAATTTTGGTCAATTGTTCTTAGTTGTAATTAAATAAATGTACCCATTGTACTCATTGCTCTGATTACAGGGTGTAGGAGTACTTACTCTCGTTTTTGCTAAAACACACGACCATCAAAGAGTTGCAGGCATTTGCTTGTTTATTGTTTTCCTTTTGCCAACAGACGATGACGAGCCCCAAAAAGTATGCTATACAAAAAGTGCACAAAACAATAAAACATAAAGCGCAAAACAATTGTCGAGGTCGCTGTTGTTGTTTTGTTGCCGCTTTTTGTTATTACCTTGGAGATTAATTAATTGCAAGGCACAAAAATATGCTACAAGTTCAGCGCTCTCTCTTCCCTTTCCCCTCATTCTCGCTTATTCGTTCGCTTTGCCAGTCATTTCCGGTCTCTTTTCCCCGCCTGTATTTATGACTACAGAAAAACAATATCAGAAAACAACAACAACAAGAGCAGCAACAAGATGATAATTTTCAGGCTCGTTTCGGTGTGCCCTCCTGCTTTTGTTTATGGCTTTTTCTTTTATAAAGTGGAAAATTGCAGACAGCATTGTTTGTTATTTATTGCCATTTTGATATGAAACCTTTTTTACGCCCATGGGCTATGAGGAAATCAACCCCCGCCAAGTAATGCTTTATACTCGTTCCACCCAAATCTAGACAACTTTATGCATGTTTCTCCCTTAGTGTGTGTGTGTGTATCTTTGTGTGTGTGTGTGCCTATATTTGGCCTGTCATAAAAGGAACAACTAATGATTTGTTTTTGCCATGCTTCATCAATATCAAGTGACTGACAATGACAGACCTTACCATAAACATGTCTGAACACTACTTGTCTTTGACTAGACATTAGCATTAATGATTAACATAAAACTGTGCTGCATTTACATTGATTGGTTTTTTCGCTCTATATTTATTGTTGACCTTTGTTTGTGAATGTGAATATAGTGTTTGCTAACCTTCGTTTATTTAGTTCTATCGTGTTAATGGTTAATATATTTTATAATTGGGACAACAAATATGAAATAAATTTATATTTTTGAAGGCTCGCTAATTTTATCAATAGTACTCGATATTAGTTCTTTTGTGTAGTTATTAATCACACCCAAAAATGTTTTTTTCTAATTCAACCTATGATACTATCGATCAACCTCCGAATGATCAACCAATTCATGTTATTTATTCTAAGACTATTTCTTTCTCAAGCATCATTTTTTAAACTTATTTATTTTCCGTGCCCATTATAAGTGTTTTTTTTTCGATTATCTGCAACACATTTCCCATATTATTCGCGTCGTCCTCTTCTGCTAACTTAATCAGTGTTGTAAAACGTTTATCGTTCCTCACGTTGAGCCTGTCAACCCTTCTTAGCATTGAAATCAATTTGACAAAAGCCACATAAATTTAAATAAATTGCGGACACATCAATTTATATATGAACTTAGGGCAAAAAAGAAAACAGTAGCAAGGGGGGAAATATAAAGAGCGAGGACTGGGAGATGGATGTGGTATAAACCAAAACACAAATAAACTTAGAGGCGACGACTCAACTAACAAAACAAACAACAGCAGCAACAACAAGCAGAGCAAAAAAGGGTAAACGAGAAACTAAAATGGATCCTTGTTAGCTGCTCAGAGAGAGGACTGCGGTTGGCGGCAATGCAAACGAAAATCCAGTTGCTGGAGAGGAGCTGCCACTGCTTTCACCTCAACTCAACTAACACACTGACCGTTCAGATAGCTAACGAAAATAGAAACAACAAATACAATTTATGCTGAGAAAATCAAAATGAAGCATAAACAAACAGCAAAAGAATAAGCAAGGCAAAGGCGGAGTTGGAGAAAGGCAACTGCGAAAAGTAAATGGAGCCAATAATAGAAAAAAAAATATATAAGGAGATTCCAAAGATGGACTTAGTACGAGAGAGAAAAGAGAGAGAGAGAACGTGAGAGATAGTGACAGAGGTGTGGTGCCGTTGAAACAAGTTGCCAGGGCAAACAGGAAAGTGTATAAATGAAAAGAAATCGAAACCGATTGCTCTATAGTTGTATGTGTCTGTGTGTGTGTGTCAGTATCTGTGTGTGAGTTGTAGGCAACACGATAAGCAGTCTGTGGAAGGAAAGGTATCCCCCCACATGAGTCCAGCATAAATGAATGCTAAGCAGGCGTCTGTTGGAACAGGACGCAAAGCTAAAAAAAAAAAACAGAAAATACTCGTTGTATACACCCAAAGAGACCCCAAGGGAATGTGGCTGGCGAGCCGCGTACTAGGCGGCAAAAAAGGCTTTTCATAATATTTTTAGACATTTGACTTTTGATTGAGCGCATTACACAGTCGCATCTCACTTCTCATTCTTTCCGTATTCCTGACTTGACTTACAATTTGACTGCAAGCAATTTATTTGAGCCTTCTCTTCCTTTAAACTGACTAAACAGCGGTCGCTATAAAATTAGATTTTCTTGGGCTTATGGCAAAGATTTGGCTTAGGCCTTCGCACTGGATTGCCACAGCGTTTTTATTGAAAATCTTAGCCAAATATCTAAACGGCGGTGTTTTATTACCTGTTTGTGTTGTGTTCTTCATGTTCCGGAAAGCTTTCTTAGCTCTTCCCACATAATGTGGTATATTTAGCGCGTGTTTTACATTACGAGTCAACAAACAGATTAGGGATAAATGTTTTTGGCTTTTGTAGTTTAGCAAAATGATCGAATCAGGGTATCAGGAATGGTATAACGGAAATTAGCATTGCTGAATTGAGGCAAAAGGAGGCAGTATATTTGAAGTTGCTTATTGCAATTAAATATATGTATATATACATAATTAAAATAAAAAATTTTGTATTATGTATATTTTTATTGGATTTTTTTTTTATATTTTTTTATCTTAGATCAATAAAAAAACCGAAAGTATTTGAACATTTTTATTTTCTTTTAACACTTCTGTCATAATTTCTAAACCATCTTTTTGATGTTAAATAAATTTTACTTGCTTTTATTAATTTTTTTTTCTTCAAAAATATTTTCTTTAATAATTTAAATCTGTTTTATTACATTTAGGTTTTTAAGTTTACTTTTAGTATTTGCTTTGTAATAAATGCACAAAAAGCCAAAACATAATGTAAGCTTAAAGAAATTAAATCTTTTAATGCTTTTCTGACTCACATCGCCATCCCCTTTGTGTACCCCAACGCTCTGCTCTGTTGCCTCCCCTCCCCAATCAGCCCTTCCCTGGACTGTCTATAGAACATCTGGCGGCTGTCTGAGCCAAAATGGAGGCAAATCAAAATTCAACTTTTGGCAAGCCGAAAAAGAAGCAGAAAAGTAAGAGTGACAGACACTCGCTAATTTTCAACTTTGCTTTACAAAATTTGTTGTTTGTGGCGAAAGAATGAGAATGTTGTGGAGAGGGGAAACGAAGAAAGCGGAGGAAGACTTTAAAATGTGTTTGCCTGTTTTTATTTATTTTATATTACGACGTCGACTTTGACGCTCTGTCGCTGGCTTGACTTCCTTCCGTTTAGCTCATTAAACACACAGCTGAAGAAGATGAAAAAAATAAAAATAAAAAAATAAAGAAAAGAGCGGTACAACTTTTTCCTCATGCACTTTCCGTCCCTCTGACTGACTGCCTGTGCCAGACATAACTCTCTGGCTATATCTTTGGCATTTGTTCTGTTCTGCCTTTCATGGCTCTTCAGCGAATTGTGAAATGTGCTACAGAACGGTCGCGTTGAAGGCACTCAAGGGAGTTTCTGTAATTCCCCGTTTTGCCCTTTTCCACTCTCACACACAGCCCATATTTATATGTCGTGTTTATGCCGTGGCTGCATAATTTTATTTGTTTGCTTAAAAAAGAATTAAAAGCGGTTTTTCTTTTTCAGTTTGGAGGGTGCCTTTTCGTTTTCTTCAATCCGCTAAATCGCTTTTATGTGCCTTTGCTCGGCAATTTACGCACATTGCGCATACGCAGAGTTGCCTTTTCGTTTAAACTGAGGTTTTTAGGCAATTGTAGAAATTATGGAGCTGGCATTGCTGTTAATGCTCGCACATAAAAAGCAAACTGGTGGTTTAATTTGCGTGTTTGGGTTAAGCATTTGTTTTATATTTATAGCTCATGCTTGTATATATTTTTTATATCAACTTGCTATCCACAACAAGTACTTGTGTAAAGTTTGCTAAACTGATCAAAAGCACACACAGCTGACAGTTGCACAAAGAGCTCAAGTGAATTTGCCCATTGGCTCTCTGGCCTTTTGCTTGCCTTTCCTTTTCGCACATCAAATGTGGTGCTGTTTACCTATCCATGCTCATTGGCCACTTAAATACAAAGGCAAAGGCTGTAGATGTTGTTGCCAGTTACCAGTTGGCAATCGACGGTGCAACGAAGCGGCAAATGCAACACCACGACACGACAGCAGCAGCAACAACATCAACGGCAACAGCAGCAACAATAACACGACGCGTCGTTCAGACTTTAACACAGTGGATATCATTTCCGGGCAAATGAGTTTTGCAAGATGATGGAGTGAGACAGACACACACACACAGAAAGAGAAAGAGAACGAACACATAAACAGGCTGCAACCTAACGGTTTGCTTCTCAACTCTGCCTGCTGTCAGTTACTGCTAAACGCACAGAAATATGCTATACTTTTTCAACTGCTCACAGACTTGCAATTCACACCTAATGTTATACTGATGGTAAAAATAATAATACTTGCCTTTAAATTCAAAATTAATAATAATTATTTGTTATAAGTACGTATTTGTTTTTAATTATATTTACTTAAGTTAATTAGTTTTGTTTTAAAACTTAAGACATTTTTTTTTGTACAAATTAAAAATTTGTTGTTCAAAAAATTTTGAGCTCATCAATTATTTTTATTACTGCAAACAATAAAAATAATAAATAAAAAACTAATCTCTGTTCGGTTGTTAAATTTTTTTTTTTAATTTCATCCCAAATGTACCTATTTTTTTGTTCATTAGTGTATATACAGATGTATAGCATTTAAAACGAATTGCATTCAAAATTCCACGCCTAGACGCTGACAGGCATCGTCTGGGCCACTGACATGACGATGCCACCGTCTGGGGCAAAAGTGGCAGCTAAAGTATCGTTAGCAACATTTGTGGCAGCCAAAGCAACATCGAATGTTGCAGCTAATAAACACAGTGTGCGAGAGAGAGGGGGAGTCTAAATTCTTCAGTCCGTCTGTCAGTCAATCAAATGGCAAGCAATCAACGAGTCATTCTAACAGTTTGCCTGTCAGGTTGTCCTTTTCGAAAGTTCTTTGTGAATTAGTGACTGCTTGCATATTTGAGGCCAAAAAGTGGGCGTGGCCAGCTGAAGTGCTGCAACACGTCGGCAAAACGTCAGCAACGTCAACACCTTGCCGACCAAAAACAAGTTTTATTTTTGGCAATGTTGAAGTCTAGATACCCTATAAAGTGCTTGATTGAATATTTAACGAGAAATATTGATTAGAATTAAGTTAATTTTCTTGTATTAAATAAGTAGACACCAGAGATTATTTAAGAATGTAATCTTCAGCATTTATTGGGTCAACAAATTCATTGCCACTCTTTTAAAATATAAACCAATATATTGCCAAAGTTCTCTGTCGTTAAGTAAATTTTGTTTACCCTGTAAAAAGGATACCTCAATATGGGGCAGCTAAGCTATTTTATTGTGTCAACAAATTAATTGACCTTTTTTAATAAATAGCACAAGATGCTGCCAACATCCTGTGCTACTAACAAATTTCCTTACTTAACTGCAAATTTGGCTCCAGTCCCGCAACAACAACAACTGAATGAATGGGCTGCCAGTGTTGTGTAGTGTTTTGTAGATAGGCACACGGAACTTTGTTGTTCGGGTAATTGTTGTTGTAAGCAATTTCCGTTGCAGCATTTTAGTCGAGCATTTTCTCCCCTCTCAACCTCTGTCTGTCCGTCCGTCTGTCTACCTCTCTCAGCCTGGCTTTAACCGAAAACTGGGCTAATTGGCTTGGAGTTTGTGCATTTTTAATTGAAAATCAATATGGCTGAAGTGCCGCTGCAGCTGTGTGTCTGACTATGTCTGTGTGTGTTTGCGTGTGTGTAGGCCAATGGATTTTGCTCGACTAAGCGTCGCCTTTGAAATATGGGCCAAGCAGCAGGCACAGGCAACTTGCAACTACTTCTATAGCTGTGACCTCCGCCCATCTGCCAACCCAATATCTGCTGTCAAAAATTGCAGTTAATAGTCGTGTACAAAATCTATTGCCTACTTTTTGGGGCTGCCCTTGCAAGCAATTTACAGCTTAAACGATTTAAAACGCAACTCTGCCTGCACCAAAAAAAAAACACTTTTTAAACTGTTGTCAAAAATCAAAGTGAACTTTTAATAGTTTTGTTGCAAAAATAAAGACAGGTATAAAGCTTGCAGCATTTTCAACACTTTTAGCCAAGCTCAAAGAATGTTTTAATTAAATCAAAAAAGTCTGCTCTACCTATCTCTCTTTCTCTTTCTCTCTCTCTCTTGCTTTCAAACCCTTTGAAGTTGGTCTGCTCGTCTCACATGAAAACTTTGCGCAAAAATTCATTAAAAATGTAATTTTCGCTCAACAAGTTTAAAATATGCAGCTGATACGAAGTCAAGCAGCGAGCCAGATGATATACTGGCTAAATGAAAGCGCGTGACTGGCTGAAGAATGCACTTTGCTAATAAGCACCTTTCTTTTTACTTTCTTCAGTCATTCTTTCTTTGCCTTCAGTCTTCTCTTCTTTTTTTTCCTTTCTTTTTTGGTATATCAGCACGGGTTGAGAGTCTTACCAATTTCGAAAGTTTTAGCCACGTGTCGTTGCCGTTGTCTCCCTGCGAAAATATTTGCCAGCAGAAGCAAAAGCATTTTCAGTGGGATTTCTTGCTATATAAGGGGTTTAAGTTTTGGCCAGGCTACGGCTATGCCACAAGCTATTTTTGTTGTTGTTGCAATTCTGTGTCAATGTATGCCAAGAGTTCACCTCACCTGTTCTCTACCCCCACCCTGCGTGGACAAGCATCGCTGCACAGCAAAGTGTTGTTTTACCCTGTATATGAGCATATAATTGGGACTGTCCTCATGAGTCTATAGATGAAATTGGCTTAAACCATTACGGCTAATAATCAAGTGGAAAATATACTTTATATTTTATTTTAATTTAATAACTAGAAATCGGAACTAAAAACGCATTTAATGTATTTTATTTATTAATAGTTAGTAAGATTTTATACTTAAACTGTAAAAACTTGAAAGCACAAATTTGTATTGCTTAAAAAAATATTTTTTAAAAAGATTTTATTTAAATGCTAACCTAGTCAAACTTGTAGCATAATCTGATATATTATAATATTATATAATGAATATATATTTGAATATAATATTATATTATTTATATCATGAATGTATATTTGAATATAATATTTTTATATTATTATTCTTATTATTATTATTCTTATTATTATTATTAGTATGCTGGGATATTATACGTATTATTGAATACTTTTGTCTCCACTTAATATTTTTTTTAGCTAGGGTAACGCATTATCGAGTTACCGCCACCACAACAATATCTTCTACTTATTGTGGTTGTTTTTGTTGTTGATGTGCAGCGAGGCGTGCACCCGATTTACATTAGTCTAAGTAGCACATACATACTGCTCCCGGTAAAACACCCCTGCAAAACCCCACTAGCAAGCCCAGAGCAAACTTTAACCTCTGGCGCCTACCTATGGGATATGGTAACTCAGACGCTCGGGCTGTGAGTTGCTGTGCGTGTGTTTATCTCTGGGTGTGTGGGTGTGTGTGTGTGCTTTAGCATAACGCGTTGATAAGCTGAAAGGCTAAGGGGTTGCCACACATGCATGAGCTGAAACTTTAGTCAGTGGAGGGGCTACCTATACATATAAAAAAGCCAACGCAAATTTATAAAACAAAAAAATGAACTGTCTAAAAAGCCAAAACAACGCTGATAAGCGACCGTCTCGACTCTCGCTTGGCCTCTGCCCAAAACGTTCGCTTAACATATTGTGTTCGGGGTTGCGTTGTTACTAACCCACCCCACCCCGTAGCTACACCCTACCTGCCAGACTTCAACACGCATCAGAAAAAAAGGGGTGTTTGTCTATAAAAATTTATGTCTAACCGGGCAAATGCCGCAGCTCTTGGTTTAATGGTGTGAATTATATTAAGCGACGTTCGTTGTGTGCGTGGGTGTGTATATGTGTAGAGTGTATGTGTGTGTGTGTGTTTGCCAAGACAGCTGTGTTCTGGGGGCGTGGATGTGGTTGGGGGCGGCGTGAACTGAAATCCGCTTGATGTGAATGCGACACCCCCATATTGGATCGTCTCTGAGTGTGTGTGTGTGTGTGTGTGTGCTGATGTGTGTGTGCGACGCTGATTTGTTTTTATCGCAGCTCCCGAGAGGCATCAATTATGCTGTTCGGCTTGTTGTTGCCGCTGCAGTAGCGTTTAATGGAAAATAACAACTCCACTTAGTTCCTTTCAAAAGGGTCCTTAAAGCGCTGCCAGAGAGTTGATTTTAAAAGAAGAGCAAGCAAAGTTACTACTGATGCTCCAAATGTAAAACAAATGAATATAAGCCAGAAAAATAGATTTCAAGTCTGAATTAAATCAAGAGCTTTTATAAAGCAGTAAGAAAGCTTTAATAATTAAAAGTTTCAAGTCTTCAGAATGACGATTTTTTGTTTGTTTCTTTTTAAATTTTTTATAAAGTGTATTAAAATGTTTACAAAGGATAAGTATCCAGTTATCTTTTAAACCAACGTAAAATAATCAGAAATAGAATGACAAATACTCGTATAAAAGATAAAAATATTTATTTTTCTGGTCTATTTCCAATTTCGGTTTTACAATTTGATTGTCATAATTATGTTAGGTAAAATTAAATTTCCCGCAAATCCTGCTACCCAGCTTCTATAAGGATAACTTAAATCTGTAGTAATAATATTTGTATGTAACAGTCAAAGATGTGGTCTTTCTGTTAGTAACCAACTCACTTAAGACCGTTTGAATCTTCTGTAGCCACAGTCTTCTCACATTAACCCAGTTTGCATTTGTTGAACACACCTGAACGCCTTCTACTCCAGTGGATTATCGCAGTGCTCAGCTGTTTTGCTTACTTTCAAGTTGGCCGCCACTCCCCAGCCTCTTTATGTATAAAAGTGTAGACATATGCATATACATATGTGTGTGTGTATGTGTGTGTGGCATAAAAGCGAGTCAAGTGCGTGGCAAGTTTCCTAATTACGCGAGCGTGCGAGTTTTCTCTTGACATATTTTTTGTTGGTTTTTGCGCCACACACAACGCACATTGAAAAGAAAGATAGATGAGAGAGAGGGGGAGAAAGAGAGAAGGGGATAAAGGTGCATATGCAGATAGCGTAGAAAGCACTTTTAGCCACACTTTATGTAATCCAAACGAACCAACCGCAAGCCATGAAATTGTACACATATTGCAGCTGCTCTCTATTGAAATTACTTGGCCTGGTACTTACCCGTATTTGTAGTTTGTATGGCATCATTTTGCGGGGGGAAGCCCCCTCTGCAACTCGCTTTAATTACATTTTACACACACACATATAAAATGTAGAGAATATGAAAATTATTTGAGGTTTTGTTGTTGTTCTAAAAAAAGTTAAAACTTTGCTTTTATATATAAACCAAAATGAAAAAGAAGCCTTTTCAAATGCATTTAGGCATGGCAACCCTGTCCGTGTGCATGTGTGTGCGCCTCTCTCTGCATGTGTATGTGTGAGTGTGTTAACCCAAATAAACCGCATAAAGTGATAATTAAACAAGTTTTTTTTAAGCCAAATGAGAAAATGAGTATTTAGGTAGCTTTTGGAAATTGCATTTTCGAATTTGAGGAATGTTAAATATTTAAAGAATTCACATTTGCTTATTGTAATACAAGAAAATGGTATAAGAAATTAGTTGATAATTTTTAATGGTTTTCAATTTCGCTAATAATCTGTTAAATTATTATCAGTAGCTAAAATCATTTTTAAATAGATTAAAGTGGACCGCCTATTTTTGTTAGTTGAAATTAAAATTATAAAATATATCTTATTTGAACTTTGTACAATAAAAAAAGCTTGGTGTTAAGTTTTGTTAATATCTTATATAATATTTTGCAATTAACAAAAATGTTAAGACTGATCGAAATTTAAAAAGAGGGACAAACTAGTTACCCTCTGCGAAATTACTTTAAAAATAATTTAAAAATAAACTTTTAGTCTCAAAGTCTCCGCATTTAAGAGGGAAATATACATAGAAGTACGCTTTGGTAAATTGTTGTGTTCAGTTTGCACTCTGCAGTGCACATAATCAACAGGCTCAAGCAATAATAACAACACCAACAACAACAATAAAAAAGTATAATTATAACTACACACAGACACATAAAAAGAGCAGCCACAACTGCAGAGAACAATTAAAACAACTGAGTTGCCATATTTGAAGTGAGCTGCCAAGAGTTGAAAGGACCATGACAAGGACTCTGACTCGGGACGACAAAAACGACAACGACAACGACTCATAATCATAATCATGTGCTTCCTCTAACAACAACTACGTTTTGTTAATTGTTCTCTCTGTGTGCGTGTGTTTGTGTGTGTGTGCACACTTATTTTGCCATTCATTGTGGCCAGCAAATAAAGAGAAGAAAAATGTGCCTGCAAAAGGAGCAATGCAAGGACATGCATTTAATTTGGCAAAAATGCACTTTCTACTTATTTTGTAATCGTCGTTCTTGTCTCCCCCTCCCCCCACTTCCTCTGTTCTGCCGTCTTTGTTGTTGCATTGTTTCATTTAATTGTTGCATTGCAACCACTGAAATTGCTTTTAATTGTTGCGCTCGTCATAATCATAATTTTTAATGACGATGCCAGGATTGTGGACTCTGGACCAGGTGGCCATCAATGAAACTAATTTGCAAGGTTCTTCCTTGCCGCACTGTAAGATAGAGAAAGGGTTACTGGGGGGAGAGGGAGATGAAGCGACGTTGCTGCCACACAAACATAGAACAGAATATTTTATCACAGCTGCAGCCTCTAAACACAGACGACAATTAAAATGACCATAAAAGTACGCAGCAAGGATCCCCAAAAGCAGGCAGCAGTACAACAAGTTGACTAAAGAGAGACAGAGAGAAACGAGAGACAAAGAGAGGCAATTGGATATTCCTTGAACTCATTCTTGTGCCTTAACCATAAATTGTCTGTCTCTTTTATTATTGTGCAGCACAAAATTAGGCGACGCTTTACTCTCTCTCTCTATCTCTTTCTCTCTCGGTGTTTGGCTCTTTCTCTCCGGGCGTTTTGGTCTCATGTGTTTTGCGGTGCAAGAAATGTGACAATTAAAATTTTCGGGCTCTCGTCTTTTGTGGTCTGTCTTGATGTTGCTTTTGTTATTGTTGCTGTTGCTAGCAATTGTTACATTGTTGCCTGCTTCTGATTCAAATGAAGTGTTTGTCAGCTTTAATTGGCTGAGTGAAAAGTTACAAATTAAATGCATTTCAAAAGTTGGAAGTAAACTTTTTCACTGCGTATTATGAATTTGTCAGAAAATGTACAAGAAATTATTATTAAAAATCATAAAATTTGTATATTCCTTATTAGAGTGTGGCTATTAAACCTATGGAAAAATTGCTTGTCTATGTTAAAGTTATGTTAAATGACTAAGATCAGTTAAAGCGTATGTTCTAATATGGTATGTTATTGTAACAGCTAACATAGCTGGTAAATAGAATAGTTTAATTGTAATTGCAGGCATTACAAGCAATTAACATTAGTTTTCTCGTTAAATGTTAACTTTGAATTTCTTAAAAATATTTTTGGGTACAATTTATTTTAAGCTTAAAGTGCTGTCTATTTTAATATGTGTGGTATACAAATAATTTACCTATATACATACATAAATACATTAAAAATGTAAATATTTTTCGAATTTGTATGTTAATTTTCAGCTGTCATTTAATCGATATTTCGCCAGAATTTTAATGATTTTGAATGATTACGAGGCAAGGGCACAAATTTGAAGTGCTCACACTCATCCACAGTTCATTTGGTTGACTCTTGATGGGAAAAAAGTGCCAGTTCGTATGTCATTGAATATTCAAAGAGCCGCTCGCTGCGAACTAACCCAATCAAGTGCTCATTAATTTTGCTCGGCATAAATTTCCCAGCGTTCATCTGATCTGATGCTGCCACGCCAAACTTGATGAAGGCACCGCAAAATTTGCTCATATGCAAATTAAAGGACTCCCTTCCTCATGTCGAATGTTCTCCTGTTGCTGTGAACTTTCTTGTGTGTGTGTGTGTGCGTGTTCTGGCTTTGGCATTGTTTGCCATTTCTTTGGTCTGAAGTGTTCCCCCTTCTTCACTCTCCTTGCCAGCTCGTTGCCGCTTCATTAGATGACGAGAACGACAAGGCTGCCAAAAATGTGTGTTGCCCATCAACAGGCGCTCGTCCAACATTTGCAAGGATATGAGTTGTTGGTTAATGTTATGGCTGCCGCATTTCCTTCAAGCACGGCATTGCCTAATTTTTGAATGACGAGCACAAAAATGTTCCTTCTTCATTTTTGTTGCGACTTCCGTCTTTTGCTTTCTTCTGTTGGCAAACGCTTAAACTGTCGTTTAGTTAATGATGTAGCATGTAGTTGCTTCGGCTGCGATTGTTGAGTTGCCAACTGTTTCGATTCCTTCCTCCGCAACCTCGCCATGCCTCATCTGGCACAGTTTCCACTTTCTTTGACAAAGCCCGGAAGTTGCCAGTGGCTGTTAAAGCAACAACAACAACAACCATTTCTTTCAAACCGCCAGCATTTTGGTTGCGATTTCTGGCAGCCGCCTCATGGTCTTTAACTCCTCGTCCCGACTTGCCACTGATTCATATTTTTTTCTCACATCATTTTTTATTTGCAGTTAATTTTTTCATATCTTTTGTTTTTTCCTTTTTGGCTGCCACGTGCCACGTTTAATGTGCCGCAAGGACATGTGATAAAATTATGCCAGCGAGCAGGAAATTTAATATAAATTTTCTTTAAATTTGAGAGAGTTCAGTTGAACTTATAAAATATAATGATTTGTTATTTTCTTAATTTATTAAGAGTTTGTAGAGACTCGTTTATAAATAGTCTACACTTTCTATCAGTTCTTCAAATTAAAAGTCATTCAATCTAAAACTCGAACCGCTACTCAGCTTCGATTCACATACCTTTTTTTGTCCTATTTCCGCGCTTCTTTAGTTTAACCTTAAGAATCCTCTTCAGGCCATGGCTAAGGAGCTCTCGCTCACACTCATAGAGACAATTTAGCAATTATGCAGCTAAGTTCTCGCTCTCATTCCTTGTCTAGACAAAAAACTTTGCCGGACTCAGTGCTGTCCGGCGGTTAGAAAGGACCTTCTGCTGCTATCACCTGTCGCATAAATAGTGCCAGATGAATTATTGAAGCCGACTGCAAAAGCAACTTTAGCAGACGGCGGCCCTTCCCCCCTCCCCTCTTTGCTCCACCTTTGAACTAACCGCAGTAACAATTTTCCTACTCATTTTTTTTGTTTTTTGTGTTTTAAGATGCTTAAAAGCACCGCCGTCTGACTGGTTGTGGATCCTTGGATCCTGCAAACTGACTCGACCAAGTCTGGGCAGCATAAAAAAGTTTTCATTTCGCTCGCTGCAAAGTAATAAAAAGCGCCGAGGCACCGTTATAATAAGCGGCAGCAACTGCGGCGACGTCGACGCCGACGCCGACAGCGCGGTGCAAAAACGTTGCCGTTGTTGCTGCTGCACATAAGTGGCACCTGTGACCAAAACCACACACAAGCAACAGCAAAGACACACACTCGCACACACACACAGACAAGCACTCACACACACACAAACTCACATAGCTTTTTGTAGCGCGCTTTTAGGCGAACGCATAAAAATGTCTGCTGCGAAAGTTTGCGAAGTTTATAAATACCCTGTAAAATAATAGAGAGAATATGTGATTTAAAATTGAGATTTAATATTAACAATAGAAATACATATTACTTTTAAATTTAAATTGTCCGTGATTCTCTCAACAAAAACTACCCAAAAATAGTTACAATTAATTTAAAAAAAGTCAAATATTTTGTCATTCAGTTTTCAGCCTGTTTTACAAGGTATCTGCTTAGTCGCGCTCATTTGAATGCTGCAAGCTTTTTGCTTACATCTGTTTCTTAAGGCTTATAAATTTAATTCGACAGGCGACGGTGTTAAGGCAAATGCTCCCGTATTCCCAACAGCAAACACAACAAATTTTGCTTAAACAAAGTCGAAACGAGCTGCTGCAAGCAATGAAAACAACAACAAGCAAAAATAAATGAACAAAAAAACCAAAGTTATGAAGTTGTTGTCGGCTTCAAGAGGCGTTTAAAGGCGTCTACATGCAACAGCAACAACAACAACAACAGCAACGATAACAACAGCAGCGATAACAACAAGCACATTATTTCAGTGTAGTTTAGCTTGAGCCAAGTCCGCTGCTGACCTCTTCCCCTTCGTCCTTCTTCTCTGTCGAGCAATTTGCCAGCCATTTTATTTGCGGTTGTCGCACAATTATGTGCCATTCATTGTTGTTGTTGTTGTTGTCGCAGTCTCGACTCTCTGTGTTTAGTGTAATCTGCTGCTGTTGTTTTGCTGCTGCGGTTCCTACGGGTTCCTTGCTCCTCGTTGACCATTTAAGTGCAAGTCTAATTACACAGAAATTGTTCGAATTATGCATTTGAAGTCGAAAACTTCAGCTGCTTCCTCTATCCCCTTCATGGCATACCCTTTGACCCGTGCTGCCTTTTATATTTTCAGTATAATTCTAACTGGATTTTATCTTTATCTTCTTTATTATAAACTGCACATTTTAATTGTTAAGAAAATAACGTTTTAATTCGCTTTAAACTTATAAACATTTATAAATTTTCTTCTCTTTTCATGTTTTTTGCTGCAATTTCTAGGTGAGTAATTCAAAACATTGAATTTATGGAGATAATTCGCTAATTCTCTGCCAAAAACAGAACAGATCGCAAGAGAGTCAAGCTGATGATAGTAGTGGTTTTAATTGAAAGTAAATCCCAAATATGTTTACTAAAACAATTTTAAGTTGTAGGGCAAACTATATCTTCTCAAGTAACATTCATAAGATCTATGTCAAATATATTTTTAGTTTTCATTTTGGAAAACTTAGCATTTCTGATCGCATACTTGACAACTCTTCCAATCGGTCTCAAACCAACCCAGATGAGGAACAACAGTTGCTGTCATAGACATCGAGAATCAATTGTTTTCCTTCCCACTCATCTGCTCTTTTCCAGACATGACACAGTTTCTGTTTTCACTTGCACATTTTCGAAACATAACCGAAGGCAATCTTGACAATCCTGGCAGCCACTTGTGTCGTCCCATCTCCTCATTCCCGCTCGTCTCGTATAAAAAAGAAAGTGCCATGTCGTCTGCCAATACAATAAATATTTAATGCACATGTTATTACATCAATAAGTGTGTCACTCACACACACACCTACACTCATATATGTATGTAGAGCTTGAGATATTGTGGGAATGCTTTTAGCGCTCACCTTGTTGCCAGTGCCCACGGCGTATACGTAATTCGGTCAAATACTGCAATAAAAAAGAAAAGAAAATAAAGGGACGAAAATGGAGAAAAGAGGAAACAAAATTGTTACACTTTTTGTATTGTGTGTTGCCCAATATATTGATGCATAAATTTATGCACATTGAATTGTCAGCTAGAATTGTTGCCATATTAAATTTGATAAATCGCATGTAAAAGTGAGCAAAAGTTTTATTTATAAATAGGATAACCAGAAAATGCCAGTCATCGGGGTGTTGAATATTCAAATACTCTTAATAATAACAACAAACATGATAGTAAATATATTTAAGTAATAATATTGTCAACTAGCACAGAATATATTTTCATTTAATTTTTATTAAATTGGTTTTCAAGCTAAATCTATAGAAAAAAATCATTTAATTTGTTGTTTATTTTTAATATTTTATAATCGAAAACAGAACTCAGATTTTGACTAGTTCCGAAGTCTACCGTTGCAAATTTTATTAAAATACTCATGATACCCGGGAAGAGTATAAAGCCGTGTGTGTCTATTCGAGCGCAAATACAAATATACTTACTTTCATTTTATTATTCATGCAAAGAGGTTTTCACTTTGGCAAACGCGGGTTAAGCAAACGTAAAATATAAATATGTATATTTAATAGAAATATATGGGTCAATTGTTAATGCATTAGCTACAACAATGCAAAAACGTTGTCAAAAAGTCAATCAAAACAAAAACAAAAAATATGCAAAAAAAGGTTTTATATTTGATTATTGATGGTCAGTCTTTTTGTCTCTTTTAAACGAAAATTATTATTAACTATTCGCGGCGTTTGATGTTGCCATGTCAATTGCATTTGCCACAGGACAGCTCACAGCACGCAGGACATCGGACATGGGACATGGGACATGGGACGCCAGGCCACTTGCGTGTTACAAAGCGTTGCATATTTTAAGGACAGCAACAACACAAGCAACAACAACATCAATAAACAAATGCAGTTTTTGCATTGAATTTTTCATAACTTGCTTTATTGATCTTTCTTTTTTGTCAGTTTAATTTAACAATAACAGAAAGAAATATGCACATCACCATATTTTTTTTTAAATTAAAAAAGCGTGTAAATAGATTGAGTAGAATGTCAGTTGCGGACGCAGGAATAAAGGGGCGAAAATACGTTAAACTATTTGTTATTCAAAATTTAAAATGCATTTGACATGTCAAAACAATAAATTCCCAGCTGTGGGAAATGCGGCGTCAAGTCAAGGGCTGCAAATGGGAAGAAGGCTTGAAAGCTAAAAAAACAAGTTGATTGTTTTGTAAATGTTTTTAAGCAGAAAAATATTTAAAATATTCAATACAATTGAACACTTGTCTATATAAACTTTTATATACTTCAACCCCTTTATTGCCTTATTTCAATGATCAAATTTTGCATTTGAAAAACTTGATAAAGCGAAAATAAACGTATCAGAAAATTAACCAAACAAATGATATTTACCGAGCAGTTAGTCAAAATTAAGCTTAAAATTTAATCAACGAGTTTATTTTTCCTTTTTTGAATGAATTTAAATGTTTGTTTGTTTTTTTGTTTGTCTGGTGTTCACTTAATTAATGAAATTTGATCAAGTCAGCAGAAAGGTTTCCATCTCAATGCTTTAGTCTACGTATTTACGCATGTTAATCAGGCGTGCGGCAACCCTGAAAAAGGCAAGAGACGGACGAAATTTGTTGTTGTTCTTGGCGTCGATGTGTGTGCTTTCTCATTTGTATGTGTGTGTGTGTGTGTGCGTATGTAAGCCTAAAAGCTGCTTAAATTTTTAATGACTTTGCTTGTGTTTTTAATTGTGTGCGTAGCATTTTGCATGTCTGTCTCTCTTTAAATGTGTCCTTTCTGGTTCTATTTTTGTCTCCATGTGTGTTGGAGTATTTTAGGAAGAGGGTATGCAAGCAAAGCTTATAAAAAATATTACATTTTAATTGTACTCGTTTTCAAGTCGTACGCAGAAAAATATCCTACAAAGGCTAATTTTTATATAGGGAAATATTTTTATACAAAGCTCTAAGCAACTTAAAAGAAATACTTAAATTGATAAATTATTATATTTATTCAATCAAGTCAAGTTAATTTTCAAATGAATAAATATGCATAAGATACATATTGAAATGAATTTATTTGCTTGTTTATTTTTAAAGTTGATTCGAAATATCTTTAAATGTTAGTCTCATGTAAACTTCTTTAAAACAGTGCGCACTATGTAGGCTAAAAAAAAAAAAAAAACAAAAAGACAATCAAATTGTTGTCACAAGCTAAGTGAACCATCTACAAATACACACACGCTCCTACTCCACTTTTTAGCCACCTTACAGACTTGGTCTTAACGCCTGGCTGCAGCCACAAGCGAGACAAGCATCCATTTAAAGGTCGTCCCAGCTAGCAGTTGTATTTAGACAAGCTGGCAACCCTGGCGACGAGTGTAGTTTGCCTTTTTGGGAGCAAAGAACGAAACAGTCGTAAAAGTCAGACACAGTCAACAACACACACACACACAAGCGAAACTGGCAATAAATATTTAGACAAAATTCGCATGTCAAACACAACAAGCGAAAAAAAGTAAGAAAATAACGTAATAGAGAAGGAAAGGAGAGAAAAGGAATGAAAAACGCAGCCAAGTCACGTAAATAATTAAACACGTGACATGCGTGGGCGACATTTTTATGAGAGATGAGAGAGGGAGACAGAAAGATTGTCGCCTTTGGTTGTCAGAGTGTGAGCGAAAGAGACGAACAGGTAGTGATTTTTCACAGCAATTGAAGCGGCGAATTCTGGGCATAAAAATATAACTCAAGTCTGATACGTATTTATTTATTTATATATTTTTTACTTTTCACTAAATTGCCGATAGTGTTTCTGGTAGTCTGCATGATAACGATAACTTAATAGTGGTATTCCATTTAAGTGGTTTTCTTAAATTAAGTTTGAACTATGGAACTGAGAGCTGATAGCTTTTTCAAAAATGATTGCTCTAAAGAGTTAGTGAAAAATAGTTTTTTTAAACAAATATTGAAATATTTCTTCTCTCTTTACTTGCTGAGTTATAACACTGAACCACTTACAAAATCCGTGTTAAAAACCAATATTTTTTAATATTATGACTCAATTTTTCTGCTTAAATTTTTCAATAAACCAAATTCTGAAGAATTTTTGGCTTGGGGCAAAACAATTTGGATTGTTTTTCAATAAATTGAAGGGTTGGCCGCAACTTATCATTAAACTGCCGTCGGCGTTGCACCTGCCACACAGTTGTTGGCCATTTCTTTTTGTTTTTGGGCAATTAGATACTGAGAACGGTCTCAACTGCTTTTGCTCCCCCTACCCCATTCGAAGGCAACTTAAGGAAATGTCGCGACGTGGGCTTTTCCCTCATGTCCCTGGGGCGTCGTTGGGAAAGCCCATTATAATGATTATCGTCGGTCGTTTGTGGGTTGTCGTTGTCGTTGTTGTTATTGTTTTTGTTGCTGTTATCCTTTCGCTTTCGCAGCTCGTTTCTTTGCGCTGACTTGACAAAATCATAAAAATGTAGTCGACACAGCAAATTATACAAATGTCTCCCAGTTTGCCAAGCGTTGAAAATAAACTGAATTTACAATGTTTCGCTTGGTGTTGTCACAATTTTTGTTAATGGTCCCAGTGCGACCAACACGCCAGTTGACAAAGGAGTTGAAGTTGAGGTTCTCATTTGAAACGCTGCTAATGTGCTAAAAAATTATATTTAGAATGCCTACAATGTGTGCTTAGAAATTGTGTCTAGACAAGAGACGATGTGTCGAAAGGAGACGCTTCAGAAGAGCAAAGACAATTTTGAATTTAATCGTGCCGCTATATTCTAATATTTATCATACACATGGGCATCGTTTAGGCTGAAAATGAACTGTCGGAGTATTTTATTTAATAGCTACCTTTGCTTTTGAAGTACTTGGCTATGAAAGGTATCTGGATGAGTAGAATAAATTTATAATAAGGACATAGTTGTGGATCAAGATGCAATTACAGAAATAGATAGCGAGGGAATTTAAATATAATTAAACTTTTATTTTTATGATAATTACTAATTTTAATGTAAAAAAAAAAATTAAAATAATAATTTTTGTCAAACTTAACTGCATATAAAATGTGAATTTATTACATTTTCTACATCGATTTGCAATTGCTTCATTTAAATTGTGCCGAGAAAGGAGCGACTACAATTTGCAATTGCTATGGCAATTCATTAAATTTTAAGTGCTCAAATATTGAAATACATATGCAGAGATACTTGCCCCATCCAACTGGGCTACCAGCCTGGCCAGCCACGAGGCAGACAACGAAATTTATGCGCCAGTTGCATCGAATGTGAACGAGATTCGCCGATAGTGCGAACTGAGAGACTGAGGCTGAGAGCCTGCGAGGCGAACTGGAGGGGCGTGAATTGTTTCAATTTCGCCGGCAAACAACAATTTCGGTGCAAAAGTGGCGACAATTGCGCCGACTCTCGCGAAAGGCTCCTCCGGCTCCGACGCTCTGGAATTTTCATTTATAATTTTTTTTACTTTATTTATTTATATTTTTTTGTTTGTTTGGTTTTGCTTGGCAGCTGCAAGACTTATGCTCCGAAAGTGTTCGCCGACATGCTCACATTAAAAAAGAATATATACATATATGAAAACCATTTGATTTAATTTTTCCAACTCACACACACACACACACTCTGGTTACCCGGACTTACCCGGGAGCCATGCAAATCATTTTCCTTTTGGCCCAGCTCACGGTCCAGGGTCCAACGTCGTCATTGTCGTTCTCATCGCTTCGGCTTTTTCCTCTTTCAAAATGAATCAATAAATTCTTTAGCCTGCAAAAGAAGTTTAAGCAAATTTTTGTATTTCGGTTGCCCTTTCCCTTTTTTTGTTTTGAGTTCCCAATACTCTTATGCCTGGGAAATATTGAAATATGAACAACTTCGAAAATTTTAAACAATGACTAAATTTAGCAAAATTAGTCGAGCAATTCTCACTCTTACAATTTAATGAGAATATTTCAATTTTTTTTTTAAATTACATACAAAAAATATTTAAAGTTTTTTTATTTACAATTTGAATAAATAAACCAATCCGTCTAAATTTTTCACGGATCACGAGAAATATATATTTTTATTAAATATAAATATAATTTTTTTTTAAATCTTCTTTTATTATTATTATTCTGTTAAGATTTAAATTATTAAATTATCTGGAGAACAATTTATGAAAACATTATTTTTTATGACAAAATTATGAATCTATTACATTTCATTATGATTTCATCGTTTTGAATTTCTGACATTATTATGAATCTATTATAGTTTCATTATGATTTGTATTAAAGGGTATACAAATTTGCTCAGCTACTTTTCAAATTTTCGCGCATGTTTTTGTATTTTTTGTCGTTCTGGTTCAGGACCCGGCGGCGTTTTTGGCATTTTTGTGCCGCAATCGTCGTGTCGTGTATATGTGCGAAATGCCGTTACTTTTTCAGGGCTCCCAACTCTATTCAGAGGGATGCCCCCTGCTCGTTGGATGTTTTTCCCCTCACATGTGGCCCTCACATTTAAATGGGCGACGCTTTCGCTTTAAACTTGAAACGGATGGGAGTTGAAGGTGGTCCCATGTCCTTTGTACAAAAAAGAGACAATGAATGAAAATATATATGTATGTGTATATATTTCATTCATTTCATTGTGGTTTCGTCCGGTCGCTTTATGCTCTCGTTTCACCGCCGTGTCGGACTTTGCGTATTTGGCTGAGTTTACATTACGCTTCACGATTTCATTTTATTATAATAAATTTCATTTTTTTTCCTTCTTTGAGCTATCCTTTTTTATTATTATCCCTGCGTGTGTCTGTGTCACGCGAATATCATTGAGCGTCCCTTTTTAGTACCGCACCTTATCGTTTACTTTATACCAAGTTTTTTTTTATATTTGATATATATATACATATATATATTCTTTTTAATTGACCGCAAGATTTACTTATTTAATTTGGTTCCTTGTGCGGTTAACTTTGCTGAATAATTGCTTGCCTCATTCTTTTTTCGAATTTTTAATTGCATTTACAAAGCAATCAGCAAATAATCCGATAAATTACAGAATTAAGTAATGAAATAATAAAAATTTAAAATTTTTTTGGTATGCATTTTTTGATATATGCTTAATTATAAAGAAATTAACCATTTAAATTGGTTAAATTGGTGAATATGAGACATCGAAGTTTTTACAAATATGTAAAGGGATATTTTTTGAAAAAAAATAGTCTTGAAAAAAATCGAAATTTTCTGAATTAATATAATTTAAATCGCTTGCAAAGTTTTCAAAAATATGTAAAGGGGTAGATATGGAAAAAGTATCTGACAAGGAAAGTGTCAAGCGAAAGCAAAAGAGGGATACCAACAAATTAATTACGCCTCTCACAAAATGATAAAATAAATTATGTCAAGCTATACGTAAAGCCAACCACACTGATCAGTTTATATACATATGTAGATAATAACAGGGACATCATCCCCAATATAAGTTAGAGCAAATCCTTGACTGCCAATGGAGCATGTCTAACAACCTCTAATTAGTCAACATAATCCAACTAAGCAACAGACAGAGATAGTGTGAGAAAGAGAGAGAGAGACAAACCAAACAAATGCCAACTTTGATCTATTTACAAGCAATTATTAACACAACAAGAACAACAACAACAGCATGGGGAACAACAAAAGCAACAACAACTAAACGGAGACTACAAACGATTTTACATTTTTGCTTAATTACACACGAGTTTTCTTTGCTTTCTCTGCTTGCCCCTCATCCTTGTTCCCCCCTCTGTTTGCCACAAATTCGCATCCTGCGCTGTCACTTTGACTTTGCCTGGCCAAAAAATGAGCTGCTGCACAGAGAAAAAAAACCATGCTAATATGAAGTTACGTATACTTGATATAAGTACGAATTACTCAAAATGAGCACAAAAAGTAGAACTAAAAATCTTGATAAAAATACTACGAATCTTGAATCAAGTAAAACTGTTAAATTACTAGAAATGAGTTCCAAGATTCTTAGAATAGTTTCGGGACTCAGGCTTGACTCAGATCAAGTTCATAAAAACTTAAATCAAGTTCACTGGCTTATAATTCCCATAAAGTTGAATAGTTAATAATCAAGTTTTAGAATAAAATGGACTTGAACTAAGTTTGAATTGTACTTAAATCAAGTACGCTTTAAATATGTTTATTCGTACTTGAAATTAGATAGAAATACTTGACATTAGTATTTTCATGCTTATTGAAAAATTCATGATTTTTTCGCTCAGTGTGCTTTACTTCCCCTCTGTTTACTCTTTCTCCCTTCTGCTTTCCCAATCCCATCTCCTTTCTCAACTGAGTTCTCTGTCCATGTCAAATATTTGCACAAAAGTCCAAGCGCTATCGTCTCGCCACCCTTTACAGTCATCGTCAGCAGTTGTCCTGCAGCAAGGATGTGGATTCAGAATTTAAGAGAAGTGTTAGTGGTGGGGGATGGCTGAGGATGATGAGCAGCGGCCAGACGCAGCTTATCATTGACAAAAAGCGCAATGTGAAGTCAGAGGCGGCGTCGACTGCTTTTCGGGGTTCACTGACTGTCAACATTGCCGGCGCCCTTTTTCAGCCTCATCTAACCCCCCTCTCCCCATCCCCTTTGCCAACTTGCACTTTTTGCGCGGTTATCCTTGGCAGCGTTGCCAGACAACGCACAGTCAGCGATTTTCCTCTTGCGTGGGTAAAAAAATAATAATATAAAAAATACAAAAAATAAAAGTCGCATAGCTCAACAGAAAAAGTTGTTGCCTCGCTGTCCCCCCTCCCCCATCAAACACCCCTCCCCTTCTTCTTCTGCCTTCAAAAAAAGGCAAAGAAATCATTTTAAATGCGGCTTAAAATTATCTTTGATAAGCGTGGCGAAATGTGTTTCTGCTGAGTAATTTATAGGCAGAGCTCTTTTCTTTTTTGGAAGGCGCCTTTACTGAACTCATCCGAACGCAACTTAACGGCGGCATTAAAAGGTCCTTGAGATCAAAGTCGTCGCTGTCTAAGTTGGTTAGGGCCAAAAGTTTAAGCGGCTTACGAAAAGCGGCTTTCAATGGAAATTGAGGTTGGAGCGAAGGGGTCATTAAATAAGCTTAGTCGGCGGGTCAACTGGAAAAGGGGGGTCAACTGACAAAGGTAAATGACACAACTAATTGGGCGTACTAAAATGTATTTAATATAAGAGATGAGATTTTTTTTAATTTGTACTAAAGCTTTCTGAACTCGCAGATTAAGTAATTAAAGATCCAAGCTCTTAGCTTAAAAAAACATATCATATATTGACATTGAGCACACAAATTCCGCGATCCCTTTCTCTTATCCTGAACTCTTTAGTTTTCACCTAAGCCTCGATATTTTAATATTTAAAGCAGATACAAGCTAATTTGAAGCATTAGAAAAGTCTCTTAAATCGCATACTTTTTAGCTCTTTATATTTCCGTAAACTTAACTAAAAGCTCTCTCCTTGACATCTCCCAAGAACTTAGCTCGCTTTAAAGAAATCGTTTACTTTATCTATCTCTTAAGCTATCTAATCATCTCTAAAGGCAGCGATAGCAAGCTTAATGCTCTTACATGCAATTTCGCTTGAGTACACATTGATTTGAAGTTACCCTCTTTTTCTTCAATCTCATGCTCCACTCTCAGCTTGCTCTTCAGCCTTAAGTTGACTTACAAATTGACATTATGAAGCATGCATAACAATAATAAGTAAAGAGAAAACACAACACAGCGTCAGACAAAGCAAAATAAACAAGAATCAAGCTTCTCTTAAGCAACAACAGGAGCAGCCAACAACAAGAGAGGCCAACAACAAAAACAGAGCTACTTGACTGCACTTTTTTGTTGCAGACTTTTGCACTTGATTTGTGGAGCAGACACTTTAAATTTACCTTCTGTTTTAGTTACCGTTAGCTGCAGAAAAACAACAGGAAACAAAGCAAAGCAAAGCATAAAAGTTGTGCAGTGCATTTTTGCTACCTAACCACAAGTAGATCGCATCAGTTTATGATACTTTTTCTACTACTTATATGTGCTTTTAATTATACTACTACTTTTACTAATATTCTTACTACGATTCTTGAAACTATTCCTACTACTGTTGCTGCTACTTTTTGTTACATACTTGTAGTACCTTTTTTTGACTTTTGTTCGTTCTGTCAAAGTGACAGCACAATTCTCAATTTCCTTCTTCTACTCGTAAACTTTTTTAATAGATTTCAAATTCGTGCCCCTCCCCCATTCTTTTCTCTAGAGTAATCAAGCAAATTAGAGAGAGACCCAAATCCGAATTGTGCGCCGTCTTTAAAGTTGTTCCCCGGGTAATTTAAGCGGCAAATTGTTGACAGCTGTGGGACAAGATTTGGCACGTAGACAGATGAAGATAAATGCGTGTGCAAAAAGAAAAGCGCACAAATTTGTAAACCGTTTTCATAAGCTATTTCAAAAGTTTGACTTAATTTAAAGAGATTACACAGTTTTTAAAGCGAATATACCCGCTGGGAATTCGAACTTACAGGGTGTTAAGCTTGTAACTGTAACTGCTATCGAAATAAATGCGATAGTCTTGTTAAGTCGATAGTCGAAGCAAAGTTTTCAATGTATTTTCGCATACTTTGCTGTTGATCTCAATTTTCTTGCCTGATGAAGATGAATTGCACTTTGAACTTTGATAGAAATGCACAACAAGGTTGTTTATCCCTTTTTCTGTCTCTCTCTCCCTCTCTTTATTTTTGTTGCATGTTGTGCACAAAGTTGCTGCAAAGTTTTTAATAAAATTGTTGCTAGTCCATTTTTTTTTATCGGACCAAACGGCAAATGGCTAAAAGCATGTTGTTGCATTGGCCAGTGATAGAGAGAGACGGCTGCACGGTGGCAAAGGGGAATTCAATAATTGTGTCAAATGGTCGCGCTCTCTTAATGTGTGCCACAGTTTGAAAGCCATTCAGGCTATTCAAAATAACTGTCAAACTGCAAAATGAAATTACGCACACAAAGTCGAAATGCTAAGAGAGCGGGTTAAAGGAACAACGGCACGTGAGAGGTAAAGAGCAAGGCAGTGGGTAAAAGAGAATAGGACTTTGAAAGTTTTGACGCTGTAACAATTGCAACAACAAAAGCAAACAAAAACTTCAAATTGCAAAATGCAACAAAGAAAACGGCAAAAGTCAGCGACAAAGCGGGAGAAGTGATAAAGTCAAGAAATTTGCGACATAAAAGTGAAATTTGTAAGAAAACCTAGAAAATAGGAGAACGAGCGAGCACAAAGTAAAGCGACAGTCAAGTAATTAAAATATTAGGTGTGTAGCAGCGATTCGAAACGCAACTTCAAGGATGAGTGAATTGATGGAATGGGATAGTTTTTGTTTTGTTTAATTACACAAGTAACAGGATATGTTATGGTTATGGTTCATTGACTTTGATTATGCTTATTACAATAACTGT
This sequence comes from Drosophila rellima, assembly GCA_035043635.1. Classification (NCBI taxonomy): domain Eukaryota; kingdom Metazoa; phylum Arthropoda; class Insecta; order Diptera; family Drosophilidae; genus Drosophila; species Drosophila rellima. The sequence continues at coordinate 2,655,717 of JAWNMV010000607.1, forward strand.
AGCTCTTCTAAGCTTTTAATACGCTTAACCTCCCGTTACTCTCTGTCCTGCTTAGTCCTGGGGTTGAGTGAACTTTCCTTGTTTACTTGGCGATTTTCAGCTTGAGCAAACCTCAAATAGCATTAACCTGATGGCCATTTGCTAGTGTAAACAGTTGTCTTGCAAATTGGGTCAACTAAAGCGTTTAAACACCCGGCGTAGAAGAAGAAGCGTGATTGAATACTGTTACCAAGGATATGGAGAACTGGGCGTGTATCGTTTAGGTAGCTAACGTAATTGGAATTAGGTTGACGTTGAAAAATTGAAAGCTTCAAAGTCATTAGCATGCTTAAGTAGTAGCTAAGATAGGCCAAAGAAAAAGGAAATAATTGTTTTAGGCCAAATTAAAGTTGAAAGTAATCAAGATAGGCAAAAGAAAAAGGAAATGGAAATAATTATTTCAGTCCAATTTAAAGTTGAAAGTAAACGGAGTAAATATTTTTCAATTTAAACTTGAACTTTTTTTACAGTCGCTTTTAACAAACAAAAATTTGTAATCAACAAAATTCTGTAACACTCCTAATGTGCTGATATGATAAACTGTTAACTTTGAAGCTTAGCTTAGAGCAGGCAGAGCAATCCAAGAAGAAAAGAGCAGTCATAGTAAAAGCTGCACATCACCAGCAACGCTTTCTTTGCTCTCTTTTTCGATTCTGTCGCAGCCTCTTGGTGTTTTTTTCCTTTCTAACTCATACAAGCGTATGCCCAAACGTTCTCTCCTTCGCTGTTGCTGTGCTGCTTTGCTCACTGTTGCTCCGTGCTGCCTTAAGCGAATGACGCAAGCTGCGCTGCCTCTGCCATTGCTTCCCACTTCACCACCCACACAAGCGCACGCAGCGCAGGCTCTCTTTTTCGCACGCTCTCTGTACTTTGATCTTCACACTACCGTTGACTAACAAAAATTACAACACTTGTTCAATTGTTTTTGTTCTTCAATAGTGTTCTCTTGCTCGCTCCTTCGCCTCTACCGCTGCACCTGCAATCGATTGCCTATTTAATTTTAATCGTCTCGCTTACTCTCTCTGCATTTGCTTCCTTCATAGATCGCCAAAGTTTTAGGACTCTGCCGCGCACCTCGTTCATTTGTTCTTCGACGGTTGCCAGTAGAAGAAGTGAAAAGGCGCTGCGCGTGCGTGAAAATTTTGTGCCCAAATTTTAATTAGTGCATTTGTAGTCGCCGTGTTGCAGTGTTCCATGGAAAGATTTTAGATCAACGTCTGTTACTAAATCAATTTGCAAGTTTTAATAGTTGACAAATAATTGTCCGTGTGCGTTTGTTTTCTATAGTACACGATTCTCTTTGTTGTAAATCGATTTGACAGTGTTGAAATTAAAGTTTATAAAAAAAAACAATATCAATATGTTTAGCAGTCGCGCTTCGTTTATGGGCAATCGCCGCATGATTTTTGATTTCTCAGAGAAAAGCAGCGATATTTACATGGAGTGAGTATGTGTGGTGCAGTGACTGTAAAACGGCGTGAAGATAACTGTAAATGCGAACTGTATATTTTAAGTCTATCTCTTTGCACACTCTCTTCAAATTTATTGTGAAAGCTTAAAGTCAATGTCTTTACACACTCTCTTAACATTGTTCTTTCTCTTTGCAGTGCATTTGGTATGAGTGATAAGAGCAGCAGCGCTACCAACAGCCTGCCGAATAGTCCTATACATAGCAACAACAATTCAACGCTGCTCAACAACAACAACTCGAGCTTGGTGGGCAGCAACAATTCGCTGAGTGTCATACCCTTTGGTAACGGCAGCAACAACAACAATAGCATCATGTCAAGCGGTTTGCTGAGCAACAACAACAACAATAATAATCCATGTAGTGCCAATCGTAATGTTGTTAGTATGGACGATGATTCATGCTTTCGCCTCGACACGGACTCCACTGTTGTTACCTACGGCGAAAAGGAGCCCGATCCAGATAACATCAAGATGTTTGTGGGACAGGTGCCCAAATCTATGGATGAGGCCCAACTCCGGGAAATGTTTGAGGAATACGGCCCGGTGCATTCGATCAATGTGCTGCGTGATAAGGCAACGGGCATAAGTAAAGGTAAGAGATAAAAGCTCATTCGGATATTCTCTTAGTTTGCTTTGCGTATCATTAATACAGTATTTCAAGTAACTATTTTGACATTGATTATGTTTCACATATTTTATTAATATTATTATAATCAACATAGCTGCCAATTTATTTGACATAGTTATAAAAGTAAGAAATACATATACATTTATTTCCTCGTCAAATGAATTGCTGTGTCTTTATTTGCTTTTATTGCACATCATTTCAATAGAAAATTGCTTTTTTATTCGCCATTTTTATCTATTTGCCTTTTAGTTTCTGTCATTTGAGCACATTTGAATGCTGCTCTCGAATAACTGTGATTTAATAAAGATTTTAAGAGCAGCACAATTGCTTCATTTCATTGTGATATTGACGCTCTCTTTTGATGGTAGTTGGCTTTTGCCTTTTGTGTTATGTCGAGCAATTTGAAAGCCTCTCAAATGCAGAAATTGTTCATAATCTTCGCCCACAACTCTCTCTGTCTTTCTCTTTCTGTGTTTGGCTATTCATAACGGCATTTCCACTTAGGCTATTGCTATTTCAATATGACAATCATGAATGTCCATTGTCAAATTCATATTTTTTACGTATAATATTTATTTTTGTTTTGAAACTGCCCATTGTTATCCTTGCTTTTTTCTAACTTTTATAACACTGAATCAGCAGCCCCCCTCCCACCAATGAATGCCTCTCTCTTAAGCTCTCTCCCACTCTCTATATCACTTTGGTTTCACTGCAGCTGACAGGCGGCGGCTGCTGCTTTGAAATGTAGGCGTATGTATGGTCAGCTTGTCATCAATGGGCGTGGCAGTTGTGAGTGTGTGTAAATGTGTGTGGGTATGTTTATGTGTATGTGTGTGACAAAGTAAAAGCGCAAACAGTTTTAGGAAGCACTTAAGTGGCGCGATGTGTTGATGATTTATGACAGCGAGAGTCAGAGACTGCGAATGTGAGTGGGTGAGTGAGAGGGAAAGCTTTCGGCAAAGTGCCTGCCTACACATACATATGTATGTATTTATGTACATAGTAGATGTGCGTGCTTGTCACTTGAGTGTAAAAGAGCGCGCGGCATGCCACAAACACAAATCGACACAAATTGCATTTGAAAGTTATTATTTATGCCTGCCAAATACGTAAAGGAAACGAAAGCAGTGCAAAAAGGCAAGAATAGGCGTATCTCGTAGGCAGCACTGACCCAAAAAACTAAAGAACAGTTAAAGAGAGTGACTAAGGGGGTTGTACTTTCTTATTGCCTTCTATCTCCCGTCGTTGGACAAACGAAGTTTTCTTGTTTTCCTTTCATGTGCAGTTTTATTTTGGCTGCAACTTCCTGACTACAACATTTCCATTTTGCCTGGCCAGTAACTCAGTTTGGCCCAGTTTGCTTCTTTACTGCGACAAAAAGTTAACATCCCCCTTCCCTTTTGCTCTCCCATGAAAATTTGGATTTTGCTGTTGCATTTTTATGGTAAAACGCTTAGTCAAAAGCCAAAAGCCAGGACTTGACTTGTGGGAGAGCTATTACTATTTCCCTCTCTCTCCTTCTCTAGTTGTTACTAACAGAAATGGGAAATGACACTTTTAAGCGCGACGATGACCTCTGAACCAGAAAGTCGTAAATAACCCTACAGAAATTTCCTTTTCGTTTCGACAGAAAGTTCAGTACTTTCAGTCTCTTCTCTGCGTTTTTGTTTTACATTTCTGGGCTAATGCCTTTTGGCTAAAAACTTGTTTTTCTTTCACACTAAATTTTGTTAGCGGCCAGTTACTTTTTCGAGTGGATTTTCAATGTTGTTTGCGGGTGTTGTTATTGCGGTTTCACTGTGGTTCTGTGGCAAGCTGATAGTCGAACGATAGAGCCCCGAAGAGAGGCACAAAAAGAGGGCTAGTGAGAATAGGTTAAGCTCTCTAGAGTCATTATTTATTAGCATTTGCGGTTAGGGCTTTATCAGGTGAGGTGAGGTGAGAAGGGTTAACAAAGGATTGCGGTTCTCTTTCAGATTGTTCAGGTGTAAAGCGCGTTGGGGCGCATTTTCAGCTATGTTTGGACAAAATGGTTTAATTTGATGAATTCCCTGCTACCCTGTAAAACTAAACAACGAAGAATATGGAAATTTGTAGAGAATCTGTAAGACCTTGATGATCTGATTTCGATTTCCTAATCTATTTTTCTGTCTTTTAAATTACAATCGTATAGTAATCAGAAAATAAACTTGAATGCTGAAAGCACAGGATATCTTTTAGTCGAACACACTCGCTTGCTTACATTGAATCTATTTTACTTTTTTAATTTTCTGAAAGTTGTAAAATGTTTGTTTTTGGCCAAGTTGGCCACTTGAAAAGGGTTTTCACCTGACAAACAATTTACAAATTGTGTGACTTATGGGAATATATATTTGACTCAATTAGAAATACCTTTTAAAACAATATTTTCCACTAAAAACAAAAACTACACCTTCATATCTCTACGAAACAACCTTCAACTAAAGGGAGGCATTTGGGCCATTAAGTGCTTTTCTTGTCTCTTTTTCTAGTTGTGATTTATGAGAATTGTATGTATATAGAAAGAAATAGAAAAAAATGAATAGAATAAAAACGCAACGTGGCTGCCCAAAATCACAAAAAGGAATAATATAATTCACACAGCGCCTGTCAGGCAGCAGATTCTTTTTTAGTTCGTCCTTCTTCTTTTCCGCTAACTTTTCACTTTTGCCTTGAGAACTTGATTTCGAAAAAAAGCTCGCTCTCTTAGCTCAGTGTCCAGCTGTCCGCTGTCACCAAAATAAGAAGAAGAAAATAAAACGCACTTACTTATCTGCCGTCTTTATCACTCCCTCCACCTCCCTATCCCTTTCACTCTGCCCAAGTCACTTTGTGTGCCTGACATTTTTATTTAGCCGCCTACAGAGCGCGAAAAATGCATAAAATTTCACTTAATTTCCAAAAGCTTTTCAATTTCCAAGTCTTTTTTTTTGTATTTTATTCCTTAAAATATTTTTTGACTTTTTTTGGTGCTTGCTCTTGACTTTTGGTGTCCGCTGAACTATTGCTAAACGTTTGTCACTTTCGCTATCAGGAGAACGAGAAGGTGGAACAGAAAGAGATGGAAAGAGGTGTGGGGTAAGGTGTTTTTTGTGGAGAACCATAAACTAGATTCGATTGCAATTGTAGTTGAAGTTATTTTTGCTGCATTGCTGCTGTTGTTGATCTGATGCCGTTACAGTTTCTCTCTTTATGTATCTGTCTGTCCTTTTTTATTTCTCTGTCTCTGTCTGTATTCGTGCACTAAATCTCTGCGCCAAAGTTTAAGGACATTGATTTATTTAACTTCGATTAATTCGTTTCCTATTCCCTCTCACTCGCTCTCGCTCTCTCTCCCTATCTCTGTCTCTGTCTACGTGTGGGTTGCTATATCCTTTATATAACATCCTTTGGTTGGACTTTGGCACGTCTTGTCTGTGGGCAAGCGACGGCTCTCGATTTCACATCTTTAAGTTCCCTTCTCTGTCTCCTGCCACGCCCACAATAGCCCGCCCATCGTTTGGATTAAGTTTTTGTCCAAAAACGTGACTGGATGTCGTTTTCAGCTTTTGCCACCGATTTTGTTGGTGTTTTTGTAACTTTATCGCATTGTTCCCTCAAGCGAAAGCTCACCCACGCTCTCCCTGTCCCTTTCGCACCAACACTAACTCCAACTCTAACTCTGTCTTACTTCCCACCTTGCTTTCTTCCTTCGTTGCTTGTTTTGGTGTTTTGATTCTAACTGCAGTTGACATGCACATAATGGGAATTGAGAGATTTCTCTTCTGCTCTCGTGTTGGTAGCCTGTTCCCTTCCCCCCTCCCCCACCTCTTTCGTCTTCTGCTTCTTCGCCTTTTGCTTGCTTATCGCGCGATTGGTTTTCGTCTTTGGTTTCCTTCTTGCACGATATTTTATTGCATTTGAAATCGTTTCGATTTTCTTTCATTTGTTACATTTAACGCTAGTTTAATTTTAAGTGATATTTAATCTGCGATTTGAAAACGTTACGTTTGCTTTCGCTCTCAACTCTCTCCCTCTCTCTCGTTGCCTTTTTATCTGCTTTTGATTTGGTTTCCGTTTCTTTTGGTTAAGTGACATGCGATATATTTGCTCAACTTGAGCTAAAGTTTTAAGGTTTAAAGTGTGATAACCAAAATAAGTTTGAAAAGAAGTTTAGGGTTTTTTGACATAGCACGGTTCTTCTTTAGTCTCTCTATAAAATATATTAAATTAAATAATCAGCTCAAACCCGATTACTGTAATTAAAGCTTTAGCAATAAAGCTCAAATAAGCTCTAATGTGAAAAAGCTTTTCTCTTAACACGTATCATATTAATCCAAAAGATGAAAACTAAGCTGGATTCTAACATTTTTTTTTTTAAATTATTTTTAAATTAATTAAAAAAACTAATCGAAGTGCCAAATTTTAAGCATTCTGATTAGGTTTCTTCATACATATCCTAAACGCGCTTTTGAATTAAGTACAAAGTACATTTCAGCTAAAGTAGTTGCTTGCACTCATTGCCGTTCTCTTTTTTAAAGCTTTAAGCTTTATTGCATATGGGAAAAAACAGACCTTTTTCCACTTCTTCATAATTCCCACGCATCCGTTGCGGCGTCGTTGGTATTGGCATTCGCCTCTCTCTAAACCTGCTCCGGATATCAGAAAACCCAAAACGAGAAATGAAAATATTTGCAAATATGTGAAAAATGCGGAAAAATGCCGTATGGCAACGATGACGACGGCGACGGCGACGATGGCACAAAAACAGCGACAGATTGAATTACCCAAGAGTTGAAAAGGTGTGTGTGAGCCGTACAGGTGTGTGTGTGTGGGTTATGAGCCATGCCCACCACAACGCATCACGCTTGGCTGAACGAAAGCCGTCGATATGTCCGGTAATTGCATTATGCAACTATTGCCATAATAAGTTTTGTACTCACAGTTAGCGGGTCCCCAACCCAAAATCCAAAATGAAACCCTCCCCTCTGATACCGGAAATCGCAACTGAACGCAGCGAGTCCACGTTAAATGAAAAACGCGCGAGAGCCGGAAATGGTTTTCAACTCAATTTTTTTTTTTTGTTTGGAGTCTCGGCCACAGATTTAGTGTAAAGACAAAGAAGAAAATGAAATTTAATAGCGATTTTATTCAGACTGAAATAAGAAATATATTGAGAATTTACTAATGTCATTCAAAATGAAAATATAGAGTGGCAAATATGTATATATGTAGGTTCTAACTTATATGTGGCAATGTTGCAATGAATATCTGATTCCGAAATGAGGATACACCTACATATACGGAAGATTACACTTTTGAGTGCAAGCTTTTCATTCATTCATTTCAAAAAAGCTCTTAGTTTTTCAAAATAATCAATTAGTTTTAAATTAATAAAAGCTTCAAGCATAATTAGAGTCAACACTTTTATCAAAGTAACAATAATGTTATTTCCCCCAAGTTACTTTTACCTATTCCAACTGATTTAACATTATTAGATTTTTAGGCTAAAATTGTATTCATTTGCTTTATGGTAAAATATAAAGACTTTTATAACTTCTGGTATAGACTTAAGTATCCCTTTGCTGTTTAAATATGCTTGCCACCTGCCCCTAACCACCATAAATTCCAACACCTAAAACACTTAGCCAACAGCCCCAAAAACCGCCCCAAACCAAATACCCCACCCCTTTCCTAACTCTAGTCAACAGCTTGCTTCCTTTTCAACGTGCCACACACACACATTAACTCAACAGAACGCGACACATTTGTTGAGGGGATGGCGGGTTTTAGGCCATAATGCTTAATTTAGTGCTGCCATGTTGCCACATTTGCCACCCGCTTCCGCTGTGCCCCGCCCTCTGGCCGTACGCCTTCTGCGTTGCCATTTTGCCTGCCTGCTAATAATAATAATTTTCATAATTTCTTTTTGCCGTCGCGACGCTTGAAAATAAACTCCAATTTAACCCTTATGCTAATCTCAATCTTTTCACTCTCTCACTCACATACTCTATTTCTGTCTTCTCTCTATCTTTCAGGTTGCTGCTTCGTGACGTTTTATACGCGCCGTGCTGCACTAAAAGCTCAGGACGCTCTGCATAATGTGAAAACGCTGAATGGGGTAAGTTTTATATTTTCCACAACATTTTTTTTGAGTTTTTATGAATGTTCCCTTTTTATATAATATCACACAATTTGTGACATTTATTGTCAACGATTAGTGACAGCGAAAATTGTGAATTAAGTAGATTTTTACTTTCAAGTGGTAATTATTATAGTGCTTAATGGTAGAGCTATGAATACCCTGTAGGCAATAGCTGAGATGGGGTATAAAGAGAGTAATCTGCAGATATTTATTTATTTATGTATCAAGGATGAGCACTTGCGGGATATCTCTTATTCGTATATATTCGACGCACGAATTTCAAGTTTCTTTTTGCTGATTTTGCGAATTCACAAAATGGCGAAAACCAGCTGCCGCATCAACTTATCATAAACGCAATCATGCAACACTGCAGCAACAACAATAACGATAACAACGACAACGACAACAACAAGAAATAGCTTGGCTGCATTTCAGCATCGTGGTGCCTTCATTATGGCTAACTGACTGCGTGACTGACAGATTGACTGGCGCTTGGACTGACACAGACATGACAAGGCACAAAAAATACATACAAAACATCGCATAAAAACAGAAGAGGTGATATCGATGCAGATACCCTGTAGTTGACGGAAATGATAGCTCAGATCGAAGCTTTGTTCTACAAAAATCTTTAGCATAATTTTTGGTGATATTTAAAAATAGCCAAACTTCTTTCTTACGCAACTACCCATTGCAGCTACACGGGGTATATTTTTGCAGGATTTTTGTTATTTTCCAATATAGTTTTTTGCAACACTCTCAGGCTCCCCTCGCTCCTCTCTCCTTGTAGACCATAAAATGCAAGTAATTTCAAAGTTTAGCCCTCTGTTCTGGCAGCTTAAAAGTATGCAACAAAAAAAGCGAAAACTGGCAAATAGCAAATGCAGAAAAAACGACAGAAGAATGAAAAAATTGTTAGCACAAGACACGCGCCAAAAGTTTTTGCAAAAGGCAACAAAACCGCAGGCACAAAAATGTCAATTTACGCTTTGGAGCTACAACCAAAGTTGTCAGCAACGCGTAAAGTCCCAGTAGCAGCAATAACAGTAGATTGCTGGCAAGTGCTGAGAGGGGGGAAAAAGCCACACATTCGACCCGGATGCAGTGGAAAAGGGGAAAAATATAAAGACAACATCAGCGAAAATCTAACGGCATTCGCCAATGCTAAGGCTCACTCCTTTCTTCTATTTTTTGTCTATTACGCCATCAAATCAGCATGAATATTATTATTATTTGGAATGTCATGTGTCGTTCCAACCGGAAGTAGAAGTAGAAGCCGAAGGAACAAAGCTTGTGGCATGCCACGTTATCAGCGCTCAGAATCTGACATAATTTGCATGTCCTGTGACAGTGCCAAAAAGAATTTTGCAGCTGTGCAACAATATTTATTTTGCAAAATTGCATTTGAAAGGCACAACAATCAGGCTCAAGAAGCAGTTTACGATGGAAAAAAGGAACAACAATTTGTGACAAGAGTCAAGAAAGTTGGCCATTTCGACTCATGTGTGCGTGTTGCAATTTGGCAATTGGTAGGAAAATGGATTCGTTTGGCAGTTGTTGGCAATATTTGGATAGAAGCAAGCTGGCAGCACCATAACGACAAGTTGACAGGGTGACCAGATTAATAAAAATAATATATGTATTTTATTGATTTCAATAAGAAGAGAAGAGCGTCGCAAATCTCTCATATATAATTACTAAACATACGACCCGGCTTATTTATTTATTTAATTTAAAGTCAAAATTAAAGTAAAATCAAGCAATATACAAATTAAAATAAAATTTAGTAATTATATTAAATTTTTACTAAAAGGATAAAAAAAAGTAAAATTAAAAATTAAGAATATAGATTCAAGGGGTATTCAAAAAATTATTAAATGATTTAGCATTTGTAGCAAGGATTGGAGAAAGCGCAGAAAAACCAAATCAGATCAACAAATATTAGTAGTAATACACAAGTAATGTAATTAGTTAGGTCGGGTATTTCTAGAAATAAAGAGGGAAAGGGAGGTTTTCAAGGAGGGGAGAAACATGATAAATGATATTATACTAGTTTATGCACAAAACACGAAATGATCTGTGCAAAGCGTAATAAGTTGTGCATTTAGGTAAAAATAATTTATGGTCATAGAAAAATTCAATGAAGTTGAGAAAAAGTATTCGAAAAAAATCATGTTCAAAAAAAGCCCAAAATTCTTACTTACACTATTTGAGATTTTTATTCCGGAATTCTTTTCTGCTTAAACTTAGGTTAGAAGATATTAACCTCATGATAATAATTATATCATAAAAAACCAAAAGCTGATAACATTTCAAGCAATTAGTTGAAAAAGCTTGCGTTTGCCTGTTAATTGCAACTTCCTGCATATAAAAAATAAAAGTAAAAGATTGGGGCGAAAGTTATAAGGGGCGTGGCGTGCACATAAAAATTAAAGGGTCTAGGAACAGGTTGACTTGGACTGCAATTTGTAGCAAGTCGCCGTGTTGCGTATATTATTTACGATCCAAAATATAGAGACTGAGACAGAGAGAGAGAGAGAGGGTAGGTGTAGAGAGGGTAATGCGGACAAGGACGCTAGTGATGTTGTTGTTGTTGGCTCATAGCGCAGCGTAGACTGTCGTCGTTGCCAATAAATCATGAGCCATTAGCCCGCGCGACTTGGCGACGGAAGTCCTCGAGCAAGGACGAAGAGAGAGAGAGAGTGGAATGGAAAGGCACGGAGAAGGGCACTACACTCAGCCTCGGGGCTGACCTCGTGCTGCGGCACGTTTTGCGGCAGCTTTAAGCTTGTTTTAATTAGAAGACGCTGTGCGAAAAATTACATTTAAAACGCCGCTGCCGTTGCTGCAACTAAGCGACCGGGAAAAAGGGAAATGCGAACGCATATTTTAGGATTTTCACGCCTTTCCTTCCGTCTGGCCAAAAGTTGTTGTGGTTGTCGTTGTTGTTGGGCGCAACCGCTGAATAAATGTGTTTGGCTTTAGTTAAGGATTTGGCGAGCAGTTAGGAGCAGCTTGTCAGCGTTCGCTCTCTCTCTCTCTCTCTCTGCTGCATTCATTCATTATGCAGCTTAAGCGAACAAAAAATAACTGAAGGGACAACGACGCTGCATCAGCATATAAATGGACTCTCGACTAAATATGTATGTATATATACATATACGTATAGATATATACAGGATAGCTTGAACAATTTTGGCTGGTTGTTGCGGAGGTTGCATTGCGCCAAAAGCCTTGCAAATTAATCGCTGACTGCGTCGTCGCTTATAACGTCACAATATATCAAATGTGATTAACACGGCCAATTAGGTTGTAGTAACGTATTTAGGGAGACTGGCAAACAATTCCGAAAATATTAAGGAAAGGGAAAGATTCAAGTAGTGAGGTACGCCCAAACTATGAATCTAGCTTAACATCGAAATATTAAAATCATCAAATAAGCCGATGTATCGAATGAAATCAACTCCTTATGTCATAACTGGTATCTCATACTGAGACCTTTAATATCGACATAAACTTTGCCAAAACTGATCCGATTTCCAAGCGAATTAACATTTTGATCATGAATTAACTTCTTAATTTATCCACATTCAAATTTAATTAATTTCGTTCAATGGCAAAATTAACAATTTTGACTTGTAAAGTTGCTCTAGATACTTACAAAAATCGTACAAACTGCAAAGCTTTATAGCTTTGTATAAACTGATCCTCTCTTCATTATGATTTGAAGGAATCTACAGTACGTCGTCTCTTTTTGTAAAAGATATGTAAATATATTTTAAATTCCCTTTATAATTGTTATTTATCTTTCAATTTCAGATGTATCATCCAATTCAAATGAAACCCGCCGATAGCGAGAACCGAAATGGTAAGTCAAAAATTGGCGAAATGGTAGAGAAATCGAGTTAAGATGAACAACTTATTAAGTAGTGAAATGGGCACATCACTCAATAGTCAGTTCATTGAACAGATTAACATCTGTGGTCCATTTGCATATGTGATTTTATTTTCGTTAGCCAAAACTATTAAATGTTGACAAAGCCTAAATGCGCACAATGCATTTCGACAGCTTTTATTGGCAACACCATTGAAACAGGCTCTGCACATTTGACAGTGACGTTGGACAGGACACGTTTAAAACATGTTAAACATTTTTTTTGTTTACAATTGTGCATTCGCTTTTTTAAGTGCTCACTTCTTACTGGAAATATTTTTTCCAATACCCTTTGAGAGAGTATTATGAATTTCTTGTAATTCTGATTGAGGCTTAACTTCTGTTTGTAAAATATAGCAAAATCTGTAATTGTTTTCTTTATGTACTTGACAATACTGTGCATATTGCTGACATGTCTCTTAATTAAAACAAAGAAAACTGCAATCGATTAAATTAGTTAATTTGATAATTTAAATATTTCCTCTGTCAGATCATCAATAAATAAATAAATAAATTGTTTAATCAACTATCGCCCATAGTTAAATAAAATATATTGTGTGTCTCTCATGAAAAGGGTATTAAATTGTTTATCCCTCGCTCAGAGTTGTTTTTGTATTATTTTTATTTATTTTATTCTACTTTTTTCGGCCATTGTCAGTTGCGTGTCGGTCACTTGGCAGTTAATTAAAAACCATCAATTATGTGTCAAGCGATTACAACAACAAAAAAACTTGTTGAACAACGCCGGCGAAAAAGTTTGGCGAAAAATTTAATTTATGTTAATTTTTTGTTGCCAACTTTCGCTTACTATCCATTTTTCCCTTTTATCCTTCTGATTTACCCGTTTTTTGGTAACCCACGCACGCGGCTGCTTCTTTTAATTATACCCATGAAATTAATCTGCTTAAGTGACCACAAAAATGTTGACTTTTTCTCACACACACACACATACTCGCATACAACAAGTCAGGAATAAGCGTGAGCTATAGCAATTTTTAAATTGGCGACCTCTAGCGGCGCTTATTGTTAACAAGCTGTAGCGTTGCAGTAAAAGTGCAAAAACCAAAAAAAAGTTGCTGACATGCGGCTTCCTTCCCACGTTGCATGCCACCAACTTTGTCTCTATACGTGTAATTAAGCATGTTCAACATGGCGTATGCTTAATAAATTTTTTCTCTTTTCTTTTTGGTTACGCTTTAGAAACTTTTTTGGTTGCTAATTAAAATGATGGGGTAATAATGGACAAGCTGATAATGAAATCAGTTAGAAAAGCATATGGGCCAAGTTAATGGTAATAAAAACAAAGGGGAGAGAGGGTAAAGACAGATAATATCATAAACGATGTCTAATTTATGCTATCACGTACATGAATACAGGCGGATGTTAAAGTTACCCTTTTATATTCATTTTAAAATGTGATGGGATGATATATTATAAATAGATATATTCATTGGCTTAAATGCAGTAGAGCTTCCTATTAGAATATACAAATTTTCCATAAAAGCTCCTATTATCTATGCCATTAATTGTTAGTGATTGACTTATCGCTTTATCTAACGATAACCTATTGCAGAACTGACACTATCTATTAAGTTATTTAGTATTTGACTACATTCTTGCCACTGGTTATGTAAAAGCTATAATTAGTTCAACTAAAAGCTGCTTTTTAAGCAGTTTTTGTTGGAAAATTCGTTTTGTGCTCATGTTTCAATTTCAATTTTAGATAAGCTCAAAAGCGAACGCCCGCAGTGCGCCCAAAGCGATTGCAATGCAAATGTAAATGCATTTTGGACTAACTCCAACGTTTGCCGCATTATAGACATATTATGGAGACTCACATACATACAAACTATTCGTACAAGTACAAATCAATTTATTTGTAACATGTATATAAATGTATCTGTATAAAATATATACAATACTACTCGCATTTGCCGCAATCGCATTTCGATATTGCCACAAAGCCAAACACTAGACAAATTCTCTGTATGTTGTTTTGTTTTTCCACTTGTCTCGTAGTTTGTATTTTATATTCGTGCTTTGGCACTTTAACCTCAAAAAATAACAAAGATAGAAAAGAAGTCTAAAAAAATGCTCTCAATAAGCATAAAAAATAGGAAAAGTTTTACTTTTGGCCTGTGCACAGAATTTATGCCAAACAGCGGAAACGATATAATAGAAAAAGATGGCAGAAATATATATGTATGTATAATATTGAGTGAGGAGGGGACTAAATCTGTCCGTCTTGTCTGTGTGTTGGGCTTATGCCTAGGAATTGAAAATAAAAGACAGTTGCAGAAAGAGCGACGTAACAACAAACGGAAGGTGGCAATTTAATAAAATGCTTGAGTGAGTCGCCGAGTTTTGTTTCCTGCTTATTCTTCCTTCCCCTTCCCCTTTCCCTTCCCGCTGAAAGTGTAGCATACTTTTTGGCAGACGGCAGGCAACCTTTGATTGGTTTTTGGTTTGTGCAAGTGTTGTTGCTGTTATTGCTGGTTAGCTGAAGGGCTTTGCAGAGAACGAGAAAGATAGTTGCTGGAATAAATGTTGAGGTCGAGTACTTACTGTGAGTCATCAAAATTGTGAATGGATCTAGGAGTATATTTTGAAGGTTTAATATAAAGGGAAACACTTTAACTCAGAATCGAAGCTTGAAATGAATGAAATGCAATTAAATTATTATGGAGTTATTGTTCTGAGTGTACTCGTATTTTTATAATTATAATTTATTTTCAATCAATTGAAATATTGAGTTGATTAATTTCCATTTTCAACTCTTAACTGCCTTTAGCTTCAGCGACTCACTTTTCATTCTAATTTAAAACCAATTTATCTGAAGTTAATAAATTATAATCTAGTGCGATTTTATTTATTTGTTTTGCTTTAATCTATATTTAAATAAATGAATCGAATGCGTTAATCGGAATATTTAAGATAATAATTATTCAAAAACTCGCTTAGTTATATTTAAAAGTCCATATAAAATGCCTTAATAATTAACACGCTTTTTCTCAGTTTTTTGTCCTATTATTTACTAAAGAACTTCCAACAACAAATAGTGAGTGCACTCAAAAGCATCCGTCCCCCCTCTTAAGTCCTTCGATAACAAACACGGAGCCATTACAAATTTCTTTAAGCCTTATAAACACAACAAATGGCGCCACATTTCCACTTGAATTGCAGCAAATGCAGTTAAATTTAATGGTGCTGACCCTGGGTCCTTGGTGGGAATAACGGGGGTACATAAATACGTCAAGTGTTAGAAAGGGGGCGGGAGGGAATGAAGATGGGGCGACAGCCAAACAATAGACACAAGCGATGGGCAAACAAAAAAGTGCTGGTAATAAAGACGATTTGCATTAGGTAAAGTAAGTAGAAAACATGGAGAAATGACGAGCAAAGTGGCAGCAGACAAAATGCAACCAAATCAAATGAGTAAGCAAAGAGCAAAAGTAAGCGAATAATAGAAGAATGTGGAGTGGGGGGAGTGAAAAAAAAAAGAAAAATGAGAGAAAAGTGCAACGTGGTAATCAGTGCAATTTACATGCAAGCAAACTTCAAACAGACAACGAAAGCGCCCAGAGAGACACGATGTCAAGTTTGCTGGCGTCAGTTTCTTTTTCTTTTGCGATTTCTATTTCCACTTGTACTTCCTCTTCATCACTCTCTTCCACATGCGGCGGGGGCGTTATTAAATTTGCAAATATACGTAATGTCAAATGTTTTTTGGCGCTGCATACTTGAGGGCGCGCCAGAAATATGCAGTAAGCAACCAAAAAGGCAGACATGTAAACATTTTCATGGTTATTCCACACAATTTGCGAGCGCGCAAGAAAGAAATATTCAAAAATGGATTGTATTTGCATTCGCCGCTAGAGGAAAACGAAAAAGGGGAAAGCAACTCTCCTATATGCCGCATATGAAATCGATATGCAAATGTTGTGCGAGGTTTTCCCAACAGAAAAAAAATGAGAGACTTGTAAGTAGGAAAAAAGGGGGGCAGATCCTTGGAGTTTTGACTTCCTCTGCGATGATGATGCACGTATTGTTTGCTTGTAAACATGATAAAAATTCAAATTAGCCATTATGACAGCACTGCCGTATAAGTGTGTGTGTGTGTGTGTGTGTGTGTATGTGTGTGTGGTGTCGCGTTGAAATGTAAAATGTGGCTAGAAATTACCGGAAAGCAATTGAGAAAGAACCTTGAGAGAAAATGGTATATATTTGCATTTTCCATTGAT
Source organism: Drosophila rellima (assembly GCA_035043635.1). Lineage (NCBI taxonomy): Eukaryota > Metazoa > Arthropoda > Insecta > Diptera > Drosophilidae > Drosophila > Drosophila rellima. The sequence goes on from JAWNMV010000607.1 coordinate 2,672,171, forward strand.
GTTTGTATATTGTTTTTCCTTTATTTTCCTGTCTTTTGAAAATGATGAATAAAATCCTAGGAACAAGTTAAGATTAAGCAATTTCGATGATAAACTGTGCAGGGCTCTCTTATTGTTTGAAGAGTCTGCTAAATAGAATCATACTCTTTTTTTTAATTTTTACCTAGTCACTTTGTTTTATTTTCTATTGACGGATAACAAATATGATACAAACAAATGTGATATCATGAAACTGACAGTGAATGAAAACAGATTCTCAATTTCAGAATCTATAAAAACAACACTTAAACTTGACATTTGAAACCTTACTCTTTCTACTTCTCTCTCTCTCTCTAGTTAACACATATATCTTTCTATATCCACTCTATTTTTATATATATTTCGTTCATTGAGATCTATTTTTTTGTGGGTTCGCATTTTGATTCTAATCATAATTAACGCACACGCAAGAGTTTACACGAAGTTCACCTTAAAAACATCCAAGCTAAATGTGTTAATTAACTCATTAGCAACAGCAACAAAATGCAGTAACAAAAGCAACAACAGCAACAGTACTATGAAATAGATGCAAATGACTTAAGAACACAAAATAAGAAACTAACATTAAGAGTCATTTAAAAAAGAGCACAACAATTTCATAACAACAACAACAACAACGAAATCTACAAGTTGTAAATCAAGTTTTTCCAGTTATGTCCGCCCAGAACCTTTTGACAACTGATGAGTTGAGATCGTGATGAGATGAGTTGAGCTAAGATGAGTTGGCTTAAGTATTGGAATTGAGTCGTAGTTGAGTGTATGGTGTTGTGTATCTTGTGGCTTGCTACATTTAGTTGCAACTAAAACGTCAATCAGTCGAAATCGTCAGCCAAATCGGACGTTGATTTACGAGCGACGAAATAAATGGTTCCAATTTTTACCCATTTTTCCGGCGCAAAAATCTCGTGATATTTAAATGCCAAAAATACGCTATTGTGTTCTGTATAGTGAGTGTGTTGCAAGTGACGTTGCTTAATTAGTTGCAGTGTGTCTGCTCTGCTGCCACCAAACAACATACGCTGCCCTGTCCCGTTCCTGATTGATGTCAATTTATTTTTAGTGATTTGATTTTTGCCAATACGCGTTTTTTACACTACGGCATGCGAAATTTGTGCTTCATTGTTGTGATGCTGCTGCGAAAAGTGAAAAATAAATAAAATATACCTATACATATATATAGTATATATATATTTATATATGCATCGATTTAGTCTGAAATGCAATTTTAATCACTGTGAAACGAAGCGTGAAAGTGTTGCAAAAACATATAACTACAGGGTGACTCTTTGATGAACTTCTACTAAAGACAGCAATTAATGCAAGGCCTGATTAATGAGCTATGTAAGTCTTTTATGTTATTTGTATTTATTTTCTTTAATAGTAAGAAGCTTTTAACTTTACTCAACTTCCATGAGCTCAAAAGCCTCACCCTTTATAGGGAAACAATGAAGTTAGCTCTAGTCGAGAGTGCTCGACTATGAGCTATAGTACTTAGTTCAATCCTGAGATAAATTAAAACATATTTACCGATAGGTACTGCTTATCGAAATACATTACTCCAAACTGTGGTTATGCCTGGTAAATTTGTATAAGAAGACCGTGATTATGCCTTTCCCTTTTCTTGTTGTGAAAACTTTAAAAAAGAACAGGGTATAAAAATGTCTACTATGAGTATTCATTGTTTGGTCAGTTCAATTAAATGCCGAATGCCTTTCCGAAATCATTCACTAAGTGCTATCCGCCCAAAAGAACAGCAATTTCTTTACTTTGTCTCGCAACTATAATTAGCACCAATAGCGAATCGAACTGTTCATTCTGTCGACTCTTTAGACTATTTTATACCATCTATAAAAGCAGCACATGATAAAAGCATTGCATACAATCGAAAGGAAAACTCGCTTCGATGCCAGCAGCGCCGCTTGATTCTAAAGTCAAGAAAGAAAAAGGCATACGCTAAAAAGTGGGCAGATAACGCGAATAAAGTCAAATAAAGACTAATTGTTAATTGTTGTAAAATCAATAAACACAAATATAGGAAAGATAACAAATCCAGTTAACCATTGTTCTGATTTAAACGTTTTAATTGTTTCACGTTAAATATTCAAATACTACAAAACGTGTCAAATATAAATAAAAATTTTAATTGTGCGTGGCTAAAAAAGAAAATGCGACCAAATCGTTGTGTGTTTCAATATAATGCATAATAATTATAAGAATAAATTATCAGAAATTCAGAATAAATAATCAAAAACAAAAAAATCAATCAAAAACGAAAATAAAAAAAAATAAAGTGTTAACCTGACGCTAATTGTTAAAAAGTCAACGTTGTGTATGAATGTTGTGTTTAATATTTATGATATTCGCTTATTGAATTTTCCACTCACTCAATTCGTGAGAGAATATATGTGTAAATTCTCTCTCATTCTCGCAGTCGATTCTCCTTGCGGCATTTCGAATTTTTGCAAGCGACTGTTTGTGTTTTTTTAACGCTCGCTTATTGCTATCTCTGTCTTACTCTCTCAGTGTGTGTGTGTGCTGACACTTTGTGTGTATGTGTGTGTGGGTGTCTGTGTGTATGTGTGTATGTAAATAAGTGTAAAGTATTTTCAAGAATTTTGTCTTCTTCGTTGCCATCGCTGTCACCATCTGACATGATAAATAATTCAACTGCAATTGGTTTCGTAAATAGCCAAGGCGGCAACATTGCAGCAGCGGCAGCAGCAGCAGCAGCAGCAGCAGCAGAGAATGGCAACATCATCAGCAGTGGCAACATCACAATCTGTGGCAGTGGCAGTGGCAGCAACAACACTGCCAGCAGCAGTCAATTATCGTCAGTAATTGAGAATTTATCCAATAATAGCGACATCGCGGCATTGTCCTCCACTTGCACATCATCGTCACCATCGTCGTCATCGTTGCTGGCATCGTTGTCGCATGCCACGCATAAATCCTATCCGCCAATAAATTCAGCATATTGGCTGCCATCGTCGCATCCATCACCGTATACAGTGCCAGGTATGCAATAGTCGCTCAACCAGCTGCTTTCCTTCCTTCCGATTCCTGACCTCTCCATTCCTCCTCCTTCCTGACTCTCTAAAGCCTTGGCCAGCTCAGCTGTCCATCTTCATTCAACTCTTCTGTTGTCTTTCTCTTCCTCTCTCTCCGTCCTGCTCCTCTTCCACCTTATTGATGGTCTGTTGATGTTGAGTGTTATCTACCTTGTTACAGTGCCCTCTCACAGCAGCTTCATCAGCAGCAGCAACAACAATAACAAGGACAACTTTCCTCCCCTGCCAAATTGCTCTGGTGCCAACTTACATGTACATTACAATTCCTCCCCCTAGTAGTCTCCTCTTGCCTACTTGGTCCATGTTCATCTGGCGTCCTTTAAAATTGGGTAATTAAAGCAATTTATTGGCCACCAAATTGCCAAGCAGTGTTCGTCATTAAGTAAATGGCCGAAACAGCGCGAATTTTGTTGCCAAAAATAAAGTTGAACTCTGTGGGGAGATTTGGCTTCAATCAGCGTAACAAAATGAGAGTCGATTGTTTGTTTCCGTTTTTGTTGAGCTAAGTGGATGTTCGCTTGACTTTTAGGATGAGAAATAGATAGTTGACGATGATATAAATTTAAGTGAATTTTTGAATAGATTTAAATTGTAATCGGCAGTTCAAAAACGTCGCTGTAATCAGTTAATGAAGTATTTTTCCACGGAAACTACTCAACCAATAATTTTTTAGAAATTTATATCCCTTATTTTATTTTTATTTATTGGTCCAAGTTATATACCCGGGATCAAATTTTCTGGCTCTCTGTTGCCGAGTTTATCTCGCCAGATAAATCTTTGTGGTCTGTATCCTTTACTTTGTAACCTTAATACAGTCTCTTTCGAACTCCGTCTTGTTGTTTCTCCCTTTCTCATATTTATCTGAATTTTATTAACTGACACTTTACTTCACATTCTTCTCCATTGGCCATCTCCCTATGCAATGTGACACATGAAAACTTTTACAAGTGTTGTCGCTCAACAGTAAATTTCATACAAAATTAAGCGTAAAATATAAATGTGTTCGCTTTTGCAATAAAAGCTACGGCGAGATAAGAACGGAAATGAAATTTCATTCCGATGCCTGGACTTGAGCCAGTGTTGCCACCTCGCAGTGAACCTGATTCTGAGTATTTTAAACAGCCAAAGTGTCGTACCAGCAGCACGCACATGTCAAAGTGCACACACACACATACAGAATTCGCACTTTCATATATACACACACACACACACACGCATACTCAAAGAGCGTGAGATTCAGTTCTCTTAGTTGGCCATACGTCCTGGCCAGATTGTATTTTTTGTTAACATTAACCAACAACGACAACAAAATGAATGAAAAAATTGTTGAACTGCACCACAAGTTGAATGTGTGTTAATGATGTTAAAGTCAAGTGTATATTGTGGCCGAGAGCGGAAGGGCGTGACAATGTGGGCGATGCGGCAGCTGCGAGAGACAATGGCATTGACATGGTTTTTAATATGTTTGGCATATGTTTTTTTTTAACTTTTTTGTGTTTAATGCGAAAGAAGGAAAAATTGTGAATAATGTCATTCAGTATGCAGTCTGATGGACAGGTGATGGAAGAGGTGAGAGAGGTCACTGTAAAGTATGTCATCATGAAGAGAGTTCATAAAAAGCTCCAGGGCAATTGAGATTAAAAATTTAAATTGTTATGTGAAAATATGTGGGAATAATATCACACGTGATATTTAAAATTATTTAAGTTTGCATAATAATCGTAAATTCACTTTCCCAAGAAAATAATGTATGTACTTAAACTGTAAATACTAACGTTAATAATACTTATTTCATATTTATCTTTAATACGAAACGAATGTCGATAGTCGAAATAATGTCATATTATGTCTATAAAAAAAGATCCTGTTTCTATGAAATTATGCCTAATCGTTCGCTTTTGAATAAACCAGTATAATAGTTTCCTTGAATTTCGCTTAATTTTTAGCCATTTTATGTAATCTTATTTATCTGCCGCACCAAATTATGCCGTATTATCATCAATTTTCGGGGCCCACAGGTCTGACTGCCTGCCACATTGCATTCAGTTCATAAATCTGGCAAGCAAATTGGCATGCAAATTTTAACTGGACTTTAATTTTCTGCTAAATTAAACGCCAAATAAACTGGCCACGTAGTCAGCACGTGACGGGGCAGTGAGACTTCCCAACTGCTCCTGGCACCCCTTGACCCCTATTGCCATACTGCTGGCCTCTCGGAGCCTCTGCCTTCTCTGCTATTTAAACGAAAACTCCGTTGTGTGTGAGCTCTCTATATAAAAAATGTAATTTTTCGCACACAAATTTATAACCTTTAATTGCTTTGACCCAAAAACGCAGCAGGCGGGCGACAACTCGCCCAGGACCTAGTTTTTGGGCTCGGGCTTTCTGGCCACAAAAGCCACGTTGCCGCCTATGGCCTGCATAAAGTTTTACACCCGCTCCTCTTCTTTCCTTACTCCCTCTCTATCTCTATTTCTCTTTCGTCCTCTCTGTGTTTAATGCACTTTCACATTTACACATTTGGGAAACGCGTGTGCCATTTACCCACATTGTAGAGAACCCACACACAGACTTATGCTTTACTGGAACGTTGGGATGTTGGGTGTCCATGACACGGCCCATTTTCTAATCTGAGAGCGACGCGGACTATGCTCCTGATTCCGGCTGCATTTCCAGTTGCCATTTTATGCAAATGAATTGGTTTTTAGTGAAATGCTTCACACTTTCTTCGTCCCGCGCGTGCCAAGCTGCGAGAAAGCTTCTCGTATCGCGCCACACGCCGTCAGATTCAGCGCATCTTGCCCGCTCTCAGTCCTTGCTGGTCCCGGCCAGGCCAAGTTGTCTGACAGCCGCCACGCTGGAAGAGGCCACAGCAGCGGCTTCTGCAAGTGGCAGCTGCTTTTGAGAGCAACTCTGAGTGAATGATGGCAGGACTCACTGACTCAGCGACAGACTGACTCACTGGCTGACTCACTGACTGACTGACTCTCTGGCTGAGAGTCCTTCTAAGTGACGTTTGCTTGCTGCGTTGTTATGCCTCTGGAATGCTTCGAGATAATCATTTTTCCCCATTGTTACTTGCACGTCCTTCACTGTCACATTGTACTGCTGAATAATCTGTAGACAATGTACAATTTCATAGGTGTTTTTTTATTAGACTATTTGGTTAACCTTCATACATTACTTATTAGCAGAGTTTACACTTGAAATAATTATCTCATAGCGCTTTAATTTCTAAAATTTGATCAAATTTGCTAGTTAATCTCCCAACACTTCGACATGTTCACTTTGATAATTAAAGTACAGAAAATGGTGGCCAATGCAAATGGCTTTTTCCAGCATTTCATATATATTTCCCTCTGCTTCTATTCTATAGAACATTAGTTTTAGTACCTTTTTTTTAATATAATGTCGAGGCTCTATTCGATTTATCAAACGGTCCACGAGGCCCAGAAAACAACTCTATTTGCATAAATGTCGCATGCTTTGCATTGAATTTAAGCATAATTCAATTTCTTGTTAAATGAAATAAAAAATTTAACGACCTTATCGGCGTCGTTGTATAGAAGCTGTACAACATTCGATGTCATAATCATAACCCTCTGAGTTGAGACAACAACGGCAACAGAAAGAAAATGATGTTGCCTACATCCTAATATCCTTAAACGAAGTCCGAAAAAAAAACCCAAGCTGAACCCATAAAATGCAATAAAGGAAGTTGAAAGTTCCGACACAGAAACCCATTATCACAGTTACACACATATACATATACAGACAATAACGCACACACGCATACGTACGCATTGTCCGATCATTGGGTAAAAGTTTTAACCCCACACATAATGGACATCATGCAGGACATTCATTTTTTTTATATGTCCTTTGGCTGACCCTCAAAATGTGTAAAAATGCAAATAATTTTTGGACTCGCCTCGTTATTGTTATGCTCTTGATTATGTTGTTGTTGTTTGTGCATGGACTAAGGACTAAAGTATGAAAACATGTCCTTTTTATTGCCTTTACATGAAAATTTATGTTTGTAGTTGTATATTTGTTGGCCTTCTTTCCACCGCCCCCCAACTCAAATGGATTTCCTTTTTTTCTGCATAGCTAAGAAGAGGAAAAGAATGGTTCATTTTATTGGCTTGTTGTTGGTTTTAGTTGTTGTTGAAGGACAGTAAACACACACACACACTCATATGCTGACTGGGCTCAAAATGTCATATCGATTTATTAACCTGTGTGAACTGAACTATTGTCTGCCCTTTTGCTTTTGCCTTGAGCCAAGTGATAAATGTGAGCAAGTTTCTTCAAATTGCTCGTTTCGTTGGGGATAGTGTTTGAATTTATTTCCTGCTTTTCCATGTTACCAGTACTTTTTTGTATTATTTCCTTGTATTTTTTGATGGTTTGTGTTTGGTTCAAAGGCCCCAAAGTGTTGGCAGTTGTGGCATAATAGAAATTTATGCGAAAACTTGCTGCCCTTGCAATTATCTTTGATATATACGTATATAGAAGAATATATCTTTTTTAAGCATCTTTTGCGATTAGAAGGGAAACGGAACCTTTTCTACTTGATATTCAATATTTTGGAAATAGATTAAATGTTGAAAAAGCGTCACGACAAAACAAATTTCAATGCAATTAAAATGTAAATTCGTTGCCAAAGAAGTTTATGCAATCGAAAGAGAAAAAAAAGAGAGGGAAATAAGCAGCGCCAAAAGCATGGCCGAAGGATAAAGGATATGGCAAGGATGTGCTTTCTACTGTGACTCTCCTCCTGTTTTGTCTGTATAGTCAAATCGACTACCAAGTGGGTTAGCCAAATGCTTGAAAAAATACAAATTTATACAAAAGATGGCATTGAGCTGAAGAGCAGCAACTGTGTAGAGTGTTTGGGAGACGCTTAAGTGAATGGGGAAAGGGGTGCTGTTGTGGGCAACCCGCGCAAAAAAAAATACATACATATATATACATATACAATTTCACATTAGAGTATGCACTGTTTTCTTATTTCTTATTTTTCAATGGCTTTTTATAAGCATTTCAATGGAAATTTTTATTCTTCTTGTTTCTTCTAAACAAAAATTCCGTTATAGTTGTTGCAGAGAACTTAGCATATTGTGATAACGTTTTTTATTTTGGCCCAGAAAAGTTACGGTATAGTTTGTTTTATAATGATGACTTAGTTTTTTTTTAAATTAACTTAAAAATGAAAGTTGCTTCCTTTCGAAAATTTTTCTGCTTTGATATCCTGCTCCAAAAAATATTCTGAAATTAGGGACTTTTCAGAAAACGCGACGTTGAAAAAATGGTCAAATCAATTTGCAGTGCATCTACTGGCATGACAAAATTGTATTCTTACTTAAATTTTATTCATCAACCTTTTTAATTTATTTTAAGTTTTTATTTTTTTTAAGGGGGCCACCTAAAAAGCAAAAGTGCTAGCAGTCGAGCTTCTCTCGTAGCGCAGTTTCTTGTGCCTGCCACTTGACTGACATTCCTCTCAGCCTCTCTGTCTCTCTCTCTCTCTCTCTCTCTGTCTCTCTCTTTCTTGCTCTCTACCTTGTTATAGTCCCACCCCATCACAAACACTCGACCTGAAGCTCAAGTGGCAGCGCACCTCCTTCGCAGCATGCGGCACACTTCACACTCTCTCTCCCTCTCCATCCCCTCTCCAAACCCAACAATTTTCCGTGCACATTTCAAGCCAAATCCAATGAACATTTTCAGCTTGCGATTAAAATTTAAATTTTATATGCTTGAAACGAACACAAAAGAAGCAAACGAAACGAAACGAAATGAAATGAAGAATATTTGCCATAATTTCTTCGACGCGCTCTTCTCGCTCGACCCAAAATTAAATTTAATAATGCACAGGCAGCGATGGCGATGAAATTTCATTAGGTGGCAAGGTGATATATTTTTTCGGTTGCCCCACACATGCAAATGTGGCAGCAAATGCGTTTATCGGAATAGCGAGAGGGGGTGTGATGTGCTGTGTGTGTGTGTGTGGCTTATTGATAAGTTTGCTGGTGTCCTGGTCGCCGCAGCGCTTGATTAGATTTTAGCCAGCAGCAGCTGTCCCTCTCCCCCTGCCCCATTCAACTGCAACCGATGTGTGAGAAATGAAAACCGCAGCCACAACAGCAACAAGAGTATGGGAGGGAGTGAAGAGAGGGGTGGCGAAGCCATTGGGCGTTACATTATTTTTGTGAAAATTTGTTAAATATGCCAAACACGCAGCGATGCATGCAAAGTGGCAAGCCAACCAACCATCTAACCAGGCGACCATTCAGACCCAGCTTCAGCCCAAACTCATCCCAACTCAACCCAATCCCACCCAGAGTCATCCAACCGGGCAAACTCAACCAAGCCGAACTAACCAGCCGTGGCATTGCGTACGACACGACGCGAGCTTCTCATATTTGCGACATAAATAAGCTAAGCCCAGGTCCAGGTAGTGCAGCTTCGAGGTCCAGGACCGAACAGGACAGAGGAGTGCAGCTAGCAAATATGACCCGCTTACATACGAAATCCGCAAATGTGTTGTATGTTGAGTTGGAAGAGAGGGGCAGAATGTTACAAAAGAAGGAGGTGGAAAAGAGGAAGTGCTGCACAGTGACAACATGTTAATTTGTTCCACTAACTCGCATGATTATGATTTAGACAACTTATATTATACGACAGATATAATCGATATAACGATGAGAAGCTGATATACATAATATGTATATATTGCGAATTTAGACTGTCGATAAAAAAAACAATATGGAAACTCATATAACGAGACAAAAATAATCGATGTATGTATGAAAGAAAAACTAAAATAATAAAACATATGGAAATATTATAGTCTGTTGATAGATCCTATTTTATGAAACAGAAATAATCAATATATGCACAATAAGTTTTAATGGAAAGTAAGGGAAACTGTTGATTAATTAGTAGTAAGTTAGTGATGTTATTTTATTAGAGACTATGTATAAAGTATAAGGGATATAATATACACAAGTATACCAAGCACTGTACCATCATCATTTTCGTCATCAACTGAGTCGACGTTCTATGACTTGCATTACATTTCGTTACTCAACAGTTTGGTTTGGTTGGGTTTGCTCTGAGTGGTCGCCTGGTTAGTCGACTTGTATGCAAAATGGCAAATGAAAACAACTAAAAAAAAACATGAAATGGCTTCCACTGTGTGTGTGTGTGTGTTTTTTAGCCTGTAGTTGCACAAGTGGCCGCACTTAGTCGCTGGCTTGACTCTTGCTGCATCCACCTGCAACTGAAGCCGGCAGCAGGAGCATGTTTTATGTTTTCAAATTAAAGTCGAAAGCGTGGCAACACTTAATGTGCGCCACTAGAAGCAGATTAGCTGCATTAAGGTGCCGGGGCAAAGACAGGGGCATCTTGAACGAGGACCCCGGTCTAATATTAATATTTTAAAGAGCCGAGTTGAGACAGAATTGCCCAGCAGCAGGCTTAAAGAGGAATATTAAAGTTGAAATTGAATTGCTTTTGAAATTTTAGCTAAAGCTGTGGAAATAACTTAGGCTGGGGAATATATGTTTATAGTTGGTGCAGATGAAACGGGTCTTAAGATACGAGCATTTAAGTAAAATATATTCAAAATGTAGAGCTAAGAAAAGGATGAAAGGTAACCCTATTATCTAACAAAGTAGTCATGATATTAAGCTAAATTTAATTTAAAAATGAAATTATAATAAACGAAAAAGACAATCATAGTTTAAACTAAACTCCAGAGATAATAACACCAAAGCTTAAATCCAGAATGCAAAATGATGTCAAGCCAAACTAACAGATAAATAAATATTAATCAATTGTTTTGAATCATCATGGCGAGCCTAATTTTAATTGAAATAACGCTAGATAATTATAAAAATTCTAACTATATTTTGTGAATTTTTTTAAATAAGCAAATAATTCACTCTGGATAGGTAAAGTAATTTTTTTTTTTATGAATGAAATTTTTTATATACTTAAAAGGATATTTGATGTTTTCAATAAATATGTATATTTAAGAGAACTCTATAAAATATTCTTATATTCAGAAGGTCGGCTCAAATCAAAATAAAAAGCCACATTCACAAAATGTATATACATACGTACAAATTATTTTTTCGTATAGCAAACTTGCGCTCTCTTATCTCTGACATAACATTTACTGCAACTGCCGCAAAAATGCTTGCAATAGCAAATTCTTTTTGCAATTGCAACAAAACAGTTTGAAGGGGCCAGGACACAGCAAGTGGCGGGAGACAGGATCAAAATGTTGGCAGTCAGCTACCGTCAACACAACCGACACCAACAGCATCGACACGCATCAAATTCAATGAATTTTAAATTTTTTTATTCAATGTGGAGGGTTGGTTGTTGTTGTTGTTGCAATTTCAATTGCAATAGATGCTACTGGGATTATGATAATATAGCTCAAGTGAAGTTAGCTTTTGCCGTTGCTGCTGCTGCTGCAATAATCATAATAATAATGCAAGTGCTGCTGCACTTGATTCGGCTTGTGGCGCCAACGGAGACGGCGGTTTGCATTTGATAAAGATGATGATGCAGCAACTGCACTTGGAATGGTAATGGCAATTCGACTCTTGAATGTGGCAAAGCGATTGCTGCACGTATTTCTCTTAAAGTGTTGCAAGGGGGGTATTAGTGATCCACTTTATCCTCTCTATGCTCATTATATTTCTGCCATTAAGTTGAGCTTAAAATGCATTTTACAATTGCACAACTAGTGGCACTTTCACAATAATAATATTAATAATAATACAAATGAAATGCTTAAATAAAGCGCTGGCCTTCCTTCCCTTTGGTGCATTAGAAGTACATTTTTAAAAGCAGTTTCAAGGGTCAATAATCAATATTTTCTATTAACAGCCTAATTATAATTTTAATTGATTTTACGCTTTAAAGCAGATGTTTGCAAAAACACTGAGCCCTGCCATTCCTGGCAATTACAAACATTTAAATGAATTTTCGAGCAAGCAAAAAAATTGTTCTTCATTCAATCGATACAATTAAATAAATTATGCAAAACAATTAACAAGATTTGGCGTTTTATCCAAAAAAAATTTGCTGGCAATGCAATCGCCAAAAATTAATTTTGATATTATAAAATTTTCGCACAAAATCAAATTAAAACAAGTGGGCGCCGGCTACAGTCGAGTGTGCTCGACTGTATAATACCCTGTTCCCTAGCTCTCCGATAGGTCATACGTAGGTGCGCTACGTTAGGCATGCCGAAGGTGTGATGATGCGGCATTAACTTTTTGGCTAATGTTAGTGAACCGATTCAAACCAAATTACAAATTCTCAACAATAATTTTCGTACTTTATCTTAAAATTCGTTCCTATGGCAGCTATTTGATATCAGATTTCAACCAAACTTGTTCAGGATGTAGAATACCATCCCAAATGCGTATTCTGTTAGTTTGGTTGAGATACCTCAAACAACAAAAAAGTTTATCATACTAAAACTTGATTTTGGACTGATCGTTCCTATGGCAGCTATATGATAAAGTGGTCCGATTTCAACCAAATTTTATCAGGATATATAGGACCATCCCAAATGCAATTCCTATTAGTTTGGTCGAGATCTTTCAAACAACAAAAAAGTTTATTTTCGACTGATCGTTCCTATGCCAGCAATATGATATATTGGTCCAATTGAATAAATTGTATTTAATTTAATTAAAATAGTAAATCGTAATCGTAATCGTAATCGCTGAAATCGATGTTGCTCATGTCAAGAGTAGCCATTATCTAAAATTTACTCAGCTTGTTGAAGTCCGGCAACACCAAATAATCTCTCCCACTCTTCTTAATCATCGAAATCAGCTGTTTAAGGCTGCTGCATTGCGCGCGCAATTTAAATTTAAGTGCTATGCTTTAATATTTGTGATTCTTTTTGCAGAATTTGTTAAGCATTTGAATACAATGATAATAATTTAAAATGTAAAAAAAAATGTAAAATGTAATTGTAAAATGATCTGTCGTCGAGGTGCAAAATTATAAAGTGGCATTTATACATATCGCTTTTTGCAATGCATACTAATATCTACATACATATATTTTAGCACAATCTTAAATATGTATTAACTTAAACCATGTTAATATATTAAAACAGGATAGAAATTGTAGACAAATATCGATAACTTTGCCTATCGCTCGTATTTGCGTTCGCACTCTTCGTGCACGTGCTCACTGTTATGTTTTGGCACAAGCAAATGTGCATGTGCTATCTCGCTCGCACTTGCCTATGTCTATGATTTTGATTTATGTGAATTAAAAGCAAATTTGAAATATCTTCTCTATTTAATAGTCAATCGCTTTGAAACTTTCAGGGTCATTAAATTGGCTAACTTCTTATCTTCCTGTTTAATAAGAAGTGTTTTTATTAAAGATCGCGTCTGATAATCGTTTTTTGCGATTGGCAGGCGAAAGAGGCGTGGCATCTAAAATTTAAAACAAACTTGATCTGCGCCCGCCATCCAGCAACCTTCATACCAAATTTGAAGTCTCTAGCTTTTATAGTTTCTGAGATCCTTTGACTCAAACAGACGGACAGACGGACGGACAGACGGACATGGCTCAATCGACTCGGCTATTGATGCTGATCAAGAATATATATACTTTATAGGGTCGGAGATGCTTCCTTCTGCCTGTTACATACATTGCACAAAACCATTATACCCTTTTGACCGTTTTCAATGGGCACGGGTATAAAAATGCAGTAATGAATAATATAATCTATTTTCGACTTATGTTTGACTAACTTAAATGCTGGTTTCCCTCTGTTTGCATCCAGAAATGTAAATACCAACAAACGAGAATAAAAATAGCATTTTAATGAACCGCATTTAGGTGCATTAATTATCTAGTTGTTTGTACTTACAAAAAGGGCCTGCACTTCCGGCCAAATCTGCCGACCAATTGCATATTTGATAACAATTAATTTGGCCAGCGGCGCATATTGCGTGTTTGTGCAAATAAATTAGCTGTGTGAGGCATATGTGTATATTTAACTGTGTGTGTGTGTATGCCACGCCCACAGTTGTCCCTTGCACAAACTGTTGGCGATATGTTTAATGAGCGCCAATTAATTTGCAGCCAGACTGAGCATAGACAACTCTCCTCAAAAATTGAGCACGTAAAATTGTAATTTATGCAAAATTAATTGAGCAATGTTAAATGGCAAAATTAACTAAAAGCGGCCTACAAATAGTCACTGATCTCTGGCCCTGCCCTCAACCCACTTTTGTAGTGGGTGGGGAGAGGAGCGGAGAATTTTTCTCATCTAGAAATAACAATGTCAGCAATGTCGCCGACAAACCTTGATATCCGATATCATTGAGGTCTTAGACTGTGAGTTGAACTGCGGTTTTATATTACACTTTGCGCGGTGTGTGTATGCAATTTGTGAGTGTATGTTTGTGTACATGGAAGGTTGCTGTGGTGGAGACTTTCCGCATTGCATTTTCTTCACGCTGCGATTAATTTACCAAGGCCAAGGCAAAGAGAAGTCAACAATAGATAATAGTTATCTTTTTACTCCGTACCGATAATGAAAATTATACACAATTAGTCGCGTAATTTTTATCAAAATAAAATATCTTTTCTAAGTATGGACTTATGTGCTTAGCGGCAAAGAAATTAAAATTAATGTAATACTTATTAATAATTATCTTGTTGTCACGCCATTTCGTAAAACAAATTTAAAAATTATTGACTGTAAGAGTTGATGGTACTAAACCTTCAACTATAGTTAATTTATTGATACTAAACGAGTGGATTTGTAAATCAATAATATATATAATATATTTCCATTTTTGATTTTTGATTATTTACAGAACGCAAGCTGTTTGTGGGCATGCTAAATAAAAAGCTGAACGAGAACGACGTGCGTAAACTATTTGAAGTCCACGGTGCCATCGAGGAGTGCACTGTGCTCCGTGATCAGAACGGTCAGAGCAAGGGTTGTGCCTTTGTAACATTTGCCACCAAACACGCTGCCATTTCAGCCATTAAAGTTGTAAGTAACATGACACAACTTCTTTTTATTTTACTTAATGATATTAAATATATATTCATTTTAGACTTTGAGTCAGAATAAAATCATGGAGGGCTGCACATCGCCGCTGGTTGTCAAGTTTGCCGATACGCAAAAGGAGAAGGAGCAAAAGAAGATTCAGCAAATTCAGGCGAATTTATGGAATCTTGCAACCAATATAAATATACCATTGGGACAGACGGCGACCAGTGTATCCACACCGATACTGCCAAACCCACCTCAACAACCGTCACCGGTAATGGGAGCCGATGCACTGACACCTGCCAGCATGCAGTTGCTACAACATCTGCAGACAGTTGGATTGCATCAACAGTTGCTGCAAGGTGAGTGCACATACAGATGTGTAGTTGGTCAAAAAATTGTTCTGATAAAATAATTATAGAAAAAAAAAATAGTTGAGCGCAGAAATTTTTATTTGTATCCAATAAAATATACAAATATTTAGGGTATTCAGAAGCTGGGTTAAATTAATAAAGTAATAAGTTTATTACACTGTAGCTAGTGAGTGAACTTTTTAAATAGCTTCTGTCGTTTGTGTAGTAAATCAGCTGCCACTATAAAAAAAAATTGAATCATTTAAAATTATTTGTTTATTTTGATCTCTTTATTAAGATATAAGATCTGTCTTATGAAATTATCTATGTCGCATTAAACTATTTGGCTTTAGCATTATCGTTTATATATAATAATTACTTACTTTTACAATCAATACCAATCTCAGTGTGACCTTTTTTCGTTAGATACTTACGGCGATTCTTGTATACATACCCCAGGGTATGTTTATTTTGACAAACTTTTCTTAGTGTGTTTGTTGTAGTGACGCCTTTATATTACTTTATCATATGACACAATTATCATAGCAACTGAATACCCTAAATAAAAAACTAACCGATATGTCTAACTTATATTTTTAGCGCTCACAGGCTTGGGTGCTGCACAGCAAAACAACTCGACGCAGGACACGACGAGCGCTGCAGCAGCTGCTGGTCTCCTCAATCCGCTTTCCGTTCAGAATTTGGCTGCCATTGCCGCCATGACGCAACCGAGTCTATCGAATGCAGCCACATCACCGGGCAGCGCACAGTTGACCAACACAGCGGCACTTTTGTGTAAGTCATAGTTGTAGCTCCTTTTCATCTCAGGATATACCAGGAAAATCTTTACCGACTGCTTTTTTTGCTCGTAATGACGACTAATCAACTAATTTCCACTTTTCCCCATTCACGGAAATGTTTGACAGCTGCCAATGGTTTCATTTCCACTTCTCATCCTCCATTTCTAATCCTGTTTATCGATTTCTAATTATTTTGTCACCACTAAAATTTGTGCTTATTGCCACATTGTGGACATTGCTCTGGTCCTGTGTTTAAAGTCTTTAATGTCTGGCCAAATCACTTGTGGCTTTTGTGTTTCGTTTGTTAGTTTGCTTTTATTTTGGGGTAGTTAGTCCCATGCTTTACTTGCCACTTGCACAATATTGTGGCATATTACGATATTTCGTAAATTTTGCGATAATTGGGTTACCTAAATTGATGTAGTAAAAGCTCATTAAACCTTTGAGGGAGTTGCCAATGACTCGACTTACTAGCTCACTAAAGATAAAACTATCAGTTGAATTAAATTTTGAGGAAATATCAAATTTAATTTCAGAAATATTATTTCCAAGTTTTCATAGAAAATATAATTAGAAATTACACAATTTATTCAGTAGACATTCAATCCTTTCTCGACAACCCGATTTTACTCATTTTATAAATAAATCCCAAAAAGATGTTTGTTTCGTCGTGCATCAGATGATGGAATCAATTAGCCTAATTCATTGGTCGACTACTTGCCAGTTGAGAGAATTTCTTAAGTTAAATATAGATGAGGAATCTGAATAGAATGTTGCTGCCCTGGGCTGTCAATCTTTTGTTGTCTAAAAGAAAACCCGCTCTGTTAATTGAATTCGGTTTGAAATTACTTCAAATGAGTGAGTTTTTTTGTTTTTTGTATGTAATCGCAAATAGATAAGATTACTTTATGTTAACCTAACTCAAATCTAAAATGTATATTTTCTCTCTTTCTCTCTTTGATTGCTTACCAATGTTGTGGATATATTTGTTATGTTTTTTCGCCCTTATAACCAGGTCTCTTAAGAAAAAAGGCAGCAGCTGCCAAGTCATCGTCATCAGGTGAGCAAAAGATGTTGTAAAATTTTGATTTGAATTTCAATTTGAATACAAAACTTTTGCCTGATTTTGACGTATAATTTTCGTTTCCGTTTCCGCTTTGAATTTTTCATTTTCTTTTTGTTAAGGTTTCCTTGATGATAAGAAATTTAATAATAATGGTTATTAAGCTGACATTTAAAGTAAACGAAGCGATGCTTACGCTATGTAATGCTCACGTGGCTGCTGTTTTACGTCGTCGTTTACGTCACGCGCCAAAGTTGATGGTCGTAAAGCAACAACAAGAACAACTACAACAAGAGCAAAAGTCAAGAGAAGCCGTAGCAAACGAACAGCGCACAAAATTACAAGTTATACTCTCTTGTGAAATTAACAACACGGAACTTATTGCAACAGAGTAGCAGGAAAAGCAGCGCAGGCAAAAAGGCAAAAGGCAAAGAAGGGAGTGTGAAAGAGGAAGAGATGTATGGGAGGGGGGTAGACAGGGAGTGAGCGGGCACTCGCAATATGCTTGGCCCTCATTGACTTTCTTTTTACCGCGTTTCGCTTTGGGGCAAATTGCAATGTTACCAACTTCCAACTGCATTTGCAGTTATCGCCGCCCAAAGCTCAGTGCAGTTGTCCTTGCAACTTGACGATAAAAACGAATGTTGCTGCAACATAAGTTACCAAAGAATTATGGTCCTTCGCCTATGGCCAATAGATCTAAGGAAATAGACATAGAAAACAGGTCTAAAAAAATCGTGAAGCTGAGGAAAAATAAATTGGCTCAGGGCATTGAGTATTAAGCACTCAAAGAGCTCTCAGGAAGAAAAGAAACGCTAAAAATTTTAAAAAGGCTCAAGAGAAAGAATTTAGTCACCGAGCTGAAAAAATAATATGATATGAAATATATTAAAAAAATATTTTTCTCGCTCAATGATACACTGGTAATCATCTCAAAAGCAGCTATATTCATAACGTGTTAAATTTCTAAAGAACATTAAAAATTCGTCGAGTACCCGCGAATTGTATAATTTTTACTCCTTCCTGTTTGGTACATTGGCAATTGTTGAATTTTTCACAACGAATAGCCAAAGGAAGTCAACTGCTGATCCCCACAGTAATTCTTTCCCAATCTCTTCTCCCCAAAAGCCAAAAAAATATTCTGGCTAAGCTGCGCATTACCAAGTTAATTTCATGAGCATCTACGAACCGGAAAAAAAGTGCCTGACTTACCCAGAGAAATGCCAGAAACAACAACTGGGAAAAAAAAGAAAACGCCAAGATATTTAAGCGGATTTTTCGTGTCTGCCTAAACTACAAGTACAGCAGCAAAGTAGTAGAGTCTTGGGCCCTGCCACGCCCCTATGTCCAGACTTGTGGCTGCAACCTCCTCACATTTCGCACCTCTGACCCTTGTGCACTTGTGCGTGCTCATCATGTGCCACTTGAACGATTTCCGGGGCACTTAATTTAATGAAATATTAAAAATGCCTCTAAATGAAAAATCCACCCACAAAAAAATGAATGGCAGAGAACTTGGTGTAGAAGTTGTGAAGAAATTGTGAAAACTACTCAACCAAAAGTCTTGAGTTTATAGAGTCCTGTTGCCAGGCATTGCAGCTGACAGGGGGTCAGCAATGAAAATAGGACGAAAACACAAAATCACACACACTCACACACATGCAGACAAACACTCGACTATATTGCGCCTATTTTCCCTCGGCGAAAAAGATTGAAAATTTCTGAGTTGCTCCGTTCCTATTGCATTCTATTTCAGTGCTTTTTTTTTGACAATCAACTGAAACATAAAGTTTACTGCAAAATCACTTTTGAAGCTCACATAGTTTTGGTTGTTGTTGCTTTAAAATAGGCAAACAAATTGCGCTTTGTGATTGCTGCAAATTGTATCGGTCGAAATAGAAAATAACAACATGCATGCAGAAATGTAATCTTAATTTTTGCAAGTTTGGATTTTTACAATCTGGCTTACAGGGTATCTATCCCAATCAAAGCATTCCCATTGCAATGCATCGTAACTTTGCTTTGACTTGCTTTTTAAGCAGAAACTTAAGCAAAGGCAACTGCCACAATATCAACTGGTGCTTCTTAACATTACCAAAACTACGGGAGTGTGGCAACAAAGAATCAACCAAATCCTGCAACAATCTCAAGCACATCCAATTCAAAACTTTATCAACAAATAAAATAAAAAACAAAATCAAAAAATGAAAAGAAAGAAAATAAAACAAAAAACAAAAGCAAGCGAAGCTGCAAGAGCAACAAACGGCAAAATCTTAATCAAAGTTTTGTAAAGTGCAGTAAACTATGTAGTTTATACCTTACTCTTCACATTCCGCCCCTCTTCATTCTGCGCACCCTTTCACAATATCCGAGAGCTGATTTTTAGGGTTCTCCATTGCCGGAACACGTTTTCAACTCTGTTTTCAACATGGCTCTCCATTACGTTTGTTTATACACTTTTTCGCCCTTTACACTTCAAAATCAACAGCAGCTGCAGCTGCAACAGCAGCAACAACAACAACAACTGCCAAAAGTCTTCAAATGCCTGCAAGTGGCAAAGTCTTGGCCAAAAAGAACAAAACTCGCCTTGAAATTCGCAAAAATTTGATAGCCAAAAAGTCAATGCCAGCGGGCAACAAACGGACGGACGTAAAGCTTTAAATAATTTCAACTAAAAGCAAACTCAGAAGAGTCTACAAGAATGTTTGGCTAATAGATACCTTGTAAACATACAGAATCCAAGGCAGTGCTGTTCTTTGCAAGTCTTACTTAGAACTTCCAACCTATATACCAATGTTCTCAAACTCAGCTTACAGGGTACAAAATAATGACTACATATGGGCAATTCCACAGAAATGTCAACCACGGCCAAAAACGTTAAATTTTAATGAAAAATTCAGATCTTGGTAAATTTTCTTCCAGAAATATATTCAAAACATTTATTTAAGCAACACACGCTAGAAAAAACTTACTCGGATAAGCATATCGATTTTATACTGCTTGAAATTAAATAAAAAATAATCTACTGAATATTTTTGAATTAAATAAAAAATATTATTAAGATAAAGCAATGCATTACATTCTAAAATGGACCGCATTAAAAAATTCCTGCAGGTTTCGGTGAAATCAGTGTTAAAACTGGTCGCCGTAAAATCGACTTTTGTTTGAGTCGCGTGCGATAACCTTGGTTTTTAAAATTATCTTGAAAACGAGCAATTGCCCAAAATCAACCTTAGCACTAATGCTAATCAAGATAAGAAAATAATGTTTTGGCATATATTTTCCCACTTTGAATGCGTACGAATGTCGCATTCGATATTGGAGAATTGCCCATATGTAGTTGCTGGAAAATTATTTAATTAGTCATGCATTACAGTACACCTCTCATCAAGCTAATTTTACAGGATATATGTAAATCTACATACAAGCTGTTGTGAAAGTGAATTTTATGTTCTACACTCAGACTTGTCTGGAATTGTTTTTCCTCTAAATACCCTCAAACACTGTTGTACAGGGTATAAAAGTAGCAGTTTCTAAAAATAATGACTCTTCATTTTTGTTTATTCTATATTTTCTAAAGCCGAATTTTATATTCCATGAATATACCCCATGACTAGCAGTGCATACAGGGTATTAACTTGGGAGTCACAAATTGAGTATCGAAAAGTTGAAGGCAATTCTCAGGCCATTTAACCATCCATATACATACACATATGTGTGTGTGTTTTGAGTGTGTGTAGATGTTGTTGTGGCTCTGTTGATTGTTATTATTGGCCAGGTGAAAGGTTCAGTTAGACTTTGTCTAACAAAATGACATGTTGCATGCATTTTACTTACTGTTGTTTTGACTTTATCTAAAAGAGAAAGAGAGAGAGACACGCCTTTCTTTCCGTTTCCTCTTTCCGCCCCCAGCAACAACAATTAAAGCAATTTCTTAAATTTCTTGGCAAATATGCAAAACTTGCTTGAAAAGTTACCTTTGGCTGTTTTTTCTTTTTGTTTTTTTTTTGTTATTGTTCCTGTTGTATGTATGTGTTGCCACAAGTTGCAAAGTCTTGGCTGGCGTTTCAGCTTGGTAAGCTGTTAAATTAAAAATGTTGCCCCAAAAATTGATTGCAACACCTAACGTGGTACGAAGCAGAAGCGGGAAACGTTGCACATGGGGGTAAAACTTTTGAAATTAAATCTGTAAAATCTCACAAAAGTTTGCAATGTGTGTGTGTGTGTGAGAGAGAGAGAAAGTGTGTGTGTGTATTTCGTTTTTTTGAAGAACTTTTCGTATAATATTGTATGCCATGGAAATAATTTAAAACTTGACTAAAATTCAAACTTGCCCCAAAACAGTCGCAGTTGCAGACGCTGGATACATCATGACATCATAACTTATTATTAGCCAAATTAGTTATCAAATGCACTGGACGCTCATTGTCACACACATATGCAGTTGGGGAAACTCATTAATAACAGTCGGTGGCCGGAGCACGGCCAAAAAGCAGGGGACAGGGGCTACGAGTGCAGGAGCATGTGGCATTTGGACAACTGCAAACCACAAAATTGCATTGCATGACGGGCACGCAAAACAACTAAATAACAAACAACAGGCGTCAAATTACACACAAAACACAAACCAGAGACCTGTTCACACAGAGCGAGAGAGAGTTAGAAAGAGAGAGGGAGACAGATAATGCTGGTCCGAGAATTGTGTGCCACATGGCGTATGAACAACAAATTAATTTTAGATTTATATAATATATTACCTTACTGCACTTGCACAATTGTTGTATTTTTGTGTACATTTGTTGTTGTTGGTAAATAATCAAATGTCGCTCACGTCGCGTCGTGTGGCGTGTAGAGTTCGATGATTAATTACGTCTGTCGGAGGTCAAACGGAAGGTCAGCTATGTTAGATGTACATAATTGTATATAATCATCATTTAGTTTGGTTTTGAACTGCAGTAATGTCTGCTGCACTTTAATGTTATAAAATTAAAACTACTACACAGTATTCGACTAGAGCTTATCTACTAATATGTATTTTGCTACAGGGTATTATAATGCACAGTATTCTCCACTGAGATGTTATACCAAAATAATAATAAAGTATAACATTTCAGAATTAAATTATTATTTATCTTATAATATTTATTTAAATTACTACTATTCATTTTTCTCTACTCTCTCATCTGTAAATATTAACAAAACTAAACCACAATAATTAATCTCTTGTTATTTTGATTTTAATTTTGTTTTTTTCTGCTTTCTTTCCCATTTCTATTTTACGCAGGGCCTGATGCAAATCCCTTGGCATCGGCGTATATGTCAACAGCCGCTGGCTTACCGCAATTCGGAAGCTCCACGGCACTATCCTCTTCCCCGTTGGCCAGCGTTGCGTTGAGCGCCGCTGCGGCCGCTGCTGCGGGCAAGCAGATTGAAGGTGAGTGTGGGGATAAAATTCGATGGGCGGAGTTGTCGGATGTTAGCCAGAGTTGCACACGCACACAAATAGAAATGTCTAAATGCCAGACATTTTGATAAATGCTACAAAATGGCTGACTGCGGTTTTGTCAGTCAGTCAGTCCATCCATCAGTCCGTCGGCTTGTCCGTCCGTCAGTCAATTGCTCAGCTTGCCATTATATAAAACTGAACGTTGGCGTTTTTTTTGCAGTTGCCACTACTGCTCCTGCTGCTTCTGATGTTGCAACATCAAATGCATTAACCCGCTCATTGCTGTCAGCGTCATTCGCATTCGCATCCATTTTGCGGTTTTTCTTTCGCATCCTTTTGCTGCTGTCATGGACGCCGTTTGGTTGTCAATCTACTTAGTTATTTGCTAGATTGTTCTTGCCTCAACTTACGATTTTATGAAGGGATTCTGATATCGATACAACAGTTAAGAATTTAAAATAAATATCAATTTCATTTCAGGAGATTTTAAATTTCATTGATACTTGCTCATATTTTTCACTAAAGTACTCCAATTATATAAAGTGGAGAACTTTAAGTTCGTTTGTAAGACATGGAGAACATCTTTGACTCTTGAATAAAATATGCTTTTCGTTTAGCAATTTCTATACAAGTTTAATTTTTAATAAAGTGAATAATCTCTAAAGGAAACTAATTCAAGGAAGTAAAAAACCTAAGTTAGAAATGTAAAGTTCACCTGAAATTTAAAACAATTGCAAAAATAACCATTTTAAAAGTTTTTTACAATTTGAGTAGCTTTACAAATATTGAGAGAAATGAACTCACTATAAGTAACATTCTCGGTTTCGATTTCGATTCAGTTGGCAAAACAAATCCAAATCCAAGCAATCCTTATTCAATTCAACCTAGCAAGATAAGAAAAATCAATAGGATCAATCATCTTATGCACTTGCCACACACTGAAATAAAAAAAGAGAGAGATAGAGAGAGAAAAAGAGATAGTACATATATGAACGGTATTTTGCTGCAGCTTAAATTTGTATCAGCTTTTGACACAGTGTAAATATTACACACTTGACACACAATTCCATTAGTTAGACGCTGAACGTCGATATCAGAAAATATTGCAACGTCTCTACGCTAGTTGCCCCCACCGTTGCTGAGTGGCACACATAACATTAAAGTTGCAACGCTACATGGTAGATAAGTAGAGTGAGAGAGAAAGAGAGAGGAAGGGGGAAGGGACATTGGGGAGTTCTGTCACTGCTAAGCAGATAGTAGACGACGACGATGACGACGACGACGACGGCGACGACGTTGGGGCAAAATACAAGCGGAAAATGTTTTGGCGTTGCACTTTTTGCCATATTTCCGGTTACATAAGCAACAGTCGTCAGTGCAGAGGGTCGATGAGAAGGGGGAGGTGTGCGAGGGGGCAGCCACAGTTACGAGTGTGTCTAGTGAGACCACGGAGCAACATTCAGCGAGCCAGTCAGGCCAAAAACACATATGTATGCACACACACACACACACACACATATACATATATATATTTACATTTATATATAAAGTGTATATCTATGTTGTGAGATATATTTTTGCAGTTGAGTGACTTTTGTGTAGCATACATTTCGGGATGCTTTGTCTGTGTCTTGTTTGGTTTGCTGACTCATGACGTTGCCACACCCACCCAAAAATTCCCTCGTGACCAACAAAACACACAACAAGAAATAGTCATGATTGCTCTCTCTGTGTGGGTGTGAATGAGTATCTGTGTGTCCACATTCAAACAAATTGCGTATGTTATGCGACATGTGAGCTGCCATGTTTTTTTCCTCTTACTTCCCACGCTTGACTGCATTAACTTGGGTGCGGGTGGGTAAGTGAGGGGTTGTTCAACTTCTTCATAGTTTTCGAAAGATGATAAAGTGACAACAAAAAAAGTTATGTATCTGCCATAATTAGTGCTATTTTAGTATGCATTCAGTTAACCCCACTTCAAATTGACTAGAGTTTTGGCATATCTATGAATTAGATGGAAAAGCTTAATTAATGTTTACGTTTTTATTATAGCAAATAATTTGGTTATTTCGAACATATTGATCTGGTTTTTTATTATGGATATTGGTATAGCCCAAAAAAATATATGATTAATTTCAGACAAGAAACAGTTTAGCTTACTTTGGCTTTCCATAGTTAAATACCGCTACAAATTGTGTAAATTGTGGCAGCTAACTGACTGCCTTTGCTTTTGGGTAATGGTTAATGGTATATTACAGTAGGTCATACAAGTATATTGTTCCCTCTCACTTTTATAGCCCCAAATGCCTTACATATTTATTAACTGTTGGCTAAATCAGTTAACTCGGCGTCATTATGTCAACCCCCTGAGAAGTATTTTTCCCAAACTTCCCTACATCTTTTTTTTTTGGGCAGCCACAAAACCTTAAAACAGGAAACATAAAATTTATGTGTAGCAAAGTGTACCACACGATTTTTATTCCTATTCGTGACTTCGTTTTTTTCAGCTTCTTCGTTTGCACACACAAATAGACTTCCTGTTTTGTCTCATTCCAATATTTCTTTTTCTTTTTTAGTCGTGGCTGTAGTTTTTATGTGTATGTGTGTGTGCGAAAAACGATTTCCTATATTGCATTTTCCTCTTCCGTTGAGCAAAGATGCCGCATCCGTTAGTGTTCTTGTCCCTTCGTTCTGCGTCCTTGTGGTGCTTCCAATTGATGCACATGCAGCATACGAATTGTATATGTATTTTCCTTCAATATATCTTTCCTCTCCTTTACTCTTTCTAACATGTTTGCTAACAAGCAGCAGGCCAACAATTTTTAGCCTTTTTCTCTTGTCGCGCTTTCCTTTCTCTCTCAAGGGCAAATGGAATTTATATGGCAGCATAACATCTGGTTGCATGCATCTTTATTGATTTTATGCCACACACACACACACACAGACTCGAATACATGAATCTGTTGCAATATGTCGCCGATCTCATAATCACTCACTTGCGGGTCCAAAAAAGACTTTTCCGCAGTTTGAAGTCAAGTTCATAGCATGTCCAGCCAAAGTCGCAAATCTTTTTGATTTCCTCTCGCTCTCTATCTCTTTCCTTCTCTCTTTGACTATGTGCTCGCCTGCACTTGCTTATTTTATATTCCAACTTCCGGCTTATGTACATGACTTTAATCCGGCTGCATCCGGTTCGAGGTCCTTTGGCTAACTCTCACTCGTTCTCCTCTCTTTATCTACCCTTTCCCATCGTTTGTCACTGTCATATTTGGCTGTCTTTGCCTGCGCCTTGCTTTAAAGCGATTTATTTATTTACTCCACACAAACACACACACATTTACATACATGGCTGGAATTCTACTTCTTCTGCATGGTCTTTATTTTTTCTGTATTTTTTTTTGCTCGCTTCCTGCTTAATTTTACGCCTGTCGTCTGCGCCTGTCTACATGTTTATAACTTGTTTCCTGTTGTTGTTACTCTTCTTCTGCTGCTGCTTCTATCCTTGTCTCTTATTGTTATTATTGTTGTTTATTCCCATGTCGTCATTTGATAAATTTCACATGCTGAGAATTTATCTGCTCTAGACACTGTTGCCGCCTGTTCCAGCCCCTCTTCCTGTCTCCTAGCTCCTCCACAGATTGCACAAATCTGCTGCAACTTCGATTTCAGATTTTCTTTTTCCTTAAGCTGTGCAAAAAACGCTGTAAATCTTGTTCAATGTTGCCTCCCAGCTGCTGAGCAAATGTAACTGAAGTTTCGTCATGAAACTTTGAGAAAAAAAACATGATTGTCGACGACCTTAATGACCTCAATATATATTAAAAAAATACGCGCTAAAGTAATTTTGGCGAAAAAAGATCTAAGACAAGCTTAGAAACACTCAAGAAATGATGCAAGCAGAGAAAAGAAAATAGAAGAGAAAACACTCATAGTGATTCGATTTTTTAGTCAACTTTTTAAGAATCCAATGATTTTGACTATCAACAAAAATAGAACATGGTAAAGTTTTATTTTAGGCTTAGAGCTGAATAACGTATTTCGTACTCAGTGGCATTGTCAGTTATGGGGAACGATTTTTCCCATTCTTGAATTGTAACGGATTTACTATCCTAACAACAACTCACCCTCTGGCCGACCTTCTTCACGCACACGTGTTGCTCGATAGTCGGTTAAATCAATAACCTAGTAACAGGATTTTTTTTAATTGGCCCTTATGAGTCTGTAATTATTGTAATACGACCTTTGGGTGGAAAATAAGTATTTCCTCGTTTTCTATCTACATTAATTGCTAGGTGTCTTTAAATAACAAAGTAAGAGGCAACACACCTACAATACAAGCATTTGGTAAATAGATTTAAAAATAAAAGGAACCGAGGGAGAATAGTAGGCCAAGGCTATTGAATAAAGGGGAGTGGCTGAAAGGAAGGAGGGATTTGCGTAGGCGCCTCTCAATTTGCATTCATTTTATAATCGCATCAGTCACTCGGAGTTTGTCAGACAAGCCTTTGATTTGCGCCTTTGTCGTCGTCGTCGCTGCCAGTAAATTTCAATCAAACTTAACGGGGCGGCTCGGTGGTGGGCGTGGCAATGTGACACGCTTGTGGCCTCCGCTGCACTCCGAGGCGAATGCCTAGCGACAAAGATGTATCAATGTTATTAATAGCGCTCGTGGCAAACAATGATGGAGTTGACAATGCCAACAACAACAACAAGAGAAACGAGAATGAAGCCGAGGCACAAAGTTATTTGATTACAATGTTATGCATTATGGCCTTATGTGTGTGTGTGTGTGTGTGTGTGTTGGAATGGGCGTAGTTGTGGGCAAGGCATTTGCATACATACCTATGCATATAGCTAACGTTGTTATTTGCCATTGCTTTGGCATTGCATTAATGATAGCATTGAAGCTCAGGCTCTGCAGATTAATTACGTATACGACATGATAGCCAGGGAATGCAGAGGGATTGGGCCTGGTTAACAGACAGAAACAAATCACAGCCAAAGACTGACTATTCAATTTGCAAACCGATTTTAAATATAATCAATGAATTTAATTTTGCACTTTAAGCAGGAGTTAAATTTGATTATCATTTATTAAGCAGTAATTATTGTACCTGATTTCAAGAGAAGGCACTAAAAAGAAGATCGACTATACTTTCCAAATGCATTAACTGTTAAATTGAATATAAAGCCAACTATTGTTGTCATTGTTTTTATAAATGGAAATTGATCTCAGCTTGAGAGACTGTCCGTTGGTTAAAAACTTCTGGCTTATTAGTCCATCTGTGTTACAGCTGCTGTTGGCAAATTGAAACCGCAAAACATCAACTGCCACTTAAAGCGTCATTAAAAAGCAGCGCGAAAGTGAAAACCTAATAGCAGGCAGCTCAGACTCGTGACTACTGCTGATGTTGCAACTAGCAGCTAGCAACTTGCCACTGCCTCTGCCTCTGCCTCTGCTGTCTGGTTGCTACTACTGACGTTGACAGTAATTTGCACGAAAAGTGCAAACCGCAGCAGGACGCGAGCGACGCCGTTGACGCAGCTGTTGTTAATATGCGACGGCAGCGACAGTCGACAGTCGACAGCACGTGCTGCTAACCAAAATGCCCCACGCCCTCAGAGAAACTCACTCTCACACAGAGACACACTTGAACGCATCATTTCCGCATCCGTTTTGGCAATCAGCAGCTCTCCCTCCCTCTCTGGAAACAAACTGCCTTCTGATGCTCGCCGCGTGTATATAATTTCAGCTTCTGCTCAACTTTCAGCTCATTCGAGCAACTGTCATTATGTGTGTGAATATGAGAATGTATGAGAATGTGTGTGTATGTCTGTCTCAGTCTGTGTGTGTGTGTGTATACACCCTGCAAGGTAAATTAATTGCTCATTTCAAAGATGAGACACAGAGATGAGCTTCGAAAATTACTAACCGTAAAGATTGACAGTTGACCTTGGACTCAGCATGTGTAATGCCTGTGCTACTTAAATAATGTCCTTCTTGGTCACTATAATATTAAAACCAGTTCGCATAACGAACAGAAAGAGCCATGTCAAATGGTATCTCAATGTTATGACTATCGTTTTAGTCCTTCTGGGTCATTTTAGATATATACCTTTTATAAGGTTTTCTAATTAATGATCAACTACCAATTATCTATTACCCTTAAACATACTTAACTAATTGTTATTGTTGTCTTCTATCATTTCCAGGTCCAGAAGGCTGCAATCTTTTCATTTATCATCTGCCACAGGAGTTTACTGATAACGATCTGGCCTCCACCTTTTTGCCATTTGGCAATGTCATCTCGGCCAAGGTGTTCATCGATAAACAGACTTGTCTATCCAAATGTTTCGGCTTTGTTTCCTTTGATAATCCGGAATCGGCACAGATGGCCATTAAGGCAATGAACGGCTTTCAGGTGGGCACGAAGCGCCTTAAGGTGCAACTGAAGAAACCGAAGGATGCCTCCAAGCCCTACTAAAAAAGCAAAGAAAGAGGAAAAGAGAAAGAGAGAGAGAAACTTATATTAACCAAACCACAACAACAAAATGATGAAGAAGACCAACAACAAGAACAACAACAATAGCTAAAAGAGCAACAAGAAATGTTTTTTTTTTTATATTTGGTACACCAAGAATATTGTCAAATGGAGCAGTTCAATGAATGAATCAAGTCAACCGTGTGGAGCGCGCGCGTTTAAAGTATAACCAAAAAAATCAAGAATCTTACGTTGTACGTACCCCCAAAATAAATAAAAACACAAAAGAAAAAAAAAAAATTAAACTTTTGAAAAAGACATGAATTTGTGCCAAAATACGCGACAGCAATTATGATTTAGCACGTTAAATGTTGAAGTAAAAGTAAATCATAAACAAAATCAATACAAAATATAACATAAATTGATACCTTAATTTTAGTTAATAGTTTAGCGTTTAATTTTGAGCCTGTCTCGCAGTTTGTCAAACACTTTTTGTTTGTTACGCCTTGAAGTTTCTTTTGCACTAAAAGACACATAGTTTCTCCCTTAAGCTTTTGTCGTAAAGTATAAAATAATATATATCTTTTATATATATTTTTTTTAACAAATATTTTTTGTACACTTTTCTATCGAAAATTTATGACATCTGTTTAAAGTGTTAGTTCTTAAGTTTGATATAAAACATAACAAAATGAAAAAAGAAAAAAAAACATTTTAAATGATCCGCACTTGTCTCATGTTTCATTTGTTCATCTCATATTGCAAGTCACAAGTTAAGAACGTTGAAAATCTGAAGTTCTCTATTCTATAGTTAAATATCTACTCGTTTTGTTAAATGGAATTTCATTTTTATATGCTGATGCGTATATAAACACATTATATATTAAAAATATTTAGTTTTAGTAATTTGATTTGTTAAAAACCAAAATTTTTATTTGTAATGAATGAAACAATAATATTTTTGTTTATACTTATCATAATTATTATTATATATTTCGTTTAGTTTTTAATAATTTAACTATAACACACACGCCAATGAAATCAAAAAAACAAACTGAATATTTCTTTTTTATTATTATTGTTTATCAACTGAAGTTATTTAATATTTTCTTTTATTTTTATTTTCCTTTATTATTTTTCTTGCTTTAATTTTTGGTATTATAACTGTATACTGCTTTTTGCCAAATATGATTGTAAACTTTCTGTTCCATTTGAAAAATGTCAAAATCATAAAACATTTTGTGTTAAGTTACTTGGTATCTGCTGTTTAGCATAATTTTGTTTATGTAAACTACACACACATACACAAATACAGATATACACACAAGCATAAGCACACACACATATATATATATATAAAACATACACATGCATATCTATTTCTATATCTATAAATAAAGTTTTGTTTTCTGTTTCAAAATGCACATTCGCAATGATTTGTCTTACTTTTCCTGTAATTTGTAAAAATATATT
Source organism: Drosophila rellima (assembly GCA_035043635.1). Taxonomy (NCBI): domain Eukaryota; kingdom Metazoa; phylum Arthropoda; class Insecta; order Diptera; family Drosophilidae; genus Drosophila; species Drosophila rellima. Next base: position 2,702,959 of record JAWNMV010000607.1, read on the forward strand.
TAAACCGTACCTTATGATACAGCTTCTAATACAACTTTATTTTATCTGCTTATCTAAACTAGATTTCAAGTTGACGTTATCGAGTTGCCCTTTTAAAATACTCCAATTTCTCCCTTTTTCTGATGCTGCTAGCAACAGTCCAAAGGTGAGTGTTTGAAACTGTTTGAGTTTATAATCTAATTCTATCAAGAATCAAATCTAATCTTATTTGTTTCGTTGCAGTGCTGTCGTTATGTATCGCACGTTGTACATAATATTATGCTGCCCATCAAATTGCTGTCACATCAAATTTGCAACAAGTGTAAATTTTAAACCTGTACACATATGATATATTTGTAAAAAAATAAAAACACCTTATAGGCTATATATAATAATAATATTTGTAAGATAGCAGCATAAAGCCAACTTTTAATAAAGCTTGCGAAGCAAACAAATTTTAAATAAAATAAAAAAAAGAATGCAAATAAAAAATTTACACATAAACACATAAATATATAAAATAGTATGTATAGTATATTTATTATATTAATGCTTGTTTCTAATTTAATTTTTGCCTTTATTTGTAGTCATATCGAAAAAAGCATTGACAAATCAAAGTTTGAAAAATTGATTCTAAAAAAAAATATGTCTTGCCAGTTGCTTTGGGCTGAACTCAATTCGGTAATACAAAGACGCAAGCTTTTCTTTAACTAATTTTATTTCAAAAACTGAAAATGAAGATATTATAAATATAGATGCAATATATGTTTAGTAACAATTAATTTGTCCAATTATCGTAGAACCTAGCTAATTATGATGTATATCTATATATCTGTGCATTTTGTATAACTATCTGGATGTGGCTTTAAATTTAATACAAAAACACTCACACTCACACGCACACATGCATAAACAATTTTCCAAGCTTTTGTTTAAATGGCAAAAATTGTAACTAAAGTTAAGCGTTTTTGTCGTTGTTGTGTAATTTAATGTAACTAACTCTAGCGAGCTAAGTGTAATTTTTTAGAGAAACAAAGCAAGGCTGTGTGTTCTGATTAGAAACTTAAGTAAATTACCATTTGATATGTGCGCAAATTCAACATCATTATGTAATAACAGATTAATAAAATAAAAAATTAATAATTATAAATATTAAACATTTGCTGATATCGAACTGTAGCGCATAGCCAGTGAATAGCGAGAACATAAAGATCTAGTGATAAATGCAGTTAGTTAAGCGAGTAAATTATATATATATATATATATATGTATATGAATATATATAATATATAGTTATATGTAAATGTATATTGTATATTGGTATACAACACACTTACACCCATACACACAGCTAAACAAAAAAAAAACGAAATCAATAAAAGGTGTCATTTTTATATTAAAACTAAAAAAGAAAAATTTATTTTTATGTCGTCAGGCAAACTTACATCTTGGTTGCTTTCGGCGCAATTTATCAAATTTCTTGAGGCAAAAGTTTTTTGGAGAGAAAAAAATGGGAAAAATCATTGACGCACAGCAACGAGCGCCAAGAGCAACTACAGTAAACTTCAACAATAAACGAAATATTTTGCTAAACTTGCGATTTGCATATGAAAAAGTTTATGCCAATTGTAGATATGTGAGCGTATGTGTGCGTCTGTGTAAGTTGATGGATGGTGGTGACAGGACGTGTTGGGGGCTTGCAGCAGCATTCGTAAACTAAAACGGCGACGACGGCAACATGTAAACAAATTTAGCAACTACATGACGCAGCAACGCCTCAAGAAATGGCAGCGATTTCGGAAGCTCTCCCTTCGTCCCTTCATCAAATTGTAGCAGTGCTACCTTTTGGTCGGCCAGACGCCGTCTTCATGTTGTTGCATAATCCAAAGCCGACGCGGCCTTAACGCAAGATTTATTCCCATTTAAATCATGCGTCGAAAAGTTTTCCTGTTGTCGACAACAGCAGCTAAAACGAATGAGAGTTTCCATTGCGTTGGAGGAGGGGACGCACACACACACACCCACACACACACACACTCGCAACATACAGACACAGACAATACACGGCATTTCATTTTGTCTTGGCATATTCAAATATTTTGCCTTTTGATTACGACAAAAGTTTTTGGCATTTTTGCAAAAAAAATAAAACAAAAGCAACAAGAAGAAAATTGAGAAGGATAACAAATAAATTGATTTCTGGCATTCCTGATAAGCGTTAAGCACACAACAAATGCAAGGAGAAGAAAATAAATACGAAAAAGTTGAAGAAAATAAATTCGAAAAACTATGAATCATCGAATATGTATAGAAATTGGTTGGCATTTGTTATAAAAATGTTTGTTAAAATAATTACATTCATATTTTTCATTTAGTAAGTGAAGTTTTATTCAAAACTGCACAGGATTGCCTGTATAGAAAGTACAGTGGTTCGTGATTAATTGAAAACTTGGCAGATTCGGTTTTATTAAAAAGACTTCAAAATACTGAGAGAACTGGTTTTCTTTTTTATAATTTGCTTTAATCCTACAATAATAGTTCTGCTTTCCGAGTGCCCACTGTACTGATTATAAGTACATATATAAGTAACCAGCTAATAACCATAATTTCCAGATGTGTTTTTCCTGCCAATTTCAAGACAAAATGTTTGCTCTTGCTGTAAGCTCCATCCCACTGCAAGTTCAGTTACTAAATGTTCGGCTTCATCAACTACAAAATTGCTAAATGGGCATCCTGTTAGCAATCATTGTCAGGAATGCTCATCTTTACCTCCTCTCTGTCCCTGTCTACTTACTCCATTCTCTCGCTCGGTGTGTGTGTGTGTGTGTATGTGTGTGTTTCAACCTAAGCAGATTAGCAAAGTTTGTAATTACGTTGGTAATTGATTAGGTTCGAACAACAAACTGCTAATAAGATTATTGCAGTCGGGAACAAACCGAGCTGAAAAAACAACTCAAACTGGGGAGGCAGCAGCAGCAACAACAACAACAATGGATCCAAAACCCGAACACGCAACGAAATTGAAGCGATTTGTGGCACAAGTTTTGCATGGAGCATCCTCGCCCTCTCTCGCTCTGTCTATGTCTATCTCTGCCTATCTTTGTCTCCCTTTGTCTCTCTTATTCCCACGCTTGTTTGCACAATTTGCGGCTGTGTGGAGTGAGGGCGTGAGGAGGGTATTCGGGAAAGGGGTGGGGGTGGGGAGGGGCGGCAGTAAGCTCACGCAAGCCGGAAGAACAACAATCGACCGCCGAAATAACAATGGCTTTGGCGCGATTGCCAGTTTGGCATTGGGCGTATTGTTAATGGCATTGCACGCACACAAATGGACACACTCAAACACACTAACACACACACACACATACAAAGACATACAAGATAAACAATTTAGTGGCAATGCAACGTGAGCAAACAATCAGTGTTCGAACTGATGACGACGAGACTTGGCCTGGTCTGTAAAGGAGCCAAACTGGACACAAGGCGGAAACGGAAGTGCAAGTGCAGCAAGGTCCTTCTTTGCGTGTGTGTGTGAGATAAATGCCTGTGCCTAGGCCTGTGCTTGGTCATGAGATATCAGTCGTTGTCACCCTCTCCGATCGGCTTTCAGTTGCTGATTAAAATCCCATGCTCAGGTCCACGCAGCGTCATGCCAGCAGCAATCGATCACACTCAAAATGACGCTCAAATAACGCTCGCACACTTACACAGACACACACACGCAATCTGAATTCGAAAAACAAAAAACAATAGAAGCAAGAAGGCACTTGCTTTGGCAACACCGAAACTTTGATACCCTCCTGGAGCACTTTGATTTTTACAGGAGTTTAATTAAAAGACTTCTCCACGATTCTTAAAGTTTTAAATTAATGTAGTTAAAATTTCTACTGGGAATTTTTAAAAGAATTATCATTTTAAGATAATGCCACCATAATTAATTCAAAATAGTTAAAATATTTCGTAAAACAAATAACAATTTTTATCAGATCTGCAACGTCTTCTTTAAGGCGTTACATATTTATGGATAAAATTATAATTATAATGAAATATAATATAAAATTATCACTCAAATAAATGTAGTTAAAATTGCTACTGTGAACTTGTAAAAGAGTTTTAATTTTAATATAAATTCACTTTATCAAAATAGTTAATTCAATATAGTTAAAACGTTTCGATAAACAACTAATATCGATTCTTATTGGATCTGCAATGTCTTCTTTAAGGCATTACATATTTATGGCCAAAATAAAATGTGTGTATGTCAAAATTATAATACCCTCTGTAAGGGTATAGAAAGGAAAATAGAAACTCGCTTCAGAAACCATTTGGGAATAGCTGCAATTTTGCACGTGAACACGCTCGTCCTGCCTCTGTGTCCTGCTCATCCTGCCATTCTGCTGCCGCTCTGCCATATCACTTCCAGTTCACTTGACAGATATGGCGGTGGGCGTTTTACCGCCGAAGGGGCGTGGCATGTCAGCATCGGCTTGCATTTTGCCCGCCATTCGCTTCGTTGGCTTTTGGCTCAGCTTCAGTTTTGTGAGGTTTTAACTTGTTTCCCTTCTCTTTGTCTTTATTTTTTTTTTGCTCAATTTCAAATGCATTGCCAATCCCAATGATGGGCATGCCAGTTGTTGCCGCTGTTGTTCTCTTTGTGGCAATTGTTACTACTTGTATTTAGTAGGGGTAAATCTCGACAGCTAACCTAGATTTCTGCTTTTGACTTGTGTCTACTCGGAGAGACAAAAGTTAACTCTCTAATGACTGACAGGAAGAGCGAATCTGTTAGTTTTTCGATAATCTACATTTTGTATATTGATTTGGGTTTAGTGGGAAATGGGAAAAAAAACGAGAAGAAAATTCTGACATTATATTCTGCAAATCTGCTCTTACCCGAATATCAGACGTTCAATACTATTTTAAATTATTAAATATTTCTAGCGCTTGATGTACTTTTGATGCGTTTCCCGTCAAACTAAAAAAGTTGCGTCCAAGCTTGCCAAATCAAATCAAAATTATGTAAAAACCACAGGCCACAACTCAGACAAAATTCAGTATTTCCTGCCTTTCTAATGTCTTCTTCCTGTCTCTTTTCTGCCACTTGTTTTTGGCCCACATCTTCTACCCTCAAACTCTCCTTTTTCTGCTTTCCCCTACATTTGATCTCCACTCGCTGTTGCCATTTCCTGTTGTTTACCAGCAACCATTGCTGATATTCATACACAAATGTAATTTATTTATTTTTGCAGTAAAACTTATTTTGTTGTCCTTCCTCCCATTTTTCTCCCTCGGCGCTGCTCTCCCGCACAAATAAAGCGGAAAAGCCGCGAGCAAAATAAAAACGAAAACAAGAACATTACAAGCAGCCGTTGCCCTCGCAATTTAGAAGATATCTTTGCCTGCAGTTGGGGGAAAACTTTTTAATAAGTGCTGTATTGCGTACTTGTATTTTATAAATTGTATCTTGTATCTGTAACTGCAAAACGCAACAAATAATTAGTTTTCCATATGGAAATTCATGTCATGGTCTAGTCAGTCGACTGTCGTTCCGTTCGACAAACCGAAATTTGACCATTAAATTGCACCACAAAAATGTCTATTTCATTTGCTTACAATGTTGCCAAATTGCCTGCATAACAACAAAAAGGGGAAAAACTGAATGAATGAACTAAAATCAAATTCAAATGTGACAAATAACTAAAAATTGCATTTTATTACGCTTCTACGAATGTTGTCACAAAGTTTCCAAAGCGATGCAGTCTGAAAAACTCAATTAAAATGGACTTAGTTTTATTTCACTGTGTGACAGGCGCAAATCAGGCAACTCACACACCGCCCTCGTCCAGCCACGCCCATTACAGAAACTCGAGCAAAGCCACAAAATTCTAGTAAAATATAAATATAAATGCTTGTACTTGATTTAATTGCCATGACGAAGTCCTACATACACTGCAGAAATCATATAAATGGAGATATGAGTTTACTTTTGACAACTGTCTTGAAACAGTTGCCAAATTTTTACTTTTTTTAACTAAAAAGTTTACATTAAAAAATAAAATATAAGTTCCTATTAAAAAAATTACGTACTTTGTTTTTTAATTCCCAAATTATTCTGGCATTTTTCTAATCATAACCCCATTGCCTGTTTTATCAGTAAATAAAACAACTCCTGCTTGGAAGTATACAAGGACCTGTCGCCGTCTGCAATCTTCACATGAAATGCATTCATCTTTTTCATAGCCACGACAAGTGTGTGTGAATGTGTTTGGGTCCAAGCCAAGTGCGCCACAAAATAGAGACAACAAGCAGACAACTTACTGAAAACAAACACCCCAGCACTATCACACACATACACACACACACACACACGCCAACACACTCACTAGCGAAAACACTTTTTGGGCTTAAATCTGTGGTCCTGTATCCCTGACTCGAATCTCTAGCATCCAAACTGATTCACAGCTTTTGGTTCAAGTTTCAGCATATTCAGTGCCTGACTGTTTGCCTGACGTTCTGACATTTTTGCGGTCTATGTGGCCTCCTTTCTAGGAGTTGTTAAGAAATCAACTTTTTGGCTTTTGCGGTTGGGCACACATTTAGCTGTAAGTTTGTGCAAATTCTGAGAGCTTAAAAATTGCATTTTCCTTCTAATTGGCGCACTTTTGTTTAGCACATTACATATACGTTACACCGAGACACGTTTGTGTGTATGTGTGTGCTGCATAAAAGTCTTTTAAATGTCTAACAAGCTTAGCAATTAGTATGACAGCTTGCTTTTAAAATTTTCCATATATGAGACAAGTACAGACACCAATTTTATGGTCTCTCCTTTTGAGCAAAAATATTATACATGTAAAGTCTACTCGATATTTAACTTTAAATAGTTTTGAATATTTTAACAATTTCCCAATTATTTACGTATAATTTTATTACTCATATTTGAATATGGAAATCTTTTTTAATATTTGTATTTAAATCATTTTTTTTTTAAGAAGTAAAATTCCAAGACTGTTCTTCATTTGAAACATCTTTAAATAGATTTCAACACTTTGTATTATTTCTGCATATATTTCTTAAGATTTATCACACTTCTATTACATTTATTTTATTTTAAGTCTTTTAAAATATATGTATTTATTTTGATTTATTTATCTATTTTTTATTTTTTTTTTATTTTTAATTGAGCTTATATTTTTTGACCAGCTGCTGTCAAATTCTGGCTGCCTTATAAATATGATATAACCAAACCCTTTTTGGCCAACGGCGTATGGTCAAAATCAAATGCCCTTTGCTCTGCTCCGGAGCTATTAAATTTATGACGCAAGTAAATTGAATTTTAAATTTGAGTATGACAAATGCACCACGACCAAACACCCACGTACGTGTTAAAGGTGGGCGTGGCAGTGGGTGGGGTGCATAGAAATTGCCTATGCGAGCACAAAAGTCATAAGTCGGCAATGGGTCGGGAAACGGCAGCGAAAAAAATTGCCAACAATAAACGTGACTCCAACAACATATGTATATAAATTTGTACGTATGTGTGTGTGTGCTAGCAAAGTGTTGACGCAATGACTAACTGAAACTGCCAGCCTGCCGGCCAGAAGGACTGACGCACTGACTGATTGACTGAATTTGAGATTGAATGACAAGCAGACACCCTGGACAGGGTGAGATTCAAGAGGGGAGAGCTGTGAAAAGGGGGCGGCAGAATAGACGTGTAGCTGGCAGTTCGGGCAGCAAATCAAAATCAGCACAAACTGTAATGGAAACGACAAATACGTGCACAGTTTCTCAACAACAACAACAACAAAAAGTAAAACCAACAACAACAACAACTATTGCTGCCTGCGAGCAACAAAATTTGTGACAGTAAATTTAACGGAAAGTGCCTCATCAACACGACGCCATATTGCAAGCGATTGAAAAGGGGAAGAGCCGAGGGCGTAGCACACATACTACCTGTAAAACAACAACAACAACTGACGTAACAAATTGCCGAGTTCTTGCCGTGCGGCCTTCTCAATTATTGTAAAAATCAAATCACCAAAAATTTTCTATTAGAGTGCAAACAACATGCAAAAATAAAAGCAAAAAAAAAAACAAAATACAATTGATAGAGAAAGAGAATGTAGATTGAAAGAGAAGGATTTCAAAAATGTTACACACTCTTTTTTGCCCTTTTGTTTTTGGCAACAGCGTCAAATGTAGCGTTAACATGATCACCGGCATCTCTGACAAATCTCACTGCGCTGAGAAAATCAAATTACCCCACAAAAAAAACATACACCTGACAAATACAGGGAAGTGGTGAAGTATAAGAAGTATATGTTCGACAAAAAACTCACGTGTCATGATGCACTTGAGACTGGGCGCAGTTGTTTCCGTCACAACTCGACTGGGATTCGAATGCTGTCATTGTTTTTGACAGAAAATTTCTTGTTCGAGAGGGGCGAAAGAAGAGAAGTAGGAAGGGATGGAAAATGCGGAGGGGGGGGGGGGGTCACATCGACATTGTCTGTGCGGCGACTTTCAGTTCAGTTCTCAAATCAAAAACGTATCAAATAAAAGATTGCGCCAAAAGCATAGCATACTTTTGTGCGCAACACTCAACACGTACCTCAGACTTGCTCCTGATTTTGTTGTCCTGTTTGTCCTGTTGCCATGATGTGAATGTGATGAGTGATTTTTATTTTTTTTGGTAGCTGTCAACAGGACAGGAGAACAGGGGATGGGGGCCACTTGGGAGGTTTGTTATGCGACGATGACACAAAGAGCACCAACAATGGCAAGACACATTATCACAAAATTACAAAATCACGAAATCAATAATAAATCTAGTTGTAGCAAATACTTTAAAAGCACTTCAATGTAGAATTTCTTTTACGAGGACAAATTCCATAGAGTTTGGAGAGTGAAATATAAACATACGACTATAATTTAATTAATTAAATTAAAAATTATAATTAAACTAAATTTTATAAGTAAATTAAATTAATAACATTAATAAAAAGTTAAAAATCTAATAGTTTATTTAAATTAACGACACTTTGTCCAGCAATTACATAGATAACCCAACATATATTTTTATACCCCGAACTTAAAAATAGTACAGGAGTCTAACAACTTTGTTTTTAATTCAAATATATATTTATAATAATTAAAGAGAATATTTATATATGTAACACACATACATATATCTAAGTTCTCCGAAAGCAAAAAACATTCCTTATCTGACTGTAAATAGGTTTTAAAAATTTGAATCATATTTAAAACTGCACAAAATAAATATTTAGATAATTTTTTTCAAATTAGCAGCAATAAAGTCTAGTTTAACTGTGATTAAAGCAACACCAATAAATTTATAATACTTAGTATAATTATTGATTTATTTAGTATGTGTTTCCGCTGGCAACTAATTAAATAATCAAATTAATGTGTGACTCGCTGATGTTGCCAATGCATGTTATTAATCCAAATTCTAAGCCGCGTTTCCTCTCCCCTCTTAGGCATGACAACAACTAAAAGTTATAGCTGGCAGCTCTAACAGCTCACAGCTCGTCAACCCTTTGCCAATGGCTCTTGTTGAATGTGTGAAAGTGCGCTTGCATAATTTCATTAAAATAACTGTCAAAAATTTCACGTATGTCAGACGCATACACACACACACACACCCATCCACATGTAAAGCCTGTGGCACTAATACATATAGAGACTTCTTCACACATACACTCGCCCACGCACACACAGACGCAGAAAGGAAAACCGACAGAATGGAAAACGCTTCGAATTCAAACGCAAAATTTTTGGTGCCTTTGTTGCCGGGCCGCAGCTGTCAATAGGAATTCTGCAGGTGTCAAAAATATTTCAGGCATGGCTGTGAATGTCTCTCTATATTAGAGTATCTGTGTATAAGTCTATGTGTATGTATGTGTGTGGGTGTGTGTGAAAATTGGCATAAATTGCTTTGGGGCCTGTATGTGTAGCACCCGCGGGCTCAGCAATCGCACTTGTATCTGTATATGAAATTAATTTTCATTATTGGATTGCGCGACTTAGACATCATTATCATGGTCTTATCAGCATTGACACACACACACACACTCTCTCACATACACACACGTACATTTTTGCTCTTGACGTGGTACCTAATCGTTTAGAAAACGTCGGAAAATACCCACAAAGCCCACAAATGACAATCGATTTTCGTTTTAAACTCGTTTGACAGGTAAGCTGAAAGCTGCTCAGATTTATGGCCCATTGAAGTAGGAAATTAAATGATTTAATAATTTAGGGAAAAAATTCTTTCTAGAAAAGGAAAATGCATCAAAATAATGCTCTTAAAATATTTAGAAAATTCAACAAATCCATTTAAGTGGACGATTATCAAGTCCTTTAAATCGTTAATTTATTTTTGACTAATAATAGTTTACTTAGCTTTTATTTATTTATCAGTTCTTAATAATACATCATATTGATTTACTAATTCTTAGACCACCTAAGCTTCAATAAAAACAAAGTCTGCAAATAATAAACCTTCAGAAGACTACACAAAGCTGAACCCAGTTACGATAAAGTCCAACATGAAATTGCTGCTCAACAAAATAAAGGCAAACCTCATGCTTTTTGTTAAAGCCATATTGCTAAGGTCATTTAGGCCAAGATTTCAATTACAATTCAATGCTTTGTCATAAAGGAAATTCAATATGAATGCCAAGGCAATGCAGCTACTCTAGAGACAAAGAGAGGGAGAAAGGGGAATCAGTAGTGGGTACCCAATGCTTCAAGAGATAATGAAGAGGAAGCCCCAAGCTTTAGGCCCCGTCTCAGGCCACAGTCATGTGCTCTGACAAACAATTTTGTGGAAGCCACAAAACAAACCAAGCACATAATTTTGGAAAATTGAATTGAATCTCTATGAATATGAATATATCAAGTGGGCCATTCATCTGAGTACCTTTTGACTATGAAAGTGACTCGTTCTGGTTGTGCAGGCAAATAGTAAAATTACAAATAATTTGGCAAATTTAATTTGATTTCGAGAGAGCAAACTCACGTCAAAATTCTCAATGGGCTGCGGAGGCTGTTTGCGCTTCATTGCCAGCTTAATTGTAAAGTTGTATATCAAAGTCTTTGGCGGCGTGGCCAAGTAACCAAAACGAATCCAAATCGAATCACGTCGTTGGCTGCTGGCCCCACAACCACTTCAACCAAAACTGTCAAGTGAAAAGCATTCAAATCTTGGTGCCCCACACAAACAAAAAAACTTTTGAAAATCAACGCCGCGCACCTTTCTCAAAAGGTAGCAAAACGTGAGCTGACTTTGTAATGCCGCAAGAAGCAGAAGCGTTGGGAAATCGAAAGCAGGAACTCGGCCAGAGCTCAGCTCGGTTCCCCAAAAAAGTCGCAAACATTTTCGTTTAATGAGACCAATAAAAGCCTCTGGGTTCGGCTCGAGACCTCAGCCTTTAGTCAGGTTTACTGGCGAAATCAAAAGTTTTTGCAAATTGCATTTGTAATGGCAGCGACGCTTAAATCTTTTATGAGCTCTCCATACTTAAGTATATAACTGTACTGAAAGGAAATGAAATTGAAAGCGCACGCACGTGTTTAAGACGTTAAAACCCTTCTGCCTCTAATTGTCCACATGGGACAGTTTTGGACAAAAGTGTAAACTTGAATCCCAACCCAATAAAATACCATTCATTTAAGGTCTAATGTGTTTTTGTTCAGAAATTCATACAATTCTATTATAGAAATTAAATATAAAATTAATGATAATAGAATTAAATAAGTGACGAATTTTCTAACGTTAAATTAGTGCTAACTAGCAAACTAATCTCGTAATTTATTTGATGGCTTCTAGTTTATTTTTCAGCAAATTTGTTCTTATAAAGTTCAGCTTATTTCCATAGCATGTGTTTTAGCAAGAATTTTAAATAGCAAGTAGGCCATTCCCTTAAAGGCAAGAAAACTTATTTAATCGTGACCCTTTTAGTTTAAGCTGTGAGGTGAGTGGAAAAAGCCTATCTATCAATTAACTTTGTATAAAAATGATTTAATTAATTAACTGATTACTCTGTTTAGAAGAAAAGTGAGAGCTATGTCCCATACTATACTGTTCTTACATCCAAAGCCGTGTCCGGCAACTCGCACTTACTGCGAATACGAGAACGTTAAGGAATGCTTGGAGTCCATTTGTCAGATCTACGAAGAGCATCTCAAGCGCCAAAGTGCCGAAATGTCAACTTTAACTTATGGGATAACGCAGCTGTTTGATTTTATTGATTCCTTTGTGGATATTAGCTGTGTGGCTTTTCAGAAAAGCACCAATAGCTATGCACCTTACAACAAAGAATGGATCAAGGATCAGATCTATGAACTGTTTCGAGAAACTGCAATGAATCCACCACATGCAAACACTAAAAAAAGATATTAGCTGTGTTTATTTTAAAATTATTTAATTTTGAACAATAAGGGAGTCAAGAATATTTTATTTTCATAAATTAAAAATGTTTTTTTTTTTAACACAATTGTTGCTTATTTGTGAGTTAATATTTCCTGGTCATTCAAATGAAAATGAATAGCGATATAAATGTTTTTCAGAATATAAGTCACACGAAACGATAGATATAACAATTAATTAATCATCAGCTACAAGAATATTAAATACACTCGGTTTGCTGAAGGGAGAAAACTCCCCAGAGTAAAAAGTAATCCACTTAAACTCAAATTTGTCAAAAGCATAAAATTACAGAAGCAACAGAGAAATTGAGGAATGGGTAGGGAAAAAGAAGTAAAAATTCGGCAACAAGAAAGTGGCAAATAAAAGTGGCAAAAGGGGGAAGCAACAATATTGAGTAGGTACGGTAAGGGCAAAACAAATGATCGCTCATAAAAAGTGACACTTTTTGGCGCATCCCGTAAAGGTAACCAAGGACGGAAATAGTTAGAAAAAAAATGTACGAAATAAAGAAAACAGGAAAACAACGTCGCTTTTTGTCGCATCCGTCATGCTGTTCGTCGTTCGGTTATATTGGAAATTTGTTTCAATCAAAGGTTTAGCAGACAAGTGAGGGGGCTGCAGTTATGTGCCATATCAAATCACTCAAAGTGTTGTTACAAAGACAACGCTAGACTACGCCAGACAGCGCCAGACAATGCCAGACAGCTGCCCAGTTAGTCGAGTTTATTGCCAAATGGTTATCATATTGCTTATAGATTTTGCAACAAGAGCCAACTGACGTTGATTGATCAATATGAGAGCCGCAGCTACCTAACCATCAGTTACTCTCACCTTTATGCCATATTCGTCGATATATGTACAATATAATTTTTTTTTCTTTTGTCAACTTGAATGACAGACTTTTGTTATTGTTGAATTGTTGCAGCTGCGCTTCAAGTGAATTTCCGTTTATGATTAATCATTCGTTTTCCGCATCAGGCAACAGTTGGCAGTAGAGGAACTTTTTTTAGTCGAGTTTAACTTGAGCTTTAACGCGCACAGTTGGCATTTCCAACACCATCAACGGCAACACCGACAACAACAACAACAGCAACAAAACAAATTAAAAAACATTTAGGCAGCTGTGGCAAAGTCGAGTCGAGGCGAACACTCCAAAATTTACGCAGTGCAAACTTATATTTTATGATTTTGATTTGCGTTTTGCGAGTGCTCAACGCTTTGCAACGCCTGCCCCAAAAAGTAGGCAACGAAATATGTATGTAAAACGTTTCCCAACTTGGCCCAAATGCTGTGTGCGGAGGACGTTGTGTTGGGCTTACTAAAAGTTTTCTGTGTCTGTGTGTGTGTGAGTGTGAGGAATGACTGAATTATTTGGGAGTATTCCCAATTTTTTTTCGACTTCAATTCACAGAGACGTAAAATTTAATTTTTAATTCACTTTCAAATTTTTATTTTGAAAGCAATTTAATCATGTACTTTTCAGCAAAGAGGCTGAATATTGTATTAGTTTATGCCACAAAATATTTAAATTATTCCTGGTTATGAAGTTAGCCAAAATTATATTCACTTCATTTAATTATGTTTTTCCTAGAAATCATAAAATGTTGGCGATATGAGCGTGAAATCGTTTTTAATTCATTTCAATTGCCGCAGTTTAAAAATCTATTGCATTTGAAAAACACAAATCGTCGCAAGTATTGCGAAGACACACAGACACACAAACAGACACCACAAGAGCATACAAACACAAACACACATTTGAATTCAACTTCAATATACAAATACACATTTGCCGCAGATGTTGCGAGTATCTTTCAATATTTTGTGTTGCCTTGTATTATTTATGCCACACTTCTTTGCGTTCTTTGTCTGAGTGTGTGTGGCACATAATTTAAAAGCCAAATTGTTTTTCGATTTCGTAAAGCGGACAAAGCAATTACATACACTTTAAGGCATCAGGCATTGAGCAAATATTTTTTCAAGTCGAAATATTTTGTAATTTTCTACACATTTTATGCGATTGCTTTTGTTGCGGCTCTTGTCGTTGTTGATGTTACTTTTCTGGTTAATGTTTTTGTTGTAGTTGTTGCTGCTGTCATTTCGTTCGGTTTTGTTCTGTGAGTTGAATGAAAGGACGACCCAAACAATTTGGTGTAATTTAATTAAATGAACACAGCAGTGGACCATAAGCAGCGGGCAGCCATCTCCTCACTTCTCCACTCCCCCTTTCCACCCTATCGAAGCGAACAGACTGTCTAGACAAGCCGACGGCCAGATCCTGGACTAGGTCCTGCCAATTCACATTGCATTGTTCACTGACTGAGGAGTGCTCAAAATGACAAAAGTTAATGCCTAACAACGTTGAACGAGCGCACGGACAAAGCTGACAAAGGCCAAGAGCAACAACAACAACAATAACAACAACAACAACACCAGCAGCAACAACAACTATTAATAGGCAGCTAGCCAAACCCGAACGAAAATAATAAAATGGCAATGATGACGATGACGTCCTCGTTGATAGGCAGGCTGCAAAAGAAAAAAATACGAGAAACGGAGCAAAGGAAAGCAATGAAAGAGAGGGAGAAAGACATGCAGGACACCTGCTGATTAAGATCACAAATTGAAAATCATGCTGGCCGCTGTCAGGACACGCTTTTCATTTGGAAACCGGCAGCAGCAACAACCTTTGGTATAAGGAATGAAAAAAACAAAAACTAAACATTTGTGCTATTTTCATTAGTGTCTCGAGCAAAAGGACTCAACTTGAAGTTCAATCAATGCCAGCACGACTTTGTAATGCTATAAAGTTCGGAATTTTCGAATTAAGCTAATCGAAGTGAAACACACACATATACATTTTATCATATCAGTTAATACACCAACTGATAAGGCCAATGAGGGCTTGTTGCCAACATCAAAAGTATTTCAGGCATTCGTCTGAAAACTTTGGCTTTGCTAAGCAAACAAACGATGGAGAAGAAATAGTGATAACGAATTTAAGATTCCCTTACAAAGCCCATGTACATAAGTGAAATACCACATGAAAGATTTTAAGTTAATAATACTAAGTAATTACTAACAACAAATTAACCCGAGTCTACGTATCGATGAACTAAAGAGAAAACTCAAAGTCAGTTCACTTTTAAAAATAGAGCTTGTTGCTGTTCTTGTCATTACATTTTGTATTGGCAATGCCCAGAGGTCAGAGTTCAGACAAAAGGCAGCAGCTGACAAGCTAACAGACAGCTAGACAGTTAATCCCGAACTGTGGGAGGAGAGAGATAACGAGGGACAGAGAAGGAGAGAGAGAATGGGAGAGCAGATGTTGGATCAGACACAGAAGTCAAAGCGTTAATGAAATTGGAATCAATAACACACACAATCACACGCAGATACACATCACATACACACAACACACTCACACACTGAAAGCAAAGCTCAAAGGAGCTGCTCATCATATCGAAGCCCCACCGTGCCCATATCAGTCAGAATTTGACTGCGCTCAGAAGGCGTTACACTTGGCACTTGCTCCTCTGCTTGTGTGTGTGTGTGTGTGTAGACAAATTAGAAATTTTGTTAGAAATTTTTTGAAAATTGTACTTCGTTTGCTGCTCAACCACAAATTGAATTTACCAGTAAATTGAGTTTTGAGGCAGAGGCTGAACATTTTGTGAATTGAATGTTTAGCGCCAAAGTTGCTTGTCACTGCCACAAAAGTGTTGCAATATGTTGACTTTTAACTGACTGGAGAGAGAGAGAGAGAGAGGGAAAGAAAGAGAGAAAAAAACAGAGAAGGAGAGGGAATTTAGCTGAGGCTTGCCACATGTGTCGACAAGTTTATGTGGCTTTAAAACTTGCAACTTTGGCAACTTTCTTAATTGTCTGATTGAATTGATGATTTAATAACTTCAATTTAATTTCAGCAAACGCTCAATACATGTGACTGTGTGTGTGAAGTTCTTTAGAGTTTGCTAGCTTAAAACTTTGTTAGTTTTAGATTTTCATTTTAGTCCGTGGCTTGTGTTAAGTTTCTTAACTGTGTGTGCCAAAAGCCAAAGATTTGTCAATGAAATTATTGAAGTTGCCACAGCTGAAACTGATGTTACTCGTACTCCACGGGTTATCGGCATCTTCACAAGTTTAGACACTTTCCTTTCCGTCTCATGTCCGTCTTTCTGTTCCAATCAGAAAGGAAAATCAATTTTTTTTTGTGTTTTGGGCTTCAACATTTGGTTTGCTTGCAACACGCGGTAGACCATTAATCCAGGCAGCTGGTAACAAAAATAAGAGGCGGCAACATTGATGTGGACAATGCCAAAATGCGATTGTGGTCAGGATTCGAGCAGTCGATTCGTTTCGAGTTGACTTGAACCCGTTTCCGGCTCACAGCGAAACTAAAACACAAAATCTACCGAATCTAGCTCTTACATCGTGTGCAGGTCCTTGTTGTCCTGCACTTAATGGCAACAAAAAATCCAGAGTCACAAAATCCCAAAGAAAAACAGTAACTACCCGCAAAGTTCTTTTGCCATGTTGTTGGGTTCCTTTTTGGTTTGGGATGGGGATTGCAGCTGGGACATAAAGGTCCTGCTCTCCTATCCAGCAGCAAGTTGATCAGATTGTGGCCAGAAACTGGACTAGCAAACTTTCTGGCAGCTAATTAATTAAGTTCTTTTGGGGACATGGCACAATAAAAAGGAAATATACAGAACAAGTTCAATAACTGCTCGGAAGGCAAGGAAATTGCATTTACGTTTCGCGGCGCGACTTATTAACACGACCATAGTCAATGTCAACAAATTGCATTATTCGAGCAATAAAAGCGAGACACACACATACACACACACACCTGAGAACACCTGCAACCCACAGCCCGAGTGTGTTTAAATGTTATTGAAAGTCCTGCGTTAACTGTAGACATTGTGAATGTATATATATGTACATGAGTGAGGCTGACGATGTCCTCGTGGACATCGAGGGTGCTTCCAACTCCAACTTCATCGCCAACTGCAATTTCAATGTCGATGTCACCTGGCTCCACACGCTTCAGGTGTTAATGATTTAATTTCATTTCGTGTACAGGTAAATTTCATTACTATTGACAATGGCACATTGGCACACGAATGGGTTCGAGTGGGTGCGGTAAAATGATAAGGCTTAATCATGTTCAAGGGTGCCCAGTTTCAAGCATATAAAATTATCGAATTCGCACAGCCGTTTAATACATTTTTAAAATCATTGCAAATTGGATACAAAATTTTCATAATAAATTAAATATTTATAAATATATCAGTTGCAACATCATTATCAGATAAAACTGTATCTGATACATAGTTTTAATGAGCTTGAAACTGTTTGATATCACTCTGGGCTTATCGATAATTTTGAGGTAACTATTAATTGAAAATGAAAATTTAAATGAGAACATGGAGTATTTTTCAATTTGGTTTTCATTATTATTATTTTTTGACAATTATAATTTTTAGAATACATTTTTAGAGTTAATAATCTGTGCAATTGGAAAAAAATTGTATAAATGAATATTTTATACATTGTTATTTAATAAATAAACTATTTATTTATTAAATTCCCAAACTTATGACACACAGTTTTAATGAGCTTGAAACTTTTTGATATCATCTCTGGGCTTATTGATATTTTTGATAAGTTAACTATTAATTGAAAATGAAAATTTAAACGACAACCTGACACCTGAAGTATTTTTCAATTTGATTTTCGTTACTATATTTTTGTAAATATTATTTTTGAACACATTTTTATACTAAGATCTGTTTATTTTTAGCTTAATGCGTTCGTAATCTGTGCTATTGAATATAAAATGTATTGATAAATATTTATTAAATTTTAATCTACTTAGGTAGCAGCCTAACTCAACGATTTATTTATTAAATTTTAAACTTTTTTTTTTTTGTATCCAAGTTCCTTTAAGACACACAAGGTTCCATAATTATTTCAATAAAAGTGTCAAATTGTGCCATGACATTTCTAAAGGCTCTTCCCGCTGCCCAATTAAATTTGTTTATGGAAATCTGATAAAAGGCGCGACTGTGGGATAAACAAAGAGTATATTACTTAACCAAGGGAATCGTCAACAGAAGCAGCAACAACAACAACAACAATTTCTGATACCGCTGATAAATATTAATGCCAAGCAAAGTGCGCACTGAGCCGCTGCGGGCAAAGGACTTTGCCAAACTGGGCAAGGCCTGAGGGACATGAAGGAAGTGGGGAGGGGAATGGTTCTTCGCTGACTGCACAATTCAGGCGGCATTAATATTCATTTCCATGGATACAATCACACTGGCCACAGGAGGTGACTGCCATAAAGACAACAACAACTCAAGAGCTGGAGTAAAAACAGGAGAAGGAAAAGGAGCAGTGACAGGATATATGTAGTAGCCAACCTCATTGTCAGTCGCCTCACAACAACAGCAGTATCTCATACTTGTTGTGCCTGTCTCCGTCTGTGTGTTCGTGTCAAAGGAATTGTTGAGCCAGGTCGAGCCATTGTGAGTGCTCTTTGACATTCATTTAATTGAGTCGCCAGTCGTCAGTCGCGTTGTCGCCCAGTTGCCGTTTTTGATTTTGCATTTCAAATGAAGCGCACATTCAATTTTTGTTTTGCAAAATTAATTAAATTTATATTTTTGAAAGGCATTTGAAGCATGCTGAGATTTATGCAACAGGCACGCCCAAATTTCTACAAGTAACCGCAACTGAAAATTTGCAGCTCCACATTTTATAATCATTGTGAGCGGCTGCCAAAAAGTGTGCTGTGTCCTCTAACGTCTAAGGCGCCTCCAGCAAGGACTTGACATTTTAAAGCATTTGATTTTATTATTATTATCGCTTTTGGCATAATTCCCAAAAAAGCGGCAAGAAGCCAAAACGGGCCAACAAGCGGCTGCCAAGCAATTGAGAGACTGGCCTTCAGCTACAGCTTCACACTTTGAGCTGCAATTGAAATAGTGGACAGAGGGGGAGCGTAGAGAGGGGAGGGGGTCCAATGTTGGCGCCTCGGGCTGCCAACTTGCGGCAGTTGAGACAACGGTGTGAAAAATAAAATTATAAGCAAAGCGACAGATTGGCTAACAGACAACGGGCCATGGCCAAAGCACGGAGCCAAGATGCCATCATCATCTTTGTCTCCAGTCGAACGCATGACAGACGACAATACATCTTAGGCGCATTTTAATTTCATGCTTTGCTTAGCTTTAGCCACTGCCTCCTGTTTCCTGTCTCCTTTCTACTCTCTCCCCTCTCTTCCGTCTCCTTTTGATTGTTGCTGCGTAATGACATTTAATGTCCAGGGCCCATAATTGACTGGGGCGAAGATTCAGATGGTTCATGCGCGACTGCACAGCAGTTAAATTTTGGTCGCCCTCAAATGTCTTTGCTTTGTATCTGTATCTACAACTGTGTATCTGTATCTGTATTTGTATCAGTATTTGTTGCTAATGTTGTTGGCCCATTTATTTTGGCACATAATTCATGGCAAAGTGCAGCACAGCTGTGTGGCAAGTTTAATTGTGCGACCACATTATGAGCACGTGGCGAGTGACTCATACACATAAACAAAAAGGTGATTTAGCTCACCTTTAACCGTCCTTGAACAGGCAAGGATTTTATGTTCCGTTATGTTCGCAAGGTCTTAGCCTCTTTTCCTTTTTAGTTAACAGCTCTCAGCAGGCATCATTATTATTATTTTTTTAAATTTATTTTATTTTATTTATTTAATGTCAACTTAGTACAGTTGACCAAGATTAAAGTAAAACTTAAAGCAAAATTTAGTAATTATATTTAAATTTAAATTTGAACTGAAAAGATTAAAATAAAAATTAAAAATTATAATATAATTTAAATGACAGCAAAGAGTCGAATTTCAGTTGAGATCAAGAATATTCGATGTATAGAATTAATGAAGTGAATAATTTGTTAGGACGATAACAAGATATCCAATGATGAATATAATAAATAAAGTACTATATATTTAATTATGAGTAATTTGTATTACTATTAATTTGAATTATTTATTCAGAGGCTAAACATGATGCAGCAAGGGCAGAGGGTATAAGTTCAGTTTAAAGATAAATAATAACATTGTGAAATTCTAATTATTATGAATAATTTAATTTGCTAATTTGCAATAGTTGTACGCTGATATCAAGAATACGCAGTGTGTGCATAATGCAAACAATAATTTCCTTAAAATATTGAAAAATCATGTGTTGAGCATATCGAATAACAGCATGATTGACAGACAGACTAGCTGACAGCTTGATTGGCATATGCTCTGAGGTAGAAATAAACCACATATTTTGAAGTAAATATCGCTTTGAATAAACTGATATTAATCTAGTTGAGAGCAAGCTCGGCTGACAGGACTCAAAAGCATCCAGAGATGGCAGCCAACTAACGAGTTGGCCAACGAGGCGTGGCTCTTTAAAACGCCAAATGCCACGTAATTCAAAGCTCGTGCCACAAACATGCGTAGCCAGCGTGTTGCAGCTAAACAATGAGACGCCGCAGGGCAACAGCAACATCAACAACATCAACAACAACTACAACAATTGAAAACCTTTAGCTAGCTGCTAAGCAACGGTTGAGCAAGGAGCAGTAGACTGTGCCAAGGATACGATGATGCATTTGATCTAAATGCCTGGCAAATGGCAGTGCAAGTTTTCGGAGCAAGGGAATCGCCATGGAAATTAATTACAAGAGCTGCTGCAAAAAGCCACGTGGCAAGTAGACAATGCAATGTCTTCAGCTTTACCTTTTTCATCAGCATCAGTATCCTCATCTCCATCCTCATCATCGTCCGCATCATCATCATCATCATTACCTTTTGCTTGTTATTGTTGGCTCTGGCTGTTGTTTGTTTTCTTTCAGCGTAAATATTAATTTTCACACCTTTTGATGAACTCAAGCTGCCCAAACAATTGTTGATGTGCCCCTTCCACAGATTTGCCCGCTTTTGTAATCAAATCATGCTGCATTTGAGCTTAAGGAGGCTCCCAAACCAGTTTGAACTTGGCGTTGTCTGTTGCTCTCAGAACCTGTGCATCGCAAAATGATCGCAAATGTACGACCTGCCTCATACTCAGCGAAACAAAGCATGTCCTGGCAAGGACTCCGACTCCGACTCCGACTCGGACTTGGCATAATCTCGCACGTAATTTGTGTGTATGCGACTGAAACGTCCGTTGCACCTGGCACTGTCCTTTGCCTGGGTCCCCCTAACCAGCCAGGACTTGAAACTGTCTGTTGCAAAACTATTGTCTGGCCAAGTTGTTGACAGGCACGTTGACGTCATTGTTTCGTAATTTGTATCCTTAGTTGCGCATTAGAGCTTAGTTATACACTGCCAGGGATTTTTACCCAGTTCTCTCCACATCATATGTGTTCCCCTCTCTCTCCTTCACACACAGTATTTCTCTCTCCTTTGTCGAGAGCCGTTAAAGCGTGTGTAATGCGATTTTGAATGCAATTTTATAGCTTGAAGTGTGACCTCTCTGCGTATGCGTAATGTGATAACTTAGATTTGCTTTAGCTGGCGCATAATTGTATTTAATTGTGAATCGTAAAATAAGCCTAAGCTACTTACGCAGATTTTTAATTAAATTTCCGTAACACACTAAGCCGTATTCATTTGGTTTCCTTCCGAGACAGAACCTTTAACCTTTTTTTTCACCTAATATGCTAAGCAAACAAATCTGAGCACTTCATTTGCCAAACTGGCCGAAATTGCAAGCAGCTTACAAAGCATTTACTGACCCAACAACATCGACAAGCAGAAGTACAAACAACAACAACGCCGAAATATGCAAAACAAAAACAAATTTGAAGGGACGAAAAACTTAATCGACTGATAAAAATTTCGAGTGCCGCGAAAAGAGGAAGATTGCCAAATAGAGCTATAAAGAGGAAAAAAAATATAGAGATAGAAAGAGAGAGATAGATAGAGTGACTGAGCTAGAGGGCTCTTTTGGCTTTGTCATTCAAGATGTCGCTGCAATAAAATTAATGCACAAAGTTTATTTTCTCTGACAGCAACAATAAAGTGTTGACGCATTTTTTTCTGCTAAGGTAAGAAAAAGGCAACAACAAGCTTTTAGAATTTGTAATGAGCATCAAGAGTTCTTTTTTCTTTACATTTATTTTTGGCGGAAAGTCAAAAAAGTATTTGATTTGGAGATGAGGGTTGAATGAGGCGCCAACTTTTCAAATAAAAATTAAAAATTGTCAAGGCGTTAAATTAGGGTCAACATCTACAGGTAATGAAAGTGACAGAACAAAATGAGAACGGAAAGTGAAAGTGAAAGCTTTTCTGGACTGCCTTTCGGCAAATTGAAATTGAAATTGAATGGTTTGACAGAAGCCAACAAAAATGCCCGAGTATGTACAATATAAAAAAGGGTCAACTGTTCACTGGGCTGCCGCTGCAATTGACAGTTAAGTTTTGTCAATATTTCAGAGATTACCCAGCGAACTTCAACTTGAGCGTAAACAATGTGGGCTTAACGTTGTGCTCGTAACAAGTTGAAAGCAACACAAAGCCGCACACAGGACATGAAAACTTTCAGTTAACCAAAGAACCGACTTTTCTCTTCTACCCTTTCTTCGCCACCCTCAGTAGCACACTCGCCACATGATTCATAATCTCTACACTAATCTTTTAATCCAGTCGAGTGAATTTTGTACTCGATTGTGAAACAAAGTTGCCAAAGGCTCGAAGAGTTAACTCGGCGAATGTTGAAAATAAACATGTATGAGAGATTCCAATATGGCTACGCCGCCTCCCCTCCCTTTGCCCCCTTTCTCCGGCCCTCCTTTGCCATTACATTAAGCGCACAACTTTGATGTCATCTTAGTGCCTAGTCCCTCTCCAGACAAAGTTTCCTTTTGCCACTGACTCTCCTGCCCCTCTCAGCTGAAACTTTTTTAATAGTAATGGACTTTACCGAAAAAATAACATTTTTTGTTGTATATTTTTGAATGTTGTTGTTTTCGTTGTTTTGTTTTGCTGCTGCCCCCGAATGTTTTACAGTTTAAGAGCATTGGACTCTGCCGCGTGCTGTTGTGGCCAGGTGAATCAGCTCGGTCCGTCTGACAGCTTGTGTGGCAACATCAGCCTCCACTGCATCAAAAAGTTATTTCCGCTACAAATGAACCCACACATGTCATCGTTCTTCTTCTTTTTTTCATCGTCGCGTCGGCTTTAGTATCTGTGTTTCCTCTATCAATACGCCGACTGCATTTGGCACTTAGTTGTGATGGACTGTACAGTGTGCACTCACACAGCTGAACCAAATGACAGGCAGACAGACAGACAGACTGACTGACTGAATGCCTGACTGGTCGCCGAGCATAAGCCGCTTAGCTTTTGAGCAACTTTGAGCATATGAATGACAGACAGACAGACAGACAGACAGACAGGCGTAGACAGTCAAACAGACCAACCCCATTTTTTTATATTTTTTTTTTTTTTATGCAATTCTATTAAATTTGATATATCTGTGATTCAGAGAACATTATTTATGGAATAATTATACCATTTAACAAAGGCAAACAACATTTTTGTACGCCTAATTTATTGGAAGGTGCTGTTCAATTTTAATTTAAATTATATTTCAAATTTAATATAGTATGGATTTTCTTCACCTCGTTTATGGGTAAACATATAGTTAATCACCAATTATTAGAACTTTTATCTATGTTTAGCATTCAGCAGGAATATATCTATTATTAATTATAATTACTTAAAATTTTGGCATCAGAAAAAGCAAAAATTTTAGTAACAAAAAATAATGAATATATAACTGATTCGTGATTGCTATTACGAAAGACACATATAAATTTGTTGCTCATTTTGAAAATTACTAAAAAAAGATTTTCATAGTTTAACCTTCAGCTGGATTTAACAATTTGAATAAATTCTATAAAATTAAAAAGAAAATCAATGAATTCCAGCATTTCGGTCAATTTGCAAGCTTTGCATTTATAAGTGAATACCTGTTACATGCTATTGGCCAGCTATGTTGGCCATCTAGGCTGACCATTTTAGGTGGCTCCTAAGCCAACGCGTTTCTGACAGCACCACTCAAAAGTCAAAAGCGTTGGAGAGCAGGCTTAACAATCAGCTGCAGACGGATCTTTCACTAGAGAGCTTCATCTCTGGAAACCCACACACTAGCTCAATGGGCCTATATGTGTATGTGTGTGTGGGTGTGTGTGTATGTGTGTGTGTGTGTGCGTGTCTGTGTGGGGGAAACTGTATGTCACTTTTTGTGCTACGGATTAGCTGGAAACATCAATTTGAAGCTGGCATAAGTTGAGTTTTGTCACGCGCCAAAATCGTATAAAATCGATTTTCTCGCATTTTCCAAATCCGTAGAAATCGAAAAACTGTCGAAGCAGATTTCAAGATTGGCCCAACGAAATGGAAGTGCATATGTTAAACGTATTATGTTTCAATAAAGGTATCAAAAACTTACTCCCTGGCATGCAAATCTTTGCCTAGCAATTTTAACACTTGAGCGAATTTGATCCTTTCACAAAAAAAGAGTAAAGCGTAAAGACAGAAGTAGACGAAAAAAAGCCCTGAAGCAAACATGAAATATGCCGCAATGTTTTGGCCACAAGAATGCTGGTAAATGCCTTTCATGCGATGGCCCGCAACAATTTCCCTTTTCAATTCAATTCCTCAAGTCCTCAGTTCGCTCACTTCCCAGTCTCTCATTTCGTAGCATACCTTGAGGCGCCATAAAAGTGTGGTCCCGGCCCCAAAGCAAATAAATAAGAAAAACCATTCGCTACATTTCAGCAAATAATCTCATAAAGCATTTTATGCTGTCCAGATGCTGAATCGCATATAGTATGATGTGTGTTCATGCGGGAGACGGACGGCAACGGGGATTTCTATTGTTTGCTAAGCGATTTGCTTTACTTTGAGCAATGGAGAACTCAAACTCAGCCTCAAACTAAAGTTGAGGCTAAGGCTGAAGCTGAAGCTGAACAGAAGCTGGCAATGGCAGGAAAGGATCATTTTTGTTGGGGGCATTAAGTGCGGTTTCCGAACCTTTTGAAGTAGGACACGTGCTGTCATAAATTTTCACAGTCCTATGAGTCCAAGTCGACTGGATAGCGATGATACCAGTTGACATACAAGAGATTGCTTTGCGATAGTTATCGATAACTTTAATGAATGTAAATATTTATATAAATATGATGATTAAATTATTCACTAATTGTGTTCAATAAATACACATGGTTCCCACCTTGCCAGAATTTATCCACCTTAAAATCAATAGAAATCAATGAATTTCAAATGGAAGAATATTTTATAGATTTACTTAAATAGGACTTTAAATCTAGTTAACACTTAATCCAAGCTATTGCACTGCAGATGCTGCTTCAACTTTTGGCCATTGTTAAACGCCTGTTATTTGCTTAGGCACCATAAGCCGGATATATTTTGCATGGCTTTGGCACACACAGTCTCAGTTTCAGCCAGGTCAATAAGCTGTTTGACCCTTAATCGATGATGAGTGAAATACAAAATCAACACGTAAAATTCCAATTAATTTCGCTTAGCTAAATAAATTGTTTCAACGCAAAACACAAACTGATCATAAAACTTAATAACCAAGTACACAAAGACACGGCCGTAGGATAATTGGCCATGTTTGCGTGTGTGTAAACAGCTTTTTGGGATATTTGCTTATCGGTAAATTGCAATTTGTGATTCCTGCGACGGCACAAGTTTGTGCTGATTAATAAGAAAGCACCGACAACAGCAACTATTATAGAAATGATGATGATGATGTTAGCAAAGGGAGGGTATGAGCCCTCTCTATAGAGACATTAGCCAACTGGGCTCACAGAGTCCCATCGTAATCGTCAGCTCACATAGCAAACGCATAAATCCAATTGAAAGTGCTTAGCTTTGATTTTTGTGTGGAGTCTGGAGTCTGAAGTCTTAGTCTGGCTCAAGTTTTAGTTGAATTCCTGCCCCTCTTTCCACTCCTGCTCCAGTGTGCGTACGTGTTAGTTTCTGCGCCGCTTTTTCAACACTTGGACCCACTACGTGCCGCAATTCAGCGCGAGTGACGTTATCACAGCTCTGTCCATATTGATAAATGCTGGCTACCCACCCACTTCCCACCCACTTCGCACCCAGTTCCTCTTTCTCTCAGTTCTCCACTAGAAACAAATATTTAGTTGTGAAAATCCAAATTAAGTCACGTCGCAGCAATCGCGCAGCAGCAGCAATTGTAAACTCTGGACATGCCTCCTGGTGGCATGGGGCAACAATCTTAACCCTATCGAAATGCCATTTCAATGCAAATGCAAAATGGCAAAATTAATGATGTTCATTTCCTGTCGAGCTTCGCTTCTCTTCTCGCCCGTCCATCATTTGATACTCCGCAGCTTACAAGAGAATTATGATGCTGAAACAATAGACTTTTATGCCCCATGCCCCATGCCTCTTGCTTCATATCATGCCACGCCTCCTTGCCCCGGCTGCCTTTGCCTGGCAGCCATTTGCAAGCACACGCCGCTTGCAACAAGATTTTCGCATTAAGTTACCAGTATCCCTCCCAAAACCAACTGATTCCCATTTTACTCGCATTTAATGCCCCTTTTTGCCCCATCCACCCCTCTTCAACACTCGTTGGCCAAACAATTCGCATTGAAAGGCCATTACCATTTTGGTAGCATGAGTCTAGATACAGTTTTTGGGTTTGGTTTTCGGGCTGCAGCTGCCAGCGTCGTTTCTTTTGTTTGCTACTTGGCAATTTTGTATGCACTTTTAGCCAACTTCCCGCAGTCGCCGCCCCCTACCACCCCCTGCCATTCCCCTTATTTCCGCAGTGTTGTTTACATTGTCACAGTTGCCGCTTTCTTTGCATTGCAAGTTGCATTCGCAGTTGGCTTTTATGTTTGCATTTTATGCATCTGACTCCCATTCACTCCTTTCTTCCCTACTCTCTTCTCAGTCCCCGACGAATTTTTAGTCTCAGTTCCGTTGCCAATCCCAACTTACTGACTGCCTGTCTACGAAAACCCATTGGCTGCATGTGCTTAATTGTTTGAGCCGCAATTGAGAACTTTTTGCCAGCCATCTTAAAGTTATTATTATACCCCGTAAGTTCAAATGAGGTGAGGTAAATGAGGTAAACAAGTATAAAACCAAGAAAAGAAGGCTAAAGGACAGAAAACAAAGATTTTGAATATCATAAAAATGCTCAAAAAGATTTGATGATACAAAAATATTTTGTAGACATTTATTGAATGGTTTCGATATCTCAATTTCAAATAACTAAGTATCCTATTCTTGCAAAAATTATAAAAAAAAAACTTTTACTTCAAGAAAATCGAGTTTCAAGTTACTTTAATATTTGACTATATTGTACAGTACAATCCTGTAGAAAAATGCTTTTCATTCCTCCATTTCCTTTGGGCTTTAACAAAACTCTAAACAAATAAAATTAATTAAAGTTTCCCTGGACAATGCGAATTGTTCGCAATGAAACAATGCCCAATGCCAAGGAGTAGACAATTAATGATTGTGGCCATTAGTGTTGCAGCAGGCAAGTTGAGTGGCCCAAAGTGTGTGGCAACATTGGCGGGAGCATCCTTCTCAGTTGGACAGCCGATCCGACCGTAGAGTAAAAAGTCAAACAATTTGCTGACGATGTCTTTGGGTGAATTTAAAGAAATTACACTTGACACTTTTCAATTAGTGCGGCAAACTTTATTTTAATTGTGACAGTAACACGCTGGCGTAGCCACCCAGTGCCAAAAAACCAACAAGTTTTGGCCAAAGTTTTGTGCGGGACACGACGACAACTTGATATATACACACATATATATATATATATATATATATATATATAAAACAAAAGCCATGGCCAGAGAGAAAGAGTGTGAGAGAGTTAAGTCAAAGAGGAAACCCAGTTCTGGGACTTTCAGCCACAAAATGTCAAAAGAAAACTTTGCAAGATTAATTACAATTGAAAACAAATGAATGCAAAAACGATAAGCAGCCAAAAGGATTTTCCAAAAACCCGAGTTGCCAGCTAACCGAAAGCTTTCGACTCCAACACCAGAGCCAACTTTGCCAATCAAGATAGAACGAGTGGCCGGAGGGAATGCAATGGAAATTGAAGGAAAAGGGGGGCCAAGAATGGAGTGTGGAGTGTACTAATCAAAAAAAGGGGGCGTTGAAACAAATGTTCACACCTACAAAACAAGAAAGATAACAGCAACAACAGCTGTTTTGTCCAATTTCCAGGGGGGCAACTTGAACTTTTTGTGAAACTAAACTGAAAGTTTACCGAGGTTAGAAGGTCCCGAATGCGCCAACCGTCTGAGGCTATTTTATGGCCCAGCGACGTGACTTGTTTAGTTCTACCACTCAAAGGGGGGTATTCAGAACAGAGGGGTTCGGTTTTTTTATTATGCATTCAGTTCAGGGCATTAACACCATTCAAGAGATTGACCAGACAAACCCGAGAATTTCACAAACTGCCTCAAAAGTTGCGGCGCATAAATCATGAAATTAATTAATTTTGACATACATTTTGCACCAAAGTAGGGCCATAAACAATTTTAGTATTTCTTCGCCCCAAACTAGTACGAATATATGCTTTTAGTATTTTTTATCCCCACTGCCAGAAATTAAAAGTAAAATCCGAAGAAAGTTGTGTGTGTTGTCGAACCTGCTGGCAAACTTTTCAAGTCGAGAATACCAAAAATAAAATAAAGAAAGCAGTAAGAATCAAGAGTGGAGAAAAGAAAGTTAAGTTTGAAATATGTGCAAAATTCATTCAGTATTTGAAATATGCGCAAGTTGCATAAGTTGCTCCCGTTGCTGCCAAAAGAAAAACTTCAGCCCGTGAGTTTAATTTTATTCATGTTGCTAAGTGAGCGACGACGTCAACGAAACTTTTCCCAAAATGCACTCTTTAATTGCATAATTTGAGAGTGAAATGAGATTTGACTAGTTACACCTGAAAGCAGCACCATATGAGCAAACTTTAGTCCCCTTCAAATGCAATTACACCCAAAGAACTAAAAAACATAAACGATTGTGTCTGAGGATGAGAATTACTTATGTTAATCAAAGACTTAAATCTATTTATGTTTATTCAAGCATAGGAATGTTTTCTGGAATCAAAGAGAACACCATTTCTTTTTAATTATTTTATGCAATTTCATTAATTGAAAATTGCCACATCAAAGCGCATCGAGCCAAATGCCATAAAGGGGTAACTTTACCCCACTCTAAATATTTCTAAAAGTACAAAAGTGATAACCTAGCAGATACTCTGTAGTTTATCGCAGAGATGTCTACAGCTATACAACAATTTAAGCTTGTAATGAGTACTCTTTTTGTTTTTAAATTTTGCATACTTCTTTAAACATATTCCATTTAAGCAGAGTATCTAAAAGTATTGA
The DNA here is from genome assembly GCA_035043635.1 of Drosophila rellima. NCBI lineage: Eukaryota > Metazoa > Arthropoda > Insecta > Diptera > Drosophilidae > Drosophila > Drosophila rellima. The sequence continues at coordinate 2,732,885 of JAWNMV010000607.1, forward strand.
ATTGACCGCAGAAATATTTGCAATTACAATTGTGCAAAAATTTGCATTTGCAATGCAAAGTATTTACTCAAGGAATTTTCGCATCGTGCCTAAAAGTATGCAATGCGATAATAATAAATGCAGCTGTAGCTGTAAAGTACAGTGGGTGTGAGAACTATGCGGCCCAGCGATAACAGAAATCTATGGCAAATGCCGAATACTTTTCTTCGAACGATTGGCAAACTACTTAAGCGGCTGAGAGAAGGGGTTTCTCCGTTGTTGGCCCCGAGGTTTTAACTTGGGTTTATGTCTGAGTTGCTGCTTAAACTTCTACTGCCCCTTCTCTCTATCTCTATCTCTCTCTCTTTCTGTGTATGTGTGTTTGCCGTGGGGCGCTGTGAAAACTTAATCCTTTCAGTGCACAACGGGCCAAGCCCAAAGTCAAACAAACAAACGAAGCGACTGCCGAGAGAAGGACTTGAAACTGGCAACTCGCTTCTTAAGCTGCCCTAGAACAAGAGAAGAGGTTGCAGGGGAGTGGGCCCAAGTATTTAAGCCATTTGCGCTAATGAATGCGGTCGCGCATTTTTAAGCATACTCCACTCCCAACTCTCTCACTCCCCCTCTCTTGGCACAGAAAACTTTTGGCCAGAAAGTTGCCGGCTTTCAACTTATTCGAAACACGTGCAAAATTATGCTTGCAGTTTTGTGGCTTTCGGTTTCTTTTTGTGTTTAGCCGCTGATAATTTTTAGCCAGAAAATGGCTGAAAATCACCGCCAGCAGATTTCCCTTTTGTTGACGTCCCCGTGCTGTTGGCTTTTTATACAATTTCTCTTGGTTTTTTGTCTCCGTCTATTTATGTACTTATTTTCATTTTATGCAGTGCATATTTAATGTCATTTTCTTAAACAGATTTACCGCTTAAATCTTTTGTTGCCTCGCAGCTCAGTAAATCACAATATTCGGCGCAATTAATACGATTTCCATACCCCTCACCCTCCCACTCACACACACACACTTCCCTTCTATAGCCACTGACATTCGGCTGTCGAGTGCCAAAAACTGCCTTGAATAATTGCCGAATGGTGTTAATAATAGCCTTGTGGTTCCGACACAATGTGGTTGAAGCGCTTTTGTTTTATATTCTGAATTATGGTTATGAGCATGCAATTATCGTAGCACTGTTTCTAGAGTTGACGGATCAATGCCTGAAGTACAGAGCACACTGGTTAATTGAGCATAATTTCAATGATGGTGAAATAAAATTACAAAATGGCTGTGACATCTCTGATTTTAAGACAGACAGAGATTGGTATATTATACAAGTTGATCGAATTTAAACAATGAATAATAATTAAAGAACAAAAATAATTCTTGCATAAAATGTTTTTTTGATTTTGATTAATTTGAATCATTCTCATTCTTCAGACAGATCAAATCAGAACAATCTTAAATCCAGAAATCAATTAAAATTTTTCACACATTTTAGAACATTTTAGAACATAGAAAAAGATATTGGAATATATTTACATGTTCAAGCCAAAAGTTTATAAACCTGCCCAAAAAAACGCAAGAAAATGCAAACAATGTGATCTGAATATTTTCTGAATATCTGAAATGTTTCATTAATAATATATTATACATTCTCCCTGGGGTTACGCCTACATTAACATCCATCCACTCGATCGGACAAGCTAATGAGCATTTAATCCAAATGACAAAATGTCAAGGGAACACTTCAAGAACTCACCTTTTTCCTTCCATACAAAATAAGAACATTCAATTTGGGAAGATTCAACAACAACAAAAATAATAGATAAACATCTGTTTATTTGCTAAAGGGGCCACAGTGCGACAGCTGCAGCTCGAGAGAGCGAGAGAGTGGGTGGATGGGTTGTCAAAGAGAGTGATATAGAGGGAAATGCAGAGAATATTAATATTAATTTCGTGAGAGAAGCAATCTCTGACATCAATAATATAGATATAGGTAATTTTTTTATTACTTGACAGAATTATATCTCTCTCTCTCTCTCTTTCTTTGTCTCTCGCTCGCATCTATCGACTGCATTTGAAGCTGAAAACGTTGACACTTTTCGGTAGAAAATTGATAACGACGGACATGGCGAATGCAGAAAGAGCAACAACAAAATTATATGCTAAATTTGTTGCTAATTTCAGATTTGATTTAAATTATGATAAACATGCAAAGTGTTGTCGTCTTGGTCGAGTGGACTACCCCTAACATTTCCCTCCTTCGCGTTTGGGGAAATGTTCAAAATCCGAAATTAACATGCAATATTTTTTAATATTATTTATTTATATACGAGTATTTAATTTATATTTCGGAAAAATCATTTTTCGCAGCGCTTAGGCGTTGGCGTCGACGTCGTCGTCGTCGTCGTCGTCATCATCACTGTTGTTGTTGTTGTTTTGATCTGCTCAGTGGCAATGCTTGGGCTCCATGGACAGACGGCTGTCAAGTCGATTGCCTCGGCAGTTCTCACTTGAACGTTGTCAGCGCTGTTCCTGCCGCATTGAGGAAAAGCCAACGTGCATTTTTTGCCGGTTCGCCCACATTCTGCATATATACATAAGTTTATTGCATATGTATACATCTCTTATATACTGAGAGATATATATATATATATATAAAGTGTATAGTTCTATGTGTGGCCCAGTGCGTTTTTTTGGAAATCATGTCACTTGCAATGCATCGTCAGACACGCGAAAATCTCAGCTAAAAATCTATTTTGCCGCAACGTGCAACGCTCAACAACAACAAGAACAACAACAAGTGTGCTCCATGCATGTGTGTATATATATATGTATATATTTAGCGGTAGCGTAAATTATGGAAAATGATCATAAAAATATACACAAGAGTCTGTGCAAGTGCCAAAAAAAGCCAAAACAAAATAACGAAAAGCTGTTTGAAAATTTGAAATAAAGTTCATTTCACAAAGTGAGTGCAGTTCAATGTTTATTTTTATTGTGTGCGTGTGCTTGTATTTGTATCTGTGTGCAATTGCTTTGTGTCAACTGAAAGATTTGACCTCGCACTTCACCCATCAAGAGAATTAACATAGCAATCGTTCGAGTAAAAGAGAGAAGAAAAGGGAGAGGAGAAGACACGACACATAAGTGATCGTCATCGTTAGTGCCACATCGTGTCTTCAGCTAAAGTCCACCCCCTCGGCCCCTGCTGCCACGCCTCTCAGCCCATGAGGCAATTTGTCATACAAAGAAATCATTCAACTTTTGTTGTACGTGTCGCGCGACTTGCGGAAGTTTTCCCCCATAATTGTCACATTTTCAATTGCATTGAAGTGAGGCCACTTGCTGAAGCCCATTTGAAGTGCGAATAAAAGAAAACAAATAAATGTTGACGCAAACTACAATTGGAGATTAATGTATGAGATATGAATGGAGTGTGAAGCAAACATGATCAAAAAATACGACTAGTTCTCTGAGGTAATATTTAAATTAAATGTTTATTTAAAGATACATTCATACTGATATACACATATAATTTTTGGTATTCAAATTTGATAACTAAAGCCTGGAATTAATTTTGTAATGTGATGTATCAGGGCAAACCAGTAAAACATACATTTTTTTTATAATACTTCCAACAGAAATCAGATTTATTGAAGTTCATCATTCATCAATTTTTCCAAAAAAGTGAATATCATTATAATTGTCGATCCAATTAATTTTGGAATTAATTTTGTAATGTGACGTATCAGGGCAAACCAGTAAAAAAATAATATAATACCTTCTTCAGAAATTAGATTTATTGAAATATATATATTCATCAAGTTTTCCTAAAAAGTAAATATCACTATTCATTTTTTTAAACCTGCGTCCAATTGTCGAACCAATTCATTTTGGAATTAATTTTGGAATTAATTTTGTAATGTGACGTTGTAGGGCAAACCAGTAAAATATTAATATAGTACCTTCTACAGAAATCAGATTTATTGAAATATATATATATTTAACAAGTTTTCCAAAACAGTAATTATCATTATTCATGTTTTTAGGTCTGCGTCAAATTGTGGAACCAAAATAGTCGACATTGAAAATGAATTTAGCACATGCGGCATTTTCAGAGGGGGGAATTCTAAAAATAGACCGATAGACATGTTATTAATTAGATTTTGGATATGTTGTCCGTGTGCTACATATAAAATTTGCATGGACAGAAAATCTACAAGAAGAGTCCACAGAAATCTACAAAAATCTATAGAAATCTACATAAGCTAAATGGTCTGCTGTTAATGTTTGCTGCAGATCGTATATAACAGGAAAGTGCTGCCAACATTTAGCTAACAAATCATACAACAAAAAATCAGAAAATCATAAACATAAAATAAGCTATACAGGTATGTATATGTACTGTATAGAACGTATAGTAGATGTATCTGTATCTATTATTCGACCTCTTTCAGTGCTACGTGCTGATTATTTGGTTTATGCTCAGCATGATTTAAATTTCGTGTTTCACATTTGAGTTTTATGGCGTTAATTTTGTTGACAAGAATTTGTGTACAAAATTTATGTGAAAGATGTTCATAAAAAGTTTTCCTTGTGCTTTTCCAGCTGACGGACTTGGACCATAATTCAAGCACAAATCAATTAAATTGTTTTTAATGCTGTTTTGTTTCTGTCAGCAAAATCCAATTAAAACGTAAGGCGCACAAAGCACATAGATACACACACACACACACACGTAGGGAACCAGAGTGGACAGAGAGATAGGGAGAGAGAGGGAGAGAGAGAAAGTCAAGAGTCAGGAAACTAAAGCAATTTGTTTGGGTTGAAGCTATGGTTTTTGGTTTTGTCATTACGGTCAATAATTACCGCAAGCATGTCAACCGAAATTATTGCCCAGATAGATTTTCTACTAAGGTATTACTATATGTACGTACACACGTACATCTGTATGTATATTGCCACCTTGGAATCGGACTTGGTTCGCTTGCCACTTTCGGTTTAAGTGTCCGGCCATGTGTTGCAGTCAAAACCGCAGAGTGAAGCTCGAACTTGAACTGGAATTGGAGATTGGAGATTGGGGATTGGGACTCCGAATGAGAATGAGAATGGGAATTAACTCTGCCGGAAATAATTACTCAGCTTGGCTTTCTTTGGGGTCTGTAAACGTGCCTCCAATTGCCCCACAGCACCCTCAAAAACTCACACCCCGACAAACACACACCCCCCCACACACACACACTTAATTTATATTATTTGTGCTGGCTCTTGTGTGGCATTTGCTTTGCTCTCTTCTCAGTCTGCTTTTAGTTTGCTGCCCATTTTGTTTACCTGTCCGCCGGGCGGCTTTATTAGTTTGTTGTTGTTGTTGTTCAACTTGTTGTGCGAGTGTGTGTGGGTCCTGTCTCATTTGTTCGTGCGGTTGTTGCTGCCATTCAACCACTAAGCTCTGTGTTTTGACTTTTGTTATATTACAACCACATTTTCGTGGCTTACACATCTTCGATTTTATATATTTTGTTTGATTTCTCATAATATTATTGCAGATGTGTGTGCTTTTCAGCTTAAGACTCTTTTTCCTTTGAGCCATCATTTTGCTTTCACATTTAAAGTTTTCAACTTGGGCTTTATTTTCTTGGGTTTCATGTTTAGACACTAAATATTAAGTATATACAATTCAATACTTCACATAGATACAAACACGTTTGTATATAAGTTGTATCTCCTGTCGATTTGTTGCCCTTTTGGCCACTCAAAATGCCAGCTACAATTTACCTTTTGCTCACAACTTGCGTATAAATGATTAAATTTTTCGCTTAACTAACACGTTTACCAGACGAAGCCCCAACCAGAGAGTCAGACAGACAGACAGACAGTGAGATAGTGAGACAGGAGTATGTATCTTGACTGACCCAACACACACAGGTAACAATTGCTCAAATCAAATTTAATATTGATCGTTGGCCAGCAAATGAGAAGGATATGAAAAATCGAAACGTGGCCCAACTGGGAAGTAATCCTCGAACTACAGTGAAAGGGTTACAACTTGCGTCGAGTGCAATGAATGTTCAATATATACAGCTGCAGATACAAATGCAGTTACACATACTGATACAAATGTTCTGCAATAGATTGTGTGCAATCAGATTGTATATATTTGGATTTCTGTTTCTATAAAATTCTTCTATTAGTGCTAATTGTATACCTTTTATATAGTGTTGCTATTCACATACATACTTGTGTCGTAAGCTGGGTGGATAATACTATTAGATTCACAGATTATATAAGTGGATAAACTGATAATACGCTCATATGTGAAACACACTGGTAAAATCTAATCTATTATTATCTGTATATCTAAAAGTTTTCCATGGAAGATTATTGCATGATGACATGTAATATTTAGTGTTATCAAATTATACATTGAACTGTTATATAGAAAACTGTTAAGCAAAAAGTAATGGGTTTTATATGGTATACTCGTATTCTATTTACAACTGTTATAATTTATCTGGTAAATTAAGAATTGCCTAAGTAAACTGTAATACTGCTCAGCTTTTCAAAATATTTACAGATTTAATTTCACGACTTTATTATGTTCAAATTAATTTACTTTAAGACTATGAAATTCTTTTCCTATACTAAATAAAATTAGCTGTTATACAACTACTATAACTATAGTTTTAATTATTTATATATTATCTCTAAGCAAGTCACGAAAACTGACCAAAATTAGACAAATTATAGGCAATACATTATAATTAATGATTAAATATTCCATTTTCCATTTCAATTTCCTTTTTGTTTTTTTTATTTTCTACTTTGCCTTTCAATATAATTATCCAATATAGCGGTGGATATTGGCCGCCGGGAGCGGTACGTAAATACGTATGTAAAGTGACACACATTTACCACTAAATAGTCGGTCATTATAATTTGATGGCACAGTGACAAACAAACGGATTGCTGAAGCCCGAAGGCGAATCAATCCTTCGATGTAGTATATATGAATGTCTATCTATGTAAAGCTTATGTACTTACATTGCCGGATATATTTAGGTGTTAGAGTATTGGTATATGGAAGTCGCTCTAACCCTTGTCTCTGTTATGGCCACGTTCAACGGCTGTCCGGTCGCACGACTCCGGACCCTCCTCCAAAACCCCCCCTCAATCACCACTACCGTTGAGCACTTCAAACTCATCGATACTTTGGGCTACGTGGCATGCTCATTGGTCTCTTTTTCAGGCTGCCCCCATATAGACAGCAAGTAGCCTTCGGTTCACACACACACACACACACATGCACATGGTGTGTCTATATATTATAGCACAAGAGTGCCCACACACTTATTGTGAGCCGTGCATGAGTTTAGTTTATATTTATGAGCATTATAGTGCGGATATATCGAGCGCGAGTTACGAGTTACGAGTTTTCTCCAGCAATTGCAGTGGGATTTCAATTTCAGTTGTTGGCCATGTTTCGGTGTCGTTGTTGATAACAAATATGTTGGCCATAAAACTAGTTTGGACACCAAAGTGTGCGAATTTCTGTAGCACATTGCCATCTAGATTAAGCGCGAAAATTAATGTCTTGACAAGAAATCGTCATCGTTGTCGTCGTCGTTGTCATGTAAGTGAAGTTCTTGAATTTTATGATTTTTTTGAGTCAGCGCTTGATAAGCTTTTAAGTCGTACAACCTGCGCTTTTTTGGCTTAACCCATCCAAAGAGCACTTGTCTGAAAGATAAACGCGAAAGAAAATAAACAAATTTTTGACGACCTCAAACAGGTAATAAATACAAGGCAACAGTAGACCGTCTTACTCTCTCGCTCTACCTCAAAGAAAGTCAAAGAATCGGAGATAGACCTATTTAGGCAACAGTCAGGTGGAAAAATGTTTACTCAACAGAGACACAGATGGAAAGAGAGAGGGAGCAAGAGAGCCAGTAACGTATTTTACCTGACGTTACTGACAACAATCAGCGAGCAATTATGCGATAAGCGCCTCCTTATCAGCAAATAGATAACACACATTCACACTCACCCATTTAGTTCGCTTTTTCGCTCTGTCGGCTATCGCTACTAAAAATGTCCGTGAGTGTGTGAAAAATTATGAAATCAATGAGTCGTTCTTATTTTTTTGTGGTTTTTGGGCTCTGTTAGTTGCCTTTCGCTGTGCTTGACGTGCGGTCGGTTTTTCACTACGAACATATAGAAAAGTATCTAAAGTCACGGTTGCGTTTTGTATGATTGATCTAATGATCGATTCGAGTATTTATATCTGTATCTACGAGTCGTATCTGTGCAATGTGTGTATCTATATATAGCTAGATGTTGATATGGTAGTATATCGCGTGTGCAAGCGAGCATATGTTAACTGAAATACGAAGTTCACTTGACTTTTATATCTGTAAGATACTTTTGTGATTTACTTGAATTTCAGTCTAAATGTAGGTATAGGTCTTTGGCACAAACACCCTCGAATTTCGAGATATATATACATATGTACTGTAGTATGGCATACAAACTGTTATACAAAGCAAAGTTTTTAAATTTCTAATCTAAATATAAACTTAACCCTTGTCGGTTATACACTATTGAAACTAAGTACTATACAAACTGTTATACTAACTCATGTACGAAATACTATTTTTAGCGTTTTATATAGATTTTAGAAATGTACATCATCTAGTTGTATATATTTTCAATTAGTGCACATAACAAGGCAATTTTAAATTGCTTAAAGATAACAGCTGATTAACAGGCGAAACTTACAGCTGCAGGTAGAATTGTTGTTTGCCAATGGATATACGTATATTTATATATAGTTATCCATAGAAGAAAATAAGCCAGAAAAAAGAAAAAGTCGAAAACAACCTCAATAAAGCAACTATGCAAACGTATAAAGCACTCTTGATAAGATAAGGAAGGGAAACTCGCTCAACAAGTGAATGGAGCTCTGACATATGCCCAATGGGGCACATACGACGTTTACTTTATAAGTACATATATGTATGTATATTTATACATATATGTATGTCAGTATATATGTGTGTGTTTATATGAAAGTAGTGTAGCCTCATTGAGTGCAATGCACCCCAAATGTTGCAGGGCTGGTGACATGTGATTCTTATTTGGAGTGCAAGTTGTGAGATGTCAACAGCATTGTCACTGTCACAGAGACAGAGAGAGCGAGAGAGAGATCAGGGAAGAGTAAGAAAGTGGTAGAGGCGGAATTTGGGTCATAGCCTAAGCCCAAGACTTGCCACAGTTGCCTACATTTGCATACACACAGTTTGATTATCTCAGTGGCTGCTGCAAGGGCAGCTGCCCCAGTGATAAACAGAAAGAGGGAACGAAAGGGGGCTGAGTAGCACCAAGCCTTAAACAAAGGCAACTGTGCAAAATGTTGTCACTAAAGTTAATTAAAAAACAGCCAGAGGCACAAAATATTTACCCACACAAGAGAGCCCACAATTCCCTTATTCTCGTCTCCTCGCATGGATCTAAAATATCTGCTTTAATAAAAATGTCAGGCAAAGGCAAATGAAAGAGATAGAGAGAAAGAGGGCAAGAGAGAGAGCAAGGAGTGGGATGTGGGGTGTCGTCTGCCTCTCAGCACACGCTGCGTGTGCAAACAAAGCCAAATAAATAGAAAAGAGATACTCAATAATCAATAGATAAATAAAATTACAAGGTGACAGTAGCAGCAGCAGCAGCAGCAGCAACAACATCAACAACAACAACAACAACAATACACAACAACAATAGCTGCCTGCTGTGTGGGTGGCAATTGCCTGTTAAAGCTGCAGGAGCCAAGCAGCAACAAAGCAGACGACGTTAACTGCTCATAATGCAGCAGCAGATACCCGACAGGCTCATCAAAACGAACTTGAAATACCCTATAAAAGCTTACTTTACAAATGATTGATAATTAGAATTATCACAGATAGGATTGAGTATTTTATTGAATGGAAACAATTTTTGATAATATCCACACCAATTCACGTTAGTGAATATGTAGTACCTGTGTAAATACATAACTTTTAGATGCAAATAAACTTTAAAAATTACAAAAAAATACCTTAAAATGTTTGGTTCAAAAACAGCTATTTAAGTTTAGTTTAAAATATTTTATCTATTTATTTTTAATTTAATTTCTTAATGCTTTATTTATTTAGTTGGTTAAGTGCATTCATTTAACTAAAAATTAAATAAAAATTAAATAATGAGATTTTTGAAAATTAAAAAACAAACTCTCGAAATTGCTTTACAATGCTCTGACAATTGCTCCAGTTATTAATAAATATATTAATTTTAAGTTGCCTATGTGAATTCAATATACAATTATTGCACATTAAATGACTTGGGTAGTGTACTTGATCCATGCTCTATTCCCTCCAACGACAACAAGAATAACAAAATGTGAATGGCGTCCTTGTTTTCGTCGACATCGTTTGATGGCGCTGGATAAGCGCGTGGCAACGTGGCAGGAGCATGCCGCTGGGAAACCGAAGCTGGCAGGCCAACAACAACAACAACGACAACAACAACAACAACAATAACAGCAACAACAGCATCGAGAGAATCTTCTATTGGTGGGGTGCAACACGCGTTTCATGACACGTCGCCAGTTGCCAGCGTTTGGCCAAGTGAAGCGGACGCCAAAAAAAATTGTAAAACGAAAAAAGAAATGCGCGCAAAATACGCGAGCTTTGCAATTTATTAAAAAATAATACGAGTAGATAATAGAAATGCGCGAATGAATTTGCAGCGATTATCTAAGCAAAGCATCTGCTTAAAGTTTAAAGTGAATGTTAACGTGTATGTGAACGTTGATCATACGCCATGTGAGACAAGTCCAAACATATAACATAATAAGGGTAATCGCAGACACTCTAAGTAGTCATGAATCTCTCTTTCTCTCTCTCTTTCTCAGCCTCTCTCTCTTTGTCACTCTCTATGTGAATGAATGAATCGCGTTAATTAAGGCGCCCATGCCTGTGGCCAGTCAAGTGCGACAACAAATAATTAGATTTCAATTTAACTAATTAGCTGGGGCCTCCAACAGCTGAGTTCGCTCAGTAACTCTGTTCGGATGAAGCTTCAAACATGATGAGTTTATACACATGCTTGTGTGAGTGTATGTGTGTTAACGCTTTATCAAAGTCAAACACTTGAGTGCAGACAGTCAAGTGGACCGTCACTGCGGTCAGTCTGTCAATGTGAGTCCATTCAAAATGCGTTTATGTAGCTATGCAGTTAGGAGTCTGCATAGTCCTACATTCGGTCTACGAGTTGGGGGCGTGGCAAGAGCCCCATCTGGCAGCCATTTCGTTTGTGGTTTGCACCACTCAAAAATAAAACTCACTTCTTCATTCATTTCGTTTAGCTGTTTGTGGTTGTTGGCATAGCTATTGTGTTTATGTTTTAATTATTTAACTAAGCACTTAAATAGTTTAAATTAATATTATGCGTTGCGCACTTGATCAAATGACTTTTTGTGACCAATTGAAAGTTTCTTTGATTGGCTAATTGTTTAATTAAATGTTAAATTTAAATTAAATGTTTTGAAGCTAGATACTTCAACAAATTTACAAAATGAAATAATAAACTTAAGTGACCATCAATTACATTTTAATTTTATATTTTTAGTGTCATATTTAATCAAATTTTACTAGTGATATTGAATAAATATAACTTACATTCTAGTTAAGCAATAAATTCAATGAAATTAAGTTAAACGCAAAACAGTTGTGTAATACTAAACTAATAAATTTTTTTTTTGGGTCTAAATAAAGACTTGATATGTTATATTAAAAAATTAACTTAATCCTTAAATTCAAATTTAATTCAGTTCAAATACTTAATAATTTGTGTCTCAAGGACACATATTTCAAATCGTTTAATTAAGAAACTATTGTATTTTTTTATTATTTAATTACAGCTGCCACTGGAGCTAAACATCCCGCGCTCAGTGTAAGTGCAAAGTATTGTTTAAACGGTAGAGCAAATAAGAAGATAAAGTCAAACTAATAGTGAGAGATAAAACTGTGATAAGCAAACGAGCAAAGGGAAACGCGTAGAACAGCAATTAAAAGCGGAGATAATATACAATTTTAATAAAAGTAAAATCCGCAGCAAATTAAAAAGCAAGCGTCACCAAATGCAGCAGCAACAGCGACGGCAACGACAACGGCAACAGCAGCAACAATTTCAGCAGCCGCAGCAGCAGCACTAAAAGTAATTAGCGACAGCAATAACAAGTCAGTGACAGAGAGGGAGAGACAGTGAGTGTGAGAGAGAGCGAGCGCAATAATAATAAAAGGGGAAATAAAACAAATGATGTTGCAATCTTTGAAAGTGAGCACGGATAAACTAAACGACATTCCAGCAACAGCAATAGAGGAAACTGGCAAAGCAACAACAGCAACATTAATAGATACAACATCAACAATAACAACAGAAGCAGCAACAACAACAATGCTAACAACAGCACCTGTTGCCCATGTTGCTAATGGTATGGCCAATGGCAACAGCAGTCTCTTTAACGGCAGCAGCAGCAACACTAACAATTTAAATAACAATAACAATAACAACTTGCAACAACAACAACAACAGCATCAGCAGCTACAACCAGGAAAGTATTTAGAAAATCTAACGCCCGCAACGGGTGCCATTGCAACGGCAACAACTTTTTCAGGTGTTGCTAAGAGTTTTCATCCGTATCTGCGGCCCAGCAGCAACATATCTGCCGTGGCAACAGCAGCAACGCCCGTCGCAGCGGCGGCAGCAGCAGCAGCAATGACCAAAACTGCTGCCGGCGTCGGCATGTCGACAACATTGTTTGAAACACTTTTGCAAAACCAAATAAATTCCATTGCAACTACAGCTGCCTCCGTTGTGCCTGTTGTTGTCGCTATGCCAACAACAACAGCAGCTGCAGCAACAACAGAACCAGCAACAGCAGCAGCAACAACAGCGGCAGAATCAACACCAACAGCAACAACCACAGCAACAGCAGCAACCACAGCAGCTGCGACGACGTCGACGCTGTTAAATTCCAGCATTAATTCCAGAACTTCATTAGCCGACCAAAATGTTGCTGTCGCCCCGAATTGGTGAGTATTTTAGCCCTCAGAGCTCTGTGGCTTTCGTTTTTATTTGTATTGTTTTTAGCATCAGCTAATGACTGCAAATTTCATTCAAGTGGTTTATTCTGACGGCCAACTGCATAAAAACTCTGTGTGCTCATAAAAGTAGGCAGTACAAATTTGCAAAGAAATTAAATTCTGTTAAATACGAAAATTATGTATTAAAGAAATTGGAATTGGGGAAACTCCATTGTACTTATAAATATTATTTTTAGGGATACTTTGCCAGTGCTATTTAACTAATTTCCTATCAATTCGCATATAAATTTTAATTTCCTTTTTTGAAATCTAACTTTCAGCGATACTTCAAATTACTCTGTCATTATCCGCTTTGTGTTCTGTTTTCGTTTATCAAGTTCCTCTGCCCGGAAATTATAAAAAAATATGACCAAAATAGAAAAATAATTGCAATGGGCACTTTTTTGGGAAGGGCAAATGTCCGAGCGAATCGATTCAATTAAAATAAGTGACAATGTGCTGAAGTGAAGACTGTGTTTGCGGCCAGCTGACTAATGATAATTGGCATTGCATTAAGGTTATTAAATGGCCATGGCCTGCAGATGGTTGATGGACACTTTAACAATTTCAAGTAGATATATTATAAATAATGCTAATGATCATTCGCAGCTATAGGTAATTATCACATTAAATTATGTGCTGTTGATGATAATGATGATGATGTCACAGGCATTGAACTGTCAGGTCTCAGCTCAATCTACAATATCTATGGCTTAAGCGAACTCCGTCTGTCTTTCTTCTCTACTCTTTTTCTCGTCTCTGTTTTTCTCAATTTCTCTTACCCTGTGGTCTCCGTTTGTCGCCGAGTGTTGCGCTGCCATTAAATAATAAAGCCAGAATATTAAATTTATGTTGGGTCATTTTTATGCGCTCCCTTGCGCTCGCTCTCTCTTCTTTTCTCTCTTTCCCATTTCCTCTCTTTCCCACTGCCAATCTCTGTCAGTGGCGTCCTCTATCTTTTGCTAGACTGTGTTTGTTTTTGTTGTGACAGGCGCGACATAACAAACTGCCATCATAAATTAAATGCCACGTCACGGCTTTGTCGGCATTGCTGACTGCTGGCCTGGTTGCCCGGTAGGCGTAGAGGCGGTCGGGTGGGCGTGGCGCCAGCGATGAGCTGTCCATTGATTCTGAGCCTGTTATTCAGTCGGAGTCTGAGTTGAATATCATCGCATGTTGAAGGCCCGCAGCACAAAACACTTTAGTAGAGGCCTCTAAATCGTTTGCCAACAATCCAACACCTGCCAACGACAACAACAACAACAACAAAAGTAACAACTACAACTTGAATCGAGAGTGAAAGCCAAGCTAAGTAAATCCCACGGGGCAACCCACCGCAGGCAATTTTCTCATTAAGCTCGAGCGCATTTAAATGAAACTGAATTAGTAATGCTAAGAAAGCCAACAGGAGACGGCAGCAACATTGCGGCACCTCAACAACTGTTGCCGTCGCTAGTAGTTGCCGCTGCCGCCGTTGTACTACCCCGAGGGCATCCTTCGTCTCTGTCGCTGATGGATTCCCCAGAGTCACTCGGTGACTTTGAAAGCGAAATAATTGCCTGCGGGAGCGATGGCAACACACCTGTCGCACAATTCGCGTACCTCGCCAACAATATTTTAATACTCTGGTCGAGGGTATATTAGGTTTGTAAAAATATATGTAGCAGACAGACGGATGAGCTTCAACAGTCGAGTTGATATTGCCATGGCTTTCTGTCCCTATTTACAAACAGATCTCAAAGATGGTATGAGCTAAAAGCGGCTAATTTTATATGTAGTCAGATCAAGTTTATTTAAAATTTTGGGAAACAAAAGAAAAAGATAAGAATAAGCGATTTGATGAGGTCTTATATAAGAGCCAAGGGTCTGGTTGCAGGGTATATTGTAGTCGAGTTTACTCTTTTATATGTACTTAGAGCGTGCGCTTAAACGTAGGCAATATCCAAGTGCAAGTCGCGAGTAGACGAATGTTGATTTATGCCTGCCAGTCAGATTTGATTCCCTCGCTGAATTAGGCCTATTGGCCTTAGACCTACTCTGCATTTGACTTCTAGGCAATATTTATTATCCAGGCACATCTTTGGAAATGACATTGCGCTCTGTCTCTAATAGATTACGTTCGTTTTGTCATTTGCCAGAGCTGCCTGCGGGGGATACTGCTGTCATTTTATATTAGCTGGAAGAAAGAAGCGGATATATCTATCGAAAAATAGCAAGACCGACTGATAAAGAGAGAGAGAGAGAAAATGCTTTATTAAAATTCACTGCCAGTTCATAAATCCTGTCACTCTGCGCAGGATGTGAGAATGAAAAATTCAACAAGATATCATCTAAACAAGGTAATTTCCGGTGTATCTTAATTTAAATGCTTCAAGGAGTGTAACGACAATCGGATACTCTTCGCATACAATAAATTATGCTGACAAATCTGAAACAGCCGCCGAATACTGAAATTGTTAATAAATTACCGAAAATAAATCAATCAATAGATAATCCGAAAGTTAACTTAAGATTATTTAATTACGAGTTCGCTGGCATCCAAACAAATGTTTATCCACTTTAAAAATGTATATAACAAATAATATCCTTAACTTATTAATCAAATTCTATCTGCTATCTTTAGAGTATGTTCATTATTCCAATGAATATTTTAAATTTCGTATAACTTTTTAAAGTCAATTGAAAATTATAAATAAATTGCCCATATCTTTCAAGTATTTTTCAAATTAGCTAATGAGAGTTGTTGCCATGCTACAATTCCCCAGCCAATTTGAACAGTTTCAGAGAAAGGACGCAAAAACAAAAAAAAACCGGAGCCAATTAGATTTCCAAATTTATTGCCACAACTGCTTGACAACTTCAACTTATTGAAAATCAGCTTGAGTTTGTTGTGGCTATTTGAAGTCCCATTATTGTTGTTCTGTTGGCAAGCAATTTGAGATCGACCAAAAGTCAATTTCGTATGCCATCAACAACACCCAATAAACCCCAAATATACACACACTCAATGACAGCGGAATAGACAGAGAGAGGGGGAGATGAGAGTGAGAGAGAGAGAGAATAGCTCTACAAACTTTCTGTGAAGTGAAGTATACAAGTGACCCAAAAATAGACCATTCAATGCATTGCCAGCTACTTTTGGCGTCCCCTCCTTGACCTCCCCTTTCCCCACGCTCGTTCTACACACACACAAGCACAAGCACACACATTAACTCACACTCTGGTCAGCCACAGAGCAAAGTAAAAACGTTTACAACTTTTTAGATTAGATTAGTTTGCTAATAACAATTAGTATTTGTATTTTATGCAGTGCTCAACTTGTGCTCCCTTCGCCTTTATTCCCTCTCCCTTCCACACATTGTTGTCCTTGTTGTTTTTTATTGTCATTAGCAAATGAAGTTAGAACAGAGACTGTTGGCTACAATATGTGGGCTATAAAAGTTCAATAGAATTGGCTGGAAAAGTTTTTTGGTTCCAACAACGACTTGCAGATAGATCTATCTTTCCATCTACATATCTAACTGTCTAATTTATAATCACTTTATTTTGTTTTGCAGCGATTCAAGTGCTGCTGGCGAACACATGTTGGCCATGGAGGCCATCAAATGTGAGACAGAGCCAGCAATTGCCATGGATACGTCCGAGACGGAGTCGGCCAAGGATCAACCCGATGCGGACAATATTAAAATGTTTGTTGGCCAAGTACCCAAGACTTGGGATGAGGCAAAGTTACGACGGCTGTTCGAACAGTTTGGACGTGTTCATACACTGAATGTGCTGCGCGATAAGGTCACATCGATTAGTCGAGGTGAGTGCCGTGCATACAAATGTTGGGATTAATCAAGTCAGGGGTCAGGGGTCAGGACTGAACTCGACTCTCAATGAATTTTTACAATACCCATCAATTTGAGGCAATACCCTTTTTAGGCCCACTCCCAATGCTCTGTTGTGAACAGCGACATCAAGTAATATGATTATGGCCAACACATCAGCATTAAAGCTTGCTCCCAGGTGTTGACTTCTGTTCTCTTCTTCTCTTTTTTTTTTGCTCAACTCACCAGGTAATTGGCCATAATTGCCACACACCTACACACACATACGAACATGTGGGTGTGTCCTGGTTTTAGTTAATTCCGTACTTTATTAGAATAATATCCGCATTTGCTTGCTAACTTTTATGAAAGGTTGAAATTGTGCGAGTATTATGCATACGGTCATGCTGCCAATGATCGGATGTATATTGTTCATATATGTATGATTATGAGACTTATATAAACAGATTAAGCTCATAACACAACAACTGAGGTGTGTCCTATGGCCAGTCAGTGTCATATTTACGTGTGAGTGGCAGCAGCTAAGGAATTACATTAAAGCTGAGTTGTTAAGTAAGTGAATAGCATACTCCCTTCAATTTGTTAAATTGAAAAATGTGTGCAAATTGTGAATCGAGTCTAATATCAAATAGTAAAATTCGACAAACAAATAACATTGGTACATCGAGTTTTCCCAAAGAAATTTTTTAAAAAGAAAACGTTGTATTTGTATTAAGTACGCGAGAACTGCAAAGTACATTTTTACTTGTCAAGTTGCTAGGTCGAAAACCAGACCAAATTCAAATATTTTATAGTTTTGCCAGATCTGATCAAATTTTCTTGCAAAATGTCACTTTGATCATAGTTTGAACTCTTAATTCATTTGGCATTCAAATTTTATTTAATTCGCTTAAACTATTTTCTAACTCAAATAATCGATTTTTAAAGAATATCGGTCCCGCAAAAATCGATTTGTCAATTTTACATATGTTTTTACAATACTAAGATATAACTGACTTTCCTAATATCACAAATTAAATTATAGACCTGCAATGGTTAGTTTATTCATCGATATATGTATCAGTGTGTTATCGATAAGTGTCGAACTTTGAGTTTTTTCAAATTAAAGTTCGATGACCCTAAAGCACTCTATCAATTAGAATGCACTGTAAACAATTATTTATAGATATTCCGACTAATGTTCCTAGTAACATCAGAACTTGTCTTGTCCGATCAATTGTGTTATATCACAGGCTTATATGGAAATACATAAATATGTCTTCCACTCCATTATAATATGTCCTTTACATCATATAAATCTGCATGGCTTGCTTTTGTCCCATAACATTTCCCAAAAATCGAATTGCATGAACAACTTTACTTTTATTGAGATCAATTTGTCTTCCACTGCATGAGAAGAACAACTTTGGAGTTATTGAAAACCATTACTTGTCTTAGTCCATAAATTGTAATTATTATGATAAGAGCGAGTTGTCGAATAATCGTAAATAAACGTCCTTGTATCATACGTTTGTGGATTTGTCTATCGATCGTTATCTGTTAAATTTGCCTACATTTATATATATTTTTTGTATCGATTTTCGTATCGATTGTATTCGATTGTTTCGTTCTGTTTCGTTGACAGGGTGCTGTTTTGTCACCTACTATACGCGCAAGGCGGCTCTGCGGGCCCAGGATGCGCTGCACAACATCAAGACTCTGGATGGGGTAAGTAGCCATCACCCATAACCATCCATCTCGATTGATATATTTAGGTATCTTTATAGAGATATGTATCTGTATGTAGCGGTTTGAGTTGCTCGTTCTGTTTGTTTTGTATGTGCATAAGTATGTATGTATGTTAATGTATGTGCTATGTATGTGTATGTATGTGTGTGTTACTCCTAATTCTATTTCTCTTTAGTCTAGTTCACCCCATGCCAATCTTTCAGCTTTTTTAATAATGCAGCTTGAGAAAGCCAACCGCTTGCGCCTTCAATCAATCGATCCAATTGACATACTTTTCCATACCTCAAATTTCTAGTAATACCTATATGTATACACACACACACATATGTATATAAAAAGGGGGTGGGGGGCTGTTGCTTTGTTGGTGTATGGCCAACACAAATGTAATCATCAGTCAATTAGTGGATTCAATTATTGAGGACAATCTCATTGTTAACGTATTAAATGAAGCGTTCAACGCACAAGCAAACACTGTAAAAGGGACTCGATATCAACTTCTCCTCCCTTTGCACCCCTCTTTTGGTCATCTACCCTCCTGCTTAATTTACATATTCAAATTGTTAATGGAAAATCCATATAGCTGGGCACATTGGCTAGCACTAGTAAAGCACTGACTGAAACTCAGTTCAGTTTTCAGAGTAACAGGCAAATGACGCCACGTGTGTAATTGTCAAAATAATGACCAATGGTCAGGGTTCTATATACGATGCGATACGAAACGATATATGTATGTACATATACATATGTACACACAAGCAGCTTTGTTTGTATAAGTAAGTGCCTCAGCTAGTGTGTGGGCATGTCTGATCCTTTAATGCATTTGGCAGGCTACCTGTACAACCAACATACTCTCGACCTAGTCGACTTCATCGTCGTCGTCGTCGTAGACGTCGTCGTCATCGTCAACAGTGCAAGAGCTACTTAATTTACCTGAAATAATCGATAGGTAAACAGACGTTAAAACGTCGGCATTTTCTCACACACCCAAACACCTTTGCATGTGTTTGGTAGCAACTTGTCAACGGCTACAATAAATATTTTGTTTTGAAGTGACCACTTCCCTAAATATATAGACAACTGTCTGTATGTATAGGTAAGCTACCCTATATGTGTGTGTGTGTGTGTGTGGGGGGGGGGGGGGGTTAAGTGGCCTGACAGCTTTTTGGTCAGCTCAGTAGTTGTATTTTTTGATGCCGTGTTATGTGTGGCACGTGTGAATCGAAGCAGTTGTGACGCACACGATGCGAGTACACTGCAAATATTTTAAAAATTTCCGCAGCCGCCTAAAAGTATGCAAAGCTTTTTAAACGAAGTCAATATATTTATAGTAAATTCTGTAAGAGAGCATTAAAATGAGAGTATTCAATTAAATCAATTAAATTTTCAAATTTTAATAAAAACTAATCAATTAATAAAATTAAAATGGAAACTTTGTATTCTAGTTATTCAATCAATTTTGAATTTTATTTTCTTTCCTAGCCAATTTAAACTTTAAAGCATTTCTTAAATATTTTTTATATAGAAATATAAAAATTCTATTGAAATGTTAAGATATATATAATAATTGATTGCCACCTTTTTCCAATATTTTTAAGTTTGCCAAACTTTTCTGACAGTGTTTTAAATACGTCAATTACTAAGTTTAAAGCGCACTCGCCAAAACAAGCAACAATATTTTCATAGCTAATTGACGAAATTTCTATAAAAAACACTTGTAAAATGGGCAGAGTGATTTCAACAAAAAAGAGAAAATAATGAAAAAAAAAGAAGCTTAACAACAATTTGAATGACAATCGTATTAGAGTACAAATGCCATTTGAGTGAAAAGGGTAACAATTTACGGATAGATGGGACTACGTTTTGGTAGAAGACAGCTGAAAGGATATAGAAAAAAGTACAACAACATGAATAGTAGAATGTGAAGGAGGGGAACGAGAAGGAGAAGAAAGAGCATACTAGACAGGCCACTTAACTCATTCAACTGTCAATTTTGAATAATAGAGCAGCAAAATGACACAACAATGATGGGTGAGTGGGTGAGAAATTGGTTGAGAGTGGGTTTTGAGAGAAGCGGTGACATTTTCTCGTAATTTGTGCAAAACCTATTGACCAATAGGACGCAGCTCAGTCGAGATAGGCCGAAAAGGTCCAGAGTCCGAGTTACGAGTCCTTGTCAGGCTGCTGAGCATTTTCATTTCATTTGGAATATCAGCACATCAGTCAGTCAGGCAGCCACTCAGTCACTCATTCATTCATTCATTCAGTCATTCACTTAGTGCACTTCTCTATCGTCTCTCCCTATTTTTTCTTGCCTTTTTTTTTGCGCGTCCTTTTCAAGAGTCCTTGCCAAACTCCGAGCAATTGCTGCATTTCTAATATCTTTGTAAGTATTATTATTATCATTTCCTATGCTGTGCTGTCCCGAGAGCGAAGGGCGCACTCTCAACTGAATGAAAAGTTAATTGAAATCAAAGTAATGGCAACCCGTTGGCAAGTCCTGTCAGCAGGCCAGGCAGACAGAGTCCTTTCGATGCTGTCAGGACAGCGACAGCAACAGCCTTATCAGTTTGCTCAATGAATGTAAAATAAATTAAAATTGTTAAAAGCAGCGCATTGAATTGCAAGTGCTAATGGCCACGTTAATGAAATGGCCGCTTGATTTTCCACTCTGCCTTTTTCCGATTGCACCCCAAAGCCATTTCATTAGTTTTATGAACATTTGTTAGCCTGTGCCTTTTGTAACTGTATTCGGGAGGCACTCGAACTTGTTGCATTAGTCGACATCAAACTAATGAAATCTCCAAAGGTAAAAGTCCTGCAAAAAAAACCTCACTTAGAGAAAAGGGCAGAAAACTGGACACACATGAATGTCCTCTGGCTGAATCTGAGCCTCAATTGCAATTGAACAGCAGCCGTCTGGTTGGCATCTAATAAAAACAGGCAGGACATAGTTCTAACTGCTCTTTGCTCTTGTCCTTACTCAAACACATTCTCATTCTCTTCTTGTTCTATCTCCCTTTTTACCTTTTGCAGATGCATCATCCTATCCAAATGAAGCCTGCAGATAGTGAGAACAGAAATGGTAAGTTCAATAACAAAAAAAAAGAAAGGTAATATGAAATTTTTGCCTACATCTATGCTCGGTACCCAAAGCGTACAAGAGTTTTATAATTGTTTGCCCTACATGGGTATAAAAATGAATTCTTGTAGCCAAGGTAAATCGAATAGATTTAACTATGTTAAACGAACAGGTCAAAAATGTCGGGTCCCAGAATATTCAAATTTTCATTTACCATGTATATTAATTCTTTTTACATAATGACTTAATTTTATTATTTTGAATTTTTTCATTTCTTGCTATTTATTTTTTTTTATTTTGAATTATTTATTAAATGTCAACTAAGTACAGTTGACCAAAATTAAAGTAAAAATTAAATAAATATAAGCATATCAAAAAATTAAGGTACAAATTTAATAATTACATTTAAATTTTAACTTTTACTTAAAGGATAAAAAAGTTCAATTAAAAATTAAGAATCTGGCGGTATTACCTATCATATATTTAAAGTAAGCCTTGGCGGGTATCTCACTGTCGAGCTGACTTGACTGTTTTTTATGTTTCTTTTCTTGTCTGGCTGATTGCTAAGACTATTTCTTGTTTTTTCAGTTTTTTCTAGTGCTTGAAATATTTTCTATTTTTCTGCTTTCACCTTGTGGGCTTAATCACAACTTGTATCGGAGACATGAATGAATAATGCTCCATTGGCAGGCACAATGTCCCTGAATGAAGAGGGGATACTCGAAGGGATGGCATTTGTAGTCGGTATTAGTTGGATTTGCGGAGGCCCACTAAATCGATTAGAGTTGTCTCTGTCTCTGTTGCTTTTGCAGTTTAAAGTCCTTCTGATGCGCTCTGGACAAAAACAATTTCAATAAGAGCACAACTCTGTCTCGCTCACTCACTCTAACTGTATGTGTTCCTCTGAGCGGCCAAATAAAACTGCAATAAATTGTAGGGTAACCACCCTCCCTTATCCCTCCTCGCGCTGTCAACAGTAACTAAAAAGGCAAACACTAAAATGGCCAAGCCAAAGCCACTGAATGCAACAACAGCAACAATGCAAACAACAACGACAACAACTGGCAAATAGGTGACAACCCTGGTCAACCAAGCCAACAAGCTGTGCGTTCTGCGAACTGTGCCCGGGAATTCCAAAATGAAAATTGTTATTGAGCCTTTTTTAACGTTTTGGCCATGGCCCTCAACACAGCCGCGAATGCGACGCCTCGCTACCATTTCCGCTGCATATATATGTGTGTGTGTGTGTGTGTGTGTGTGAGTGTCTGTGTACATGTGTGCGGGTTTAATGCAGCTACTGGCTTTCGGTTATGAGTTTGGCATTTTCTCTGATTTTTTTGTAGCATTTCTTCTACGAAACGGAAATGTTAGAGGAATCGTTATCGGCTCCTTGCTATCGTCCTTTCAACTCCTTCTTTATATTGTGTGTGTAACTGCTTTCCTGTGAATCGATATTTATGCATTTTTTATCAGTTCAATTGTATGCTTTGTCAAAGTTTGATTAAAGTCAACTGATTGCATTTATACCGTCTGTTTCCTCTCCTTACTTTGCACACTTTCCACCACGTTTTATTTATATATTTATCTGTATCTTTAGCTCTGCTTTATCCGCAAGAAGTACTCAACAAGCTCTCAAATAATTTGTGCGTCAAAATAAACGCGTGACAAAAATAAATCACAATTTTAACAAGTCTAAATGGTGTGTAGACTAAGGAATACCCTGGAACAATAATGTTGCTTCTATGTGCACATAAAAATATTGAATAAAATATCTGTTCGAAATCTTTATATCTATATAACTCAGATCTCAAGTAGATATTAATTCATTACACACTTCTTCTTGCATTTCTTGGTTACAGGGTATTCGCATACGTAACACACAAATTTTAAAGATAATTAAGAAAAAAAATAAATTGTCACAGAGCATTACTTGCTGCCTCATTTAGTTTGATGTACTTGTTGTTGGCGCTTTAAACAAATAATAATTATAAATAAATATTTAAAAATACGCATATATAAATGTTTATTGTTCAATTAAGCAACGAGTAATGACATCTGCAACACAATTCATTGTCGAGTGCTCGGAAAAGAATATAAATTATATTCGGGGTGCCAAGTGATTAATTATAACAAGGCAGAACAGAGAGAACAATTGAATTAAATAATAAGGTGATTTTAGTGTGAATGAATTATGTTAATAGTGTGAATAGTGTGAGGCTTTCATTTCACAGCCAGAATAAATAAAATAAATTCCTTACACTTAGCTTCTACATATTGAGCTAGGGATTTGGTAGGTTGGTAACAATAAGTTACTTTTTTTTCTTAAAATCACAAAATATTTTTCACTTAGTAAAGTGCCCATGTATATTATATAATTTTTCAATTTATTTCATATATTATTTAAATTGGGTAATACCCCTATTAAATAGTGCATATTTCTTCGTCGTTTTGCTCACAGCTTCAAATGCCACATAAAATTTCGAACGTGCAACAAGTGCAAATGTTGCCTCAATATGTCGCCTTTCTCTTAGCCACTTCTCCCCCTCCCCCACCCATTCACTTTGCCTGTGCGTGTTTGGCAAAATGTTTTGGCGACACTTGACAAAATGCCAGAAATTCTAAACACTTTTAGCTGTGTTGTCGTTCGCCTTTTGGCTGCCCTTTTGCATGTGGCTCCTGGTGCTTGAGTTTTTCCTCAATTACCCCGTCTCACTCTTTCTTATTATATATCTAACTCTGTCTAACTCGTTGCAGAAATTATGGCAAATTAATTATTTGATGCAGCAGAAACAAGAGCAGCGTGTAAATTCACGCACATTTATTTATGCCGTTTGAGTTTGTAATTAATGAGTTTATTAATTCGCAAATTGTCAGGCGATGACAGAGGCAAAGTAATTCCATGACGTTGCAACGTCATTGGGCCATGTCCGTCCTCTAAGTGCAACATTCGCTGTGGATTGCGGTATCTTTAGATCTTTGCCTGAGTCAAATGCATTTTCATGTTTGCAATTTGTTGTTGCTACTCATATGGCATGCACTTGTATCTGTATCTGATAGATACTTTCAGCTGACGCTAGTGCTGCTGGTAGCATTAACACACTTTTCAATTCAATTACTGAATTCTACGGGTCACTCACAGTTGGAAAACAATGCGCTTTTCTATCCTCCTCTTAACTGATACGAATCTTTCTTCGTTTGCGCCTCAATTGATTTTCGCACATTTGTTGCTCGTTTAGCGCCTGACGTGATCCCTTGTTTAGATACAGTACGTTAAGTATCTTTTATGACAAGAAAAAAAATACATAAATTTGTTTAATATTTATGAAAGTATTTTCTTAAGCCCAATAGATCTTTTAATTGTATCTTCTATCTTGAAAGAACTTAAATTAATTCCATGTCAAAAAAATTACCAAACTAACTATAAGTAACACTTTGGGTATGCGTTTGTTAATAGATCTTTGCAGATAATAAGTTTCTACGATTGAACATTTTGTAGTCAAGTTGTTAATTGGATGGCTTGTTCAGTCCGTTGGAGCTTAACTTGCCGTTAAATGTGTTAAGTGTTGGAAAATATGCCATTTGTTTATATAAGAGCTCACTTAAAGAGTGCGAGAAAAAGTTTCCAACAACTTTCTTGTTGTTAAGTGAGGTTATATATTACATCGTTTCAGGTTAGCTTAAAGCCACGCCTTTCTGATTGATAAACAATCAAATACGTTAAACTAATATTAAGAAATTGAGAAAGCTAAGTTATTTATATTTCTATTCCCAGTTTTTGGTTATTTAGTGAGGTTAAGTGTGTAACGTAAAGCTACAATAATTTAAGCGAGAGCGAGACGCAAAGGTGCACAAGTCAATCGCCATCTTTGTTTATTTTCACAACACTTAAAAAACCATCGCTTGTAACGAAGTTGAGTAAACAAAGAAGCTCTAATAATACGGTTTCTTTTTTAATAAATGTATGAACTTCACTTACCACAACGATACACATAATTAGCTGCAACTAAAATATAAAGAGAAGCAAATCACAGAAGGAGAAAAAGTAAGTTTTAAATTTCTATGAAAGTAAACTGCATGTCTATTCATACAAAATGATAACTTTGAATCACTTACCATCACATTTTAATTAATCCGTCGTCAACTACTCCCCACACTACAAAACTGCAGCTTAGAGCCAATTACAAGACACCGCACGAGGCAGAGCGGGGAAGACACTGAAGCCAGTTCATCACAAGCCTGAAAGTAAACAAAATAGCAACAACAATGCTGAGTCAGGCCGGCAAAAAAAAAGAACTCTCAATCTAAACAAACAAAAACAACAATGCAGCTAAAGAGCGTAACTAATTGACTTTGACTCAGCCACAAGTGTCAAAGAGCGCGAGCACACAGCAAGAGAGCCCCAAAACAGCTGTGCAAAGGCAAAGCACAAGTGAGCGCAAGTAAATGAGAGAGAGAGCAGCGGCGCAGCCGGCATCGGCAAACTGTTGTTGTATAGGCATTGCCAACGGCAAATACAAATGAAATTCAAAGTGCAGCGCAATTGACGATGATCGGCGAGCGCCAAACAACACACATATTGAAAGGGGGACGCCGGCAGCGACCCGTTTTGGGATATTCAGTGTATTCAGTCGCTGTCGCAGTCGCAGTCGATAGTCGCGCTCGCATTTGTCAAACGTATTCAATAGAATTTCTAGTTGTCAGTGCTGAGTGTACCCCACTGTACTCAGTCAGCAGTTGTCTGTTGCCAGTTGCCAGTTGCCAGTCTATCATCGGCATTCATTCAAGACACGATCGCGCACACCGGAAAGTCGTCGTCGTCGTCGTTGTCGTCGCAGTCGTCGTCGCAGTTGTCGTCAGCCCCAAAGTAAACAAATGAAAAATTCTTTTAAATTAAATAACTGTCATTCGGTTGTCAATTGATTGAAATACACTCGTGCAATTAACTCTATTTAATTAACAATTTTTTGGTAATTGTCAATTGAACAACTAAAAGAAATTCAACTTTAACTTGTGTAAGAAAACAATTTAAAAAAAAAAGGTGTTTATAGCTTAAAATGTCTATAAGTTAGTTTTATGGTTAATAAAAAACGTGAAAATTTGAAATTCGAAAATATTTATTTGAGTTGCGTATGCGCGAAAATAAATTAAAAATCCAACTCAGACATTCATTTAGTCAGTCGAGTCATTCGAGTACACTCAGTTATTCAGTTTGGCAATTGCCAAAAAGTAAACAACAACAATATGCAAATCAGTTCGCCTTCGTTATTGACAATATACTTAATAATAAACAATTAAATGCAAAAAAAAAGAGGGGGAAACAGAGGGAGACAAGAAGTGTAAAAGAGTGAGAAATGTGAATAATTGTGAATAACTGCAACAGGCGCTTGACTCATTCGGCCGGCAATTCTCAATATCTCAGTTTCTCTGGCTGTTTAATTACCGTCAACTGGGCTTCCCATCCTCCTCTTTCTCATCTCTCTCTCCTTCTCTCTCTCTCTCTCTTTCTCTCTTACTCACCACCTTTGCTTTGAACAAGCGTTCAACCAGTTTCCATTTCAATTTCCATTCGATTTCGCGAAAACACAGAAATGGCAAATTGAGCACAGATTAAGTCAGCTGTTTTTCTGTTTCTGTTTTTGTTTTGCCTTTCTGCTTTTGCTTTCAACTGCACTCAGTTATTTTATCTTGTATCTTTGTATCTGTATCTCAGATATTCTAGTTGAGCTCTGTCGGCAAAGCCCAAGCATTTGTGGAATGCCACCAAATGTTGCGCCCAAATGCAATGGAGAAATTTTCTTTTTTTCTGCTGCCTTTGCGTGTTGCAAGTGCGTTGCATGTGTACTCGACTTTTTAGTTGTTGCAATTGCTTTGGTTGTTGCGGTTGTTGTTGCAGTTGCAGCTGCAGTTTGTCATGTTTGTGGCATAAAACATTTTGTACGCTCCACGTGCGTTAATTGAAATATGTTGCATTAATTGCAATTTTGCATCAAAAGCGAATGAATTATTACTCGGATTTCAAGAGAATTACAATTTCCTCACAACTCAATGCGATGGGTCTGCATTGAACCAGATCTATTTCAGATACTTCTAATGAGATCTCGACTCAGTAATGAGTTCAATCAAGGGCTTTACGCTCTGTTCAAAAATTCAATCAAAATAAGCGTTAATACGCTTGTGATCTTGTTAGAGATTCTCTTTATTGAAAATATTGAAATTTATAATAAAAATAAAACTGATTGATTAACCGAATTTCATAAAATACAATTTTGTCTCATAAGCTCAGTTATAGTTAAAAAAATAATTAACTGACAAAAATAATATTAATTTCATTAGATTCTATCAATAACCATTATATTGAATATATAATCCTTAAAATTATTATGATCAAGTCATTATACCCTTGTAATTGAACAACAGATGCCATATACAAATATTTTCAAGTTTTTTTAAT
The DNA here is from genome assembly GCA_035043635.1 of Drosophila rellima. Classification (NCBI taxonomy): domain Eukaryota; kingdom Metazoa; phylum Arthropoda; class Insecta; order Diptera; family Drosophilidae; genus Drosophila; species Drosophila rellima. Next base: position 2,761,122 of record JAWNMV010000607.1, read on the forward strand.
TTCGTTAATAACTTTTAGTTGACAATGAATAAATAAATAAATAGACATAAAGACATACTTAATGATATAAATACTTTCTCTGAGGATGAACTTTTAATATACACATATTTATATAAGAATAATTTCAAGCTTGTCTCTAAGTTCCCCCACTTCACAATTGATTCAACAGTTGAATTTGCTAAGCTTTCTTTATTTTGTCTCCACATAGACATTTCGTTGGCTTCAGCAATTTATGAACATTTTGCAACAATTGAAAATATTTATCTTTGGCTAATTAGCCAGTTGTCTGCCTCGTTTTGAGTACAACAATAGTCAGAGTTTATGCAGATTACACAAGTCGACAGCAAACTCATTTCCTAACCATAATTACCGACAATTCTATAGTTGAAGCATTGTCATCGCTTGAGAATTATGCTAGAATTAAAAGTATTGTCAAAAGAGTCTTAGAATGCAGTCAGAGAGACAATGCTGTGAGCTTGGCCCCCAAGAATACTTAACATACATCATTTTTCTTAAGGAGAGGAGGTCGAGTTGCCTCAAATGGAGTCGCCACATGATTGTGCAATGCCATTCAAAAAGTTCTTATAATGCAGCAAGTGCTGCTTGCAGTCGCAACGAGACGGCAATTAATTGAAGAAATCACGCACTTCGAATCCCAAACTCAGAAAACAGTCATAAATTCTAAAGAGACATAGAGAGAGAGAGAGAGAGAGAGAGAGACAGAGTGAGAGGAGAAGGAGAACAAAGGAGCAGACGACAGTTTCTATGGCCACAAATACGGCTAACGGGCTCTATGATCCCAAACGAGAAACAAAAACAAAAATACAAAAAAATAAGAACTCAATGGCAGGCGACAAGTTTTGCATATTAAAATGCGAAAGATACTATAAAAAAAGAGATTGAATAACAACAAATTGTAAGGCAAATTATAATGTGCATGCTCTATGTTGGTGTTGTTGTTATTGTTGTTGCTTTTTTATGGCTTCTTTCACTCCAATTGCGGACGTCAGTCAGTCAGGGAGGGGCTGGGGGCCTCAATCAGAGAATTTTAATTATTATTTTCAATTATCGAAAATGCTTTTGCGTCTGTTTCAATTTACATTTTTCGTCCCTGTCTCTGTAGATTTTTTCCTTTTGCATTTCAAGTGTTTTTGGGCTGTCGGTCTCTTACATTTTCCCCCACAGCAATGTATCTGTATCTGTATCTGGTAATTAGGGGGCGTTTCAATTGTAGCATATGGTTTTGCTTTAATTAAATTTCTTGCCAAGATAAGAAAATGTCCGTGGCTAAAGGGGGCGTTACGGGCTTGGATTTAAATTGGGATCTCATCTTTTTTTCCCTCATCTACTACATTTACAAGGCTAAGTTCGGCTTGGCTTTTAAGGCATGCAAAAGGTCAGCTGACAGTTTCAAATAAGTATCTCGAGAATATGAGTGTAGATACACAACATTTCCAGAGACATGCCGATCGTGTAGAACTGACGCTTTTAGCGGGTAACTGCAAAAAAGCCACAAGCTGTTAACTGATAAATTAAACAACTGTCGCCGGCTGCTGAAACGCGAACTCCAAAAAGAATAAACCAAAAATAAATAAATAAATGAAAAGAAAAAAGTAAACAAAAACAGCAAACATAATCCCAATGAGCTGGCGTTGGCAATGCCAACATGCCAACTCAGGTAGTTCAATTCTCAAGTCTCAGTTTAAATCTGAGCTTGTGCCAATCTCTTGGATACATAAGGTCTCTAAATATCTTTGCACTTATGTATCATATATATCAGTTTAGTCAATGCAAATGCAATTGCCAAAGCTCAAAAAATAAAGCGCAAATAAAAATAAAAACAAAAAAAACATTATTCTAAATGCCTGAGTGTATCTGTGAGATACTCGTGATCAGGTGGTGATGCTGCTGCTCTGCCGAAAGCCGGTGATCAAACGCTGCCTAGCACGCGTCACTTGATGAGACCAGCAATTTATGGCTGAGATACTCTTGACAGCCAACAGGGTTGCTGGCTTGAACTCAAAGTTATGACACTAAACAGATTTGTGGGAACTTGAAGGTCATTAGAAGTGTTCCACAATTTAAGCAAAGATTTCAATTTCTAGCAAACTTAGGTTTCTTTTTTGTTGTGTAAAATTTATAATAAATATATATTAATAATAAAGCTCTCTATTGAAGTATTTATTTATGTAAACTATATGATATAATAAATCCAGATTAGATACTTGTTATTTTTCTATAGATAGAGTTTTAAAATACTAGGAATTTTCCATACAAAATTGGCAAGTAAAAGTGAGGAAGTATTTTAATTCAATAGATCGAAAGAATTATAAGGTTTTTTCAACATTTCTGAGTTTCAATAGATTCTGTCGATTATCAATTATTTTTATTTGCCCTTCCTGATGATTTTCCTAGTGTATTTGACTTTCGCATTGCATTCTCTGTATGTTGATATCTCTGAGGCTTGCTATTTAACCAAACTGAAAAGTGCCAAAACTAAAGGCAACAATAATAATGATAATTTTATACTCGAGCGTCGCCGTCGACGTCGACGCTGACGTTGACGTCGCCATGCGGTTGGGCTTTGGGACAGGCACATCGTGAACTGAGTACACAATGGCTAAAGTACAGACAAACACACAGGCGATACAACAACAACAACAACAACAACAACAACAACAGCAACTACTACAGCAACTACAGCGACAAAACAAAAAGCTAAACAGCTGAAAAAAAAGAATAAAATTCAAGTAAAATAAACCGCACGACAGAGCGAAACGGCAGCGAAAAAAGCGACGCTAGCAGTTTGTCACTCAATCGCCCAGCAATCAGTCGCGTTTCGTTTTAGGTATTGTATCTGACAGATATAAAGATACATTTAAACGGCGAGACGTGCGCGTCGCCGTTCTGTAATCAGTCTAAAGTCGCTCTTTCGAATTACATCAAACTGCGCACGCGCATCGTAGAGTCAAAAGAGAAAATGTATCTCAGATACAAATGTAACTATGAGATACAGTGAAATGTAGCAAATGCACCGATAATTATTTCGCTTCTTGCTGTGGAAATATACATAATTCGCTAATGATAAGAACGTAACTTTCTGGTACTGTGAGGTCGCGATAAAACACAATTCGCAAGTTGAGTTAGAGCAAGAAAAGCATACTTAGGCAGTGCCCACTGTACTTGCTGATAAAGTTCTATTTACCTGAGCAAATGTGCATTAGCAAACGTGTTGAATGTATTTACATAAATTTTTAGAGCACACCGTGTACATCAGCTGATATAATTCAGAGAACAATAGCAATAGATACATATATATACGATATATATGTGAATTTTTAAGCCTATTTCCGATACAGTTCGCTTAACGCTTCAGTGGCTCAATGCTGGAATACATATTTGAGGTGTGCCAGAGAATCGAGAGAGTGAGGGAATGAGATTGTCATAAAAGGCTTTCGATGTGTCGACAACATCTTTTCCGATCTCACGGGCTCAACATAATATACCTGAACAATAAGATACTATCTCAAGGTCGGACTGCGCCCTATTCACACAACATTTAGTTGGGGAAAAAACTTATTGAGTTGTTGTTGTTGTTCCTGCCGTTGTTGTTTCTAGCAACATTTGTGCAAATATTGAAAGATGCCACAGGCAAACACAACTAGAACAAGTGTCATTAAATTGAAAAACATCTATAGACTGTATCTGTATCTCATTTTAGTTGAAAATCCAAAAACAAATACATCTGTCTGTGAATGCCGCCCCATTCACGTAATGGATTTCTTGGCGTCAGAGAAAAAGAAAATTAAAACGAAAAAATGAAAATGAATCACTTTGGCCGCAAAGTAAATTCCAATTGAAAATAATCAGTTTGTTTGGTTTTTTTTTTTGGCTTGTGGCACGGTGGCAAGGTGAAGTCGCCCATATCTTTATCCCGGCCGACAAACAAACGGAAATTGTCAGTTGTCAATTTTTGTGAATTTGAAACGCAACGCGACAACAACAATAACAACAACAAAAAGGTGCCCAGATATTAAATACAAAATGTCAACAGCTCGTCAACCCAAAAGTGAACCCCAAAATATATTCATAAATACTCGTATGAGTACACGTTTATTCATCTCTGTACAAATATAAATAACCAAAACTACGGAGAAAAAAGCGCACGTAAAAAACAAGGGAACAGCAATTTGACAGAAACTGTGGCGAAAAGCGTAGCAAAAGTTTTTTAATTCCCAGTAAATTTAGATAAGAAGGGTATGATAGACTTGTCAAATAAATGTTTGGGAGATATAGAGTAAAATGAGAGAAAGCTTAAAAAGGATAAAAAGCAAAGTGGAACCAATTTAAAGTTTACCTTCTTTGATAATACAGATTGTCAAACTTAAATTTTTTTAAAATTTATAAAGGTTGTAAAATAATTATACAAGTCTAAGAAACAAAGGAAAATGCACTTAAATAGTCTCATATTAACTTAACATACCTCTGATTTAGTTACAGAGCACATTCCAGTCAATCTTTATCATCTTGAAAATTTAACTTATATCAACCCGTATTCAAGGTTCAAGTATATCTCGAGAGTAAAGATTGAAGATTAAAATGTATTTCCTAATTATATTTAATATGTGATTTTAATGTCTTGAGTAAGTTAAAGGTCAAGCTTAAGCAAAGTTCAACTCATAAACTGTTCTAATGAGTGTAGATTAAAAATGTAGGCAAAGTTCCACTTAAGATCTTTCCATTTGAATATTATTGAAATATTTATGTAACTCTCTATAACTCTCTAATTTAACACGCTTCAAATGTTTTACTCGCAGTTTATAATGAAAATGGTTTGCTTTACGCTCTAGAAATTTTGATATACGAGCCACGTACCCATGTGTGTGCTTTATAGTCTCAACAGGGTTCAGAGTGTAAATGTGAAGTTAATGGAGTTTATGCGATAATTATTGTAGTTACGAGGTGAGCTGAAGCACAGGAAATGCTAAAGATGCTGTACAAAGTGCACGTGGAGCTTCAAAGGTCAAAAGATAGGCGATAATGAACGCGGAATGAGTTTGTAAAATCAGTCGAAAGTTCTTAACTGAAGTATGTGCTTATAGTCGCATCTATTGCAGTTGAAATGGAACTGGCTCTTATGCAACCTTGCGCTAATTTCAATACTGCTGTTGTTGTTGCTGAATTGTTGGCTGAGTTGACAAATTGGTTAGTTTGAGTGTTCAGCGAAGCGTTAAAAAAGTGATTACAGAAAAGGCAATTGCATATGTACATTTGTAAGTGTGTAATGTTGCTGGCACATACTTCATTATAGTATTTTACGATTGCGACAACAGCAGTGGTAAATCAATTTACTTGTAGTTAGCTTGTGTCGCATGTTGCAACTGGCACTCAGCACACCTGCAACAAGACTCTACCAAAATAAGTATGAACTCTCTTTCAATATTTGCACTTTCTTCCAAGAGCTCTGCGTACGAGTATATGTGAATGTGTTTATATATATACTCAACCCAGCCGATGAGTTGTCGTTTATTTACGCATATTTATGTCTATATGTTGACCATGTACAAACAACAACTACAACAACATTTAGAATGGGGTAAAGGGGAAACGGGGGCAGCAGACAGCAGACAGCGTCTGTCAATAGACGGGCAAACGTCAATTTAGCTGAGCCACAAGAAATTGAAAATAGACAAGTTGAGAAAAGTTTGGAAAAGAAATAACAAGAAAATAGAAAATAGTTGACATGAAAAATACTTCATTTAGCCAAAGTATATAAAATATATATATTCTGCGAAGTCAACTGCAAAGAATCGTTGTGTATTGAATTCTCACAAACTTATAAAAAATACATTATCAAATTTAGCAGAATTGGTAATTTCTTAATTTAACCAAAAATATTTGGCAGATATAATAATTCAATGAAGATTTTTAATTTAATTGAATCAATTCCTAAAATTTCCTTGTCAAGCCTTTTGACTGAGATTCAATCAGAATCTCAAGTCCGATTTGGGTTTAAATATTTAAACAATATTGTTTTAAATTAAAACATATCTAATTTCCTTGCCAAGCCATTTGACTTAGATTCAATCCGAATCTCAAGTCCATTTTATTTAATCAGTCCTTTTTACAATTTCTTAAAACAATTTCGTTTCAAATTAAAACTCATCTAGAAATTAGAAAATAAATATTTCAACAATGTCTGAGCCATTCAAGACAGCATATCATATTATAACATAACATAGCTTTAGTTTTCTTTTTACTTGGTATTTGTTAGAAGAGCAAAGAATTTCACATAAAAATAAACCAACTGAAACGACATCTTGTTGTTAATAAATAAGCTTAAAATTTCACAATTCACTTTGTTAAATGTAGACAGTTGTCGTCAGTTGTTTAGTTTCGGTTTCAATTTCGTGCCATACTCTAAGATACTCCCCCTACCTCTTCCCCTATTTCCAACAAAACTTATTATTGTATAAAGCACATAGGATTGTGTTGTATTGTTATTGTTATTGTATAAACACAGACGTTCGTTTCTTTTTTCAAACTCTATTTTTCAAGCTGATTAGAGCTCGTCACAGGTGAACATAGCTTAGATCGTTTGTCTAGAGAATTGTTGGGCAAATACGAGTATAACCAATATGCTTAAAAGTTAAATATACTTGTTAAATTTCTCTCGACTTTGAAACAAAATTTTTTTTTTTAAATTTTATATTTAATAATATTTTGCTGTTTTTGATGCACATAAAAATTGTTGAAGCGAAAGCTTAAAGCATTAAAAAAAGTTTGCCTTAATAAGGCAACGAAAATCATTTCATGACCAGTCTTTTTAATGACATTAAATGCAAAATCAAATAGCTGTGCTATGTGATTGTCATAATAAGCTTAAAAACAACTGCAAATATCGTATATCGAATAACGAATAACGTAAAGAGTCCAATCGAATGACATGCTCGGCACATTAACGCCTGATATGATGCGATGTGATATGCAACAAATTGAAAGTAAATAAAAAATAATAATAATATAAACAAACGCAGCAGGCAATAAAGAGCGAAAAAAATGTCAAAAGATGAGAGTGTTAGAGTGGGAGAGGTAGAATAATCAAATACGCTTATTACAAAAGCAAACTGCAGACAGCTCGACAATATGGCAAATTAATTAGTTATACACAAATGGTAGACCATAAAAAATTGTGAAAATCAACAACAACAAAGTTAAAAAATAATAAAAACAATACAGCACGCGTGTCGTATTAAAAATAATTATAAAAAAAAATGCATATTGAATTTTTTTTGCTTTGTTTTTGTTGCAAATAAAATTCAAATTATGCACAAGTGAATAATTGTGGCATTTGAAATGGCAGGCAACTAAATAAATATATCCATATCTATATCTATATCGATATCTATATAATCTAGATAGCAACCAAAAGTATCGCTGGTATTTTAATATAGCCCAAGTGGCCCATTAAAAAACAAAGTTGCCCTTTTTGTGTTACGTTGTCGGAGTGTTCGTGTGTGTGTGTGTGCGGCGCCATCTAGCGGCCCATAAATAAAGCACGCTATGAAAAATCCAAATATCATGGAATTCAGCAGTGGCTTAAATAACAACAACAACAACGACAGCAACAACAACAACAATGGCAGTGACACTGCTCCCAATATCAACGGAAACGGAAATGGCATTGCCAGCGAGCTACAGCTAGTACAGCGCCCTCTGTTGGCTAAAACAGCGCTAACAACATGTGCAACATCAGCAGCAGCAGCAACAGTCCAACACAACAACAACAACAGCAACAGCAGCAAATTGTGCGGCTCCGGCATGTCGCCCCATTCCCCGCCACCGCCCCCGCAGCAGCCCACAAACATGGCCACAAATGGCCATCAGTCGTATCCGGCGATAACGGCAACGTATTGGCTGCCGCCACCAAATCCGGCGCCGTATTTAGTTCCAGGTAATTAGTGTTACTTGCAGCTGCACTTCCCCCCAACAATATCCATACCCTTACCCACACTCATACACATTCCTTTGCCATCTGCAAATCCCCATTCAGTTCCCAGCTCCTACTCCTCCTCCTCCTCCAAGTTGCAGTTTCGGCCGCAGTCTAAATCCTACTTCCCCTCCCCCTTCCCCTCCCCCTCCCACTCCCACTCCCTTTTCCCCGTCGGAGACGCATTGCCTGCTGCCTGCCTCGAAATGTTGCAAATTATATTTTCGTGTTTATTGTAAAGCTCGCGAGGATTACAAAAAAAAATATGATGCTTCCCAAAAAAAGGGAAGCCCAACAACATTGTTCATGTCGTGTTCACTGTGTGTGTGCGAGTGGGTGTATGTGTTGTCGTGTATTTTATTTCCGTTTGTTGTTGTGGTTGTTGTTTCTATTTTCGCCATTTTGTTTTGTTTTTAGCTTTCTGCAGAGTGGCTGCCAAGTGGCAAAATGTTAAGCCAGTGTGTGAAGCTGGGGCTGTTATACATTTGGGTGTGTGTGTGTGTGTGTGTGTGTGAGTGTGTCTGTGTGTGTGTCGATGTGGAACCTTGTGTTTCGGGAATCGGTTGCATGCAACGCAGCGGCGCCTCGTTTTTGTGTGTAATTTCATTTGCAAACGCCACTTGCTGGCTGCTAATTAAATTTTAGCTTTGTCAGGGGATTTGCACTTTGCATTCGATGGCTACGAAGCGGGGGAAGGACAACGCAGGGGGTGGGGTGGTGTGGGGTATGATATTGTTTGTTTTGGTATTCGCCGCATCACTTATTGCTGTTGTGGCTTTTGTGTTCTTCAACTGTTGCTTGTGAGCAAGCGAATTAATTGTGAGTGTTCTCTCTCTTTCTTTCTCTCTACCTCGCTCTCTTTCTGAAATCGATAGAAAGTAATCTGCAAGCTGTGGCTAATAATTCGAATCAATTTAAATTTTAAAATATAAAATTTGATATAAATTTTTTAAAGTGTTTTTCTTTTTAGCCAATGACTAATACAGTCAAATCTTTATCTAGTGTAATTTATCTACGTTATTAAATTATTTAAATCCTTCAAAGTTTGGTTATACAAATTGATTATTTAATAAACATGTAAATGCCCCTAGAACTAGAAAGCCTATTCAAAATTGTTAAATTGTTTGTTGCTGAACCCCTTTTGCAAAAAGCACAACACTAGCTGAATGTCGTGGCCGTGCCATGCAAATCAATAAGTTAACGATCTAATCCATTTGCGTTGTTGCGACTTGCATACAGATTACTCCAAATATGTCTAATAAAATCGTTAGTCCCCCCTCCTCATTCCATCTAATAGTAGTACTTTTGCAAGCACATTCTGAGACGGAGAGAGAGAGAAACGACTCATTTGAGAATCACAGTTGAGGTTGCATTTTGTGTGGCATAAGGCAGCAAATGGGGCAGAGTTTTCATGTCTTCAACTTCGAATTCGCTATTGTTGTTGTTGTCATCTAACTCAGCGCATGACTTGCATATTTATGCGCTATATGCGAAATGAATTGTTTGTTGTCACTTCAATACCTGGCAATCAAAATGCGCAAGAGTATTATAACTTGATGGCAATTCTTGTAACAGGCAGAATCTATAAGTATATTTTGATTTTATATATATGTGTATATATTTTCTGATTTTTTGTTCTAAGAAATTTATGAAATTAAATTGTTTTCTGTTTTGTTATAATGAGCTCTGCATTTCCAATCTTCTGCTTGCAAAAGAGAAATCGACTTTCTTGTTTGATCTTATTTGTTTTAAAATTTTTACTTATTTAATCCAAAATTAAGTAAATTAAGAATTCTAACTTAAAAATAATATTTAATTTGGCTAAAGATTTAATACAGATAGTGAGTATCTCACTGTCGAGCTCACTCGATTGTAGCATTCTAGGTTGTTGTTATGGTTGTTGTTATTGTTATTGTTGTTGTTGTTGCTGCTGTGGCCAAAACAGTTGAAGGCGACAAAAAAGAAGCGACAGGCAGCAAATAACGATAATAAATAAGCAGTGGCAGCAGCGTCAAAAGGCAAAAAGGTTATAAATAAATAAAGAAATATTTGAATAAATGAATGAATGAGTGAATGAATGAATGAATAACCCTGTGCAAAGCAACAAAAATAATAACAAGTGCATACGCTGTTATTTTTAAAGCAATTCGATGCAAGCAGACACGTTCTCCGACAGCAGCAAAACTAATAATTTTATGAGCAGATCAAATGACGAGCATAGAGACAGGGGCGTCGGTAAAAGGGGCGGGCTACAAAAAGGGGGCGCGGGGGGTGAAGATCTCTGCCCGACACTCAAAGTCAAAATGGCTGTCAGTCAAAGTGAAGCGTAGCAGACTGTGTGTGTGTGTGTGTGTATATATCTTTGTGTGTGTGTGTGTGCTTGTTACATAAGGTTGTCTGTTTTAGAATTTTGTGGCATGTCATTTTATGTATGTATGTACAATATGTTGGCTCGAGGGGGGGGAAGGGGGAGTATCTGCAAGTGCCATTATCGCTATCTCGCTCGCACCCAACGTGCACAAATGTGTTAACATAAATGTAACACGTTTCGCTGTGGCAACAACGAACCACAATCGCAACAACAACAATCTATGCACGTTGCCATGTCACGTAGCTGCTTTTGCATGTCAACGGCAGTCGGAGCCAAAAGTCGGGTGACGTTGGGAGAATCCCCGAAAGATTCTGCCCCGGAAACGAAACTGTCACATTGGCGAGTGTCAAGGAAATTGCCAGCTGACTTCTTACTTCCTTGCCGCTTTTCCAAATGAATCTTACAAAAATTGTTTTCCCAGCCAACGCACACAAAAATGTATCTCAAAATATTGCTGATTCCTGTCGCTGCTGCTGCTGATGTTGATTTGGCAGATAGTTTAACAGTTTTTTGCTAATTTAATTGCCACGCGAGTGTGAAGTGTGTGCAATCATTAAATGAACTTGACTAGTTTTTTAGTTTTAGACGAAACAAAACAAGGTTGAAACTAAGAGAGCGCAAAGTTGTAGACAGTAAAGAGAGAGGGCTTAATTCCATTAGCTAGAAGTGGCAATTAAAGTTTGGATTAAACTTAGTCAACGGGCTTTTAAAAAACACACAATATTTATGCAAATTTCTTAACCGTTTCTTATAGTGCAGTTAAAGATAAACTGAAAATGATTATGTTAAAATATTATGCTTAATCCCAGTAATCACAAAATCCGAGACGTCTCAGATATTTTGCCAATTTTATTGCTTTCACTTAAAGGGACTTGTTTGCTGCCAATTTCCCAAACTACTGAAAATTGCACTATACAACCGAGTGCACTCCCCTTTAACCTACACACAGATACACTCACACACACACACATACACACACATGTACATGTAAAGCAAACGTCAAATGGCAGACAAGTGACCAGCGAATACAAATACGAGAATTCTGTGAAAACCCCTTTGAATAAAAACAACAACATTTTTCAGTTGTTTGTTGCTGTCGTCGTCGTTGTTGTTGTTGTTGAGTGTGAGCAACAACAACTTTGAATGCGTTACAGTTCAATACAGACAGATAGAAAGACAGCTAGTGGTAAAGGGGCATTAGGGGTGAGTGAAGGAGGAAGGGAGGTGGAGGAAGGGGAAGGAAGGGGAACTATAGGCGGGAATTGGTCGCTCGATCGAATGTGCGTCCCATAAGAACGAAATTAAATTCTGTCGCGACAATACAACATGCGGAATACGTAATCAATTGCCGACATCGATATAAATACAAATACAAATCGAGTAGATATATCGTAGATACATATGTACACACTTATATAATTATATGTATATATGCGGAGGTGCATACATATTTACTACATACTTATATCAGACGCTTTAGATGTATCTACAGCTATCGCTGTGACTGTAAATGTATCTAAAGCAGTAGCTGTCGCTGTATCTGTAGCTGTATTGATAGATGCACATATACTTTAGAGTTGAGACCGTGTCGTGTCACGATGTGTCTCTTTAACTATAGCTGAAATTCTATCTGTACCTAAATTTCACAAGAGTTGCGTCTGTATCTGAAAATCTGTATCAATAGCTTTATTTTAAACTGTAGCTTTTTTTAGGTTTGCAATTGAGATTGTCGATTGAGATAATATTTTTAACCAAAAGATAGATAAACATACCCCTCAAACTGTCAATAAATTCTACTAATTTACACAAAGATCAGTAATATTTATAGCCATTTTTGTTGCCTTAATCATGTTCAATTATAATTAAAAAATACACCAGTCTATTTTCAATTGATAGCCAATTCTTGAATGGCAAAAACTCGTCACGAACCCTTTTCTTTGTTATCTGTCTGTCGTGCATATATTTACATTAACAGTATATTGTACATAGAACCCAAAATCCGAAGAACAAAGTATAGTACAAAGCACTTTTTGAACTTTGACATGGGAGACACAAACAAAAACAGTTCATGTACATTTATTGCCTATTTATCTCAGACTATTGATGTGTATTTTGATTTGTGTGTATCTGTGTGCGACTAAATTTGTGTGTGTGTGTGTGTGTGTGCGTGTGTGTGTGTGGCTGTTTGCATTGTTGGACTACCAAATCCAGAATGGGGCAACTCGAATGCATTTGAATTTTGCATAAGCAATAGTCCAATAGTCAAAGTCTGCAATATTATCGTCTGGCAGTGAGAGCTACGCTTAAGGGATGTATATTTAACACAGATTCCAGAACTCTGAGGAAGTATAAGTGTGTGTGTGTGCAAGTGTATTAATTATATATGCTTGGAAATACATGAAATAGAGAACAATGTCTTTGCTAATTGAGCTTAACTATTGATAGACCTTTGATTTGCTTAAAGCAAACTAAGAAATCCATCTGATAAATTATAAATATCAACTTTTTGGAAACATAAATCATGTCAAGTTTTCAGGAATATTTAGATAAATTATTACTAAATTTAGTTAATTATTACTAATATTAGTTAAATTAAAATAGAAGTGGAATTTTACACCTTATTCTTAGGTACTTTTAAATACTTTTAAATATTAGATAACTCGAAAGAAAATGCTTTTAACCAAATCTTCTCTTTATTTCGGTTTTTTAATTTATAATACATATGTAATTTTTAAATTGTTTAAATTAAATTTTAAAATCTAAATTTAATTTTATTTTATATTTAAAATCATTTTTGTAACCAGCTTTTAGACTACTTTTAATTTAATAAATAAAAAGCACCAGAATTCTCAGAATAAAAAAGGGTAAATTTTTCTCCGAGATTCAATTAACAATTTTACATTCTTTTTAATTAGAAAACATCGTTAAATATAAAATTATATTAATCAAAGAGGCGATTGATGTACATTAATTAAAGCACTTTCATTAGAAGACAGTTGATTTTTCAAAAAATTTCCCACCACAAAATACAATTCAAGTTAATAAAGGCTAATGACAAGTGCGTTGCCAACCGCTGCGACAAATGTGCAAAAAACATTTAAGTCAGCTGTCAGTGTTGGAAAGGGTGCCAACCTTTGACCAAACCAGACTTACTGTGTTTGTGACATGCCAAAAATAAAAGTACAAAAAAAGTGGACATCAACTTCACCAATGTATCTGACCGAGCGGCGACAGTCAGAGGCAATTGGAGGAAGGGAACTAGTAGAAGGACAATGAAGAGGATTGCCAACCAGCACGTTTCGATTACGTTGGCAACACTTCCGGGCCGCGAGCGCCACAATTTCCGTAGCTCTCGCTGTTGTTGTTGGGCTGTTGTTGTAATAGGCAAACTGCCAGCAGTCTGATGTTGAATTGGGGGCAGGATCTGATGCTGCTCATTTTAGTATTCGCTTGAAGGGTTCATTTGTGTTATGTGCACACTCGTATATATGTATATTTAAGTATAGTGTTGACCAGACCGCTCTGACTTTGGCTCATTCAATTACCGCTGCCCGTTAGCTATTCCTATCCCCCCACCAAGCCCCTGCATTTGATTTTCTCAAGTGCTCAGCTGGCACATTGCCCTGAGCCCACGATGAGATACTCGTACTCGAATTTGTATTCGTATCTGAAATGCATATGCTGAACCCGGCGCCTCTTCAATGCAAGTCTTTTATTATAATTTAGCTATATATAATTTTTTATTTCTTTTTATAGTCTTTCATAACTAAAAAAAAGGCACTTGAAATTCGTTGAAATGTATTTTCATTTTTCTTTTGTCTTTCAAGTGCTTCAACTTGAAACATTCAATTCAGAAACTACTTTATAGCTCAACTGAATTCTATATTTTTACTCAAAAATAAATTTGTTTTCATTTCCTTTGCTCTGACCAATAAGCCATTAATGCTTGGCATAATTAATAAATTAATTCGAATACAAGTCAAGTCGTAAGATCCCATTCAATTTCAAACATTTTGCACACAAATTATTTTGCTCACTTGGCTGCATCTGAAGTCGTCCAGAATTTGTGCATTTCATTATTGGAATGCATTTTGACAGACGGCAAACTTAAAGTTGCTTTTAGAGCTCAAAGTGGCAATCAATTTGAAAAGTTGATATAATTTTGTATCTATCGAGGTTGCTGTGAATTGTACCCGCAACAATTTCGCACATTTCTCATATTGATGTACCAAATTCTAAGTTTGTACATTATATTTATAATACTGTATTACTTAGCAAATTAGACTATTTGTCTTTACTTTGTCAAGTGTTAATACTTCTTCGAAATATAAGAGTGCAAAATGTATCAACCTGCCTACATTGTTAAATGACATCTTTCGAGTAGAGTCTGCTTTACAAAATGTCATCTGATTATTTGGCTGTTGCATTCTTGTTGACTTTGTTTGCTGTTGCCTGGGTTGGGTTCGGATTGGATTCGGATTCGGATTGGATTCTACCTGAAACTGGTTGTATGACGCACGTGCTGCCGCTTTCAGCTGACTGAGATGTGAAACAATAAACGTAGCTCTTGACAACGAACTGCGTGTTCATAAGATACATTCGCTTGTTACTCGACGTCGCAAAGTATCTCATGTCATTTCAGGCGATGCGACGCGATGCCACACCGTGCTGCACATTTAATCTTGAGGTGCTCTGCATATTTGCGGCTTTTGGTGGCAGCGTCATTTCAAAATCACTTTGATTGTCAGTCAGCTATGCAAGCTAGTCAGTCAGTCAGTCAGTTGGTCTGTCTATCCGTCTGTCTGGTTCTCTGTCAATGTAACAGCAGACTGAGTCTTACCAAATGCATTCAAATTTTCAACCTTCTCGCTGACAGTCGTAAATATTTCAGATTTTTCACTTTCTGTCTCTTTCTTTCTCACTCTCTTGCTATCTTTATGTTGTAACTTTTGCTTCATGTTTTTTGGTGCGCTGCTTTTTGATTTGCTTCAAAATTATTCGCTTTGCGCTTTGCATACCAATCAGCAGGGATCCTCATATAGTCACCAAGCAAAGGCAAAAGATAAAATAAAAGCTAGATGGGGAGAGCGGAAATAATAGAGAGAGAAAAAGAGAATGAGAGAACAAGTGTGGTATGCCAGGTTATTACTTTGTTGCCTAGGTAATTGCCTTGCTGGGTCGAAAAAAAATTTAAAAAAATTTTTATTTAAAATTTTAAGACTTCATAGATGCTGTGAATGCAGTCAAGAAATAATATTATTATTAATGCTTAAAATAAAGCGGATTACATTTTAATAAAAACTAATTTTTTAATGAAAGTAAAATATGAAAATCTTTTTAATTAGCTCCATTAATAGTCAGGAAAATTATCGAGTTAAAGAAATGGAAAGTCGCTTTCGGATAAATCGAGTTGTCCATTTTCAGATGTATCTTAATATCTTTAGTGTTTTATACCTATTGGCTTCTATAACCATATATATCGGAAATCCCTCAACAAACTAATATAATGCCCTGACTAAATCAGAATATTTAATGAATAAATTATATACATGAAACAAAGTATTTTTTTTTCAATTCGCTGAACAAAGACCAATTTTTTAGCAACGTGCAACATGCAGCATGTTAAGTTTCAATTAATATGTTGCATAAAACATTGCATCTCTTAACTGAAGGATGCAATTGGCATGATACGTTCAGAGTCAAAACATTTGCGGTTTACCGTTTTCAATTATAACATAAACACTTGCCACAAGACTCCCAAATTAGCACAGCCTTCCCCTCATTGTTGTTGCACTTGTTATTGTTGCTTCAGCTAAGCGGCAGTTATTGTTGTTTTTGTTGCTGATGCTGGTGATGTTCTGTTGCTTGTTGTTTGTTGTTCAGATTAAGCGAGCGAGGCAGACTTAATAAATGAAAATGCAATGCACATGTGAAGCCGCCATTTTGAAGTGCCGCATTTGCATATGTGTGTGTGTGTGTGTGTGTGTGTGTGTGTGTGTGTGAGTTTGAATGTGTGTGCAGCACAGGAGCAACTTTTCACATAATTGTATCTGTTTGTGTTGTTAAGTAGTTGCTGCCGCTGTTGCTGCTCCAGCTGCATAAATATTTATTGCATATTTTGCAAATGAGTTGCCATAAGTGTTGAACAACGTTGTTCGTTGAACGCTGCGTGATTTGGGAATGTTTTTGCATTCATATAAAACACTTAACGGCCATAATTGGAGCCAACTTTGCATTTAATAGCTGCATTCGCAAATTTTCCAAAAGAAGAAATTTGATCAAGTACACTCAATTACTTTGAATGAAATCATTGATCTAATGATGATAGCTTTAACTTAAATACATCATCGAAAATTGTGTGTTTCAAGTTTCATCTAAAATTTAACAGCCCCTTTAAACTGCTGTTAAATGAGAAAACTCATTAAATAATATTAATCTCAACACTTAGTTACTTGTGAAAAATACAGCAATATTATTTACTCATCACTTTTTTAGCCCAATTGCAAGTGAGTGCGTAAGAGTTTAAAATTATAACATCATCGAAATTTCTCTAAGCTGTCAAAATGCAATAAAAAGTCATCATAACCCACACACAGACAGACACACATACACTTAAACTTATTTTCAGTGCTCATTTCTTATCTCTGGAGGCGCCACCGAATTCAGTTCCCTGGCTGACGAAAGTTTATAGCCTACCCCAAGGGCCCGTTATACGCAACCAAACTTATTGCGGTGCAAAAATTTTATGTTTTAATTCAATTAGGCACCCGGCCACGCCCCCTTTTTTTGTTACAGTGCCGCCCACGACGCGACGCATTTAATGCGCACATTTTCGACATTTTTCTGGATGGTTTTTTTTTTATTTTTTGTCAGACTTTCGCCGACAACATATTTGCATAATTTTGCAATAATTGACAAGCGGAAAATGTTGATGCGGAAACGGAAATTAAAACGGAATTTCAACTAATTTTCCACGAGAAAAAAAGAATAAAATTCTTCATTCATTAAAAGTAAATTAAATACGAAAAATAGTGTAAAAAAGAAATAAAATTATTTAAAGTGTAATAAATATTTCGTTGTGGAGCTTACAGTAAATATAAATTGGTTTATTATCAAGCAAAAAAATCACTATGCAATTTAATTAAAATGTACAATAATAAATAGAGTATATAAAGTATACGCCCTGTTGAAAAATATTTAACATATAAAATATTACATCAGGTATGCACCTATATCGGCTATAAATTCTATTTTAATTGCGCAAAATACATAAATAATTATTTAAAAGAAAACAAAAGTACATCAAGTATACGCCGCGGTCGCCCGCTTCTATTATTTTTGGAAATAAATGTCCAAAATATGAATTTATTTGAGCCAAACTAAAGCCGCATTTATGTGGCATTTATTGGTGAATAGAAAGCTCACTATCAAAATCGCAATCGGAGGGAAAGCCATTAGCTGCTTGTTCACATCTGTTTTTACACATGTATTGCTTTACAGTTTTGCTGAAGCGCCTGCGGCAAAGCTTTGAATAATGTTGCAAGTTGTTGCTGCCACTACCCCTTCCAAAAACCAGCTGAAATTTGCCTGTGTTTGTGTGTGTGTGTCTCTATTATACTGATGTGTGATTCACATATAAGTTTACATATTTATCTCTATCTTTGGCACTCTTCCTCTGCAGTCAAGATAACATAACCAAGAATTTGATTGCACCACGCATTAGGAACTATTTACCAGTAATCCTTGTAACAAGCGCTTACATATGTGTGTGTAACACACACATAGAAACATATTTATGCAAATCTCAAGAACTTGAGGCGTATTTTGTTCTACCTACAAGATTTTGCGACTTGCCTTAAAACTATGAATGCAATTGTCCTGGTTAATGCATTGACTTTTGTTGCGCTTATCAATACGCTTACTAAAGGTCATTTAGCTATGAGAATAATTAAGAAAATATCACCATTAATCTTTGTAAATAATTAAATTAAATTGAATATAAATTCATCTTTGTTAATAATTTAATTAAATTGACAGTTTTTCTTCTGTTGTTGTTTGATGCGAATTCCTTAATCTGATGTCAATCAAATCAAAAATTATGTTTTATTTAATTCCTTATCGATAGTGTATTCAGTAGTCTATGAGTATTACAGCGACTCTCACCTACTGCTGTTGAATGTTTGCAATTTCCATAGCATACTTAAGTGCGTATCATTGTGTGTTGCATTGAGAGTAATCTTTGCATTTGCTGCTTAGCTTTTAAATATTTGCATAGGGCTTAATTTGTTTATGCATGGCAAACAAATTGTTGAAATAATTAAAATTCCATTTGCCGCAATCTACGCAAAATCTTAAAGACATTTTAAGGCCGATGGAAATGAAATTCAAATTTAATTGCCGTGCAAATTGAATTCATGCTGAATCCTTGGCCTGAGCTCACTTGTACAGATAGCCCCGAGTGCAACTGCATTGCGAAATAAGATAAAAGTTCACATTGATATAAAAATTGTGCACATGAGGAACTGTTTGCCTTGGAGTCGACACATTTTCGGTGCACAAAAGTTGATGTCTCAAGTGTGAAGTGAAAAACGAGGACGAAGGAGAGCAGACAACACATAAGTGTAGTTTTCCGCCTTTGACTGTGCCACATAAATCTTAAGACAGTTAACGACATCATATGCCAAGTCTGCGGACTGAACTTACGCCTCGGTTCTTACCCCCAAAAATTATATGCCGCGTGAAGCCTGTGAACTTTATGTGCATTTCATTCTCTGCATAATTGTAGGAAGGAAAGAGAGGGAAATGCGAAGGGAAGGGAAGGGAAGGGAGTAAGATGCAACTACGAGGACGAACTGTGCGCCACCAGTTGAGGAAACCAATTTGTGGTAATTGTCGTGAAATTGCAATTTCTGCAACTGTAATGGGCGCAGGCGAACGAGAAAGAGATAGAACCAGATATGTATGGTCGAGTGAGAAAGGAAGAGCGTGACTTGGTTTAAATGAGGTTGCTCGGTTAAGACACTGTGACTATTGTGGGACTTTCGACTGTGGGTAGCCTGATATGATAGAGTGGACATGAAAGAAGATGAATGTTGAGTCATTGGCGCATTAATGATGCACATGAGAATGTCAAGTGTCATTGTGAAATTTTTATACACTTCTTTGTATTTTATGAACTTAATTTTAAGTGCAGCCTGGGCGACAAAGCTATTCCAATGGCCCAACACCTTTTCCATATTTTCAAGTTAAGAGCACAATTTACGATACGTCAGATACATATGTATCTATGGTTGGATACGAGTACTACAAGATAGTTGCAGATACTCGAACATTACTTAGCTTCACTGCAAAATCACGTGCGCATAAAACTTTCCAATCAGCGGCGTTCTGCCAGCTACAAAAGTGGTGCTTAACAAGCTCTCAGCTGAAGTTGAAGAAGCAACTGAAGCAGCAGCATCTCTCTCTCTCCATCTCTCTGCCTCTCTCTCTCTCTCTCTCTCTCTCTCTCTCTCTCTCTCTCTCTGAGTCAGTTGCAATAAGTTTTTTGTCATACTTTCGTTATCATCGCTTTTTTTCTTACCTTTGTGCCCAGCGCAAAGTTGCAACTTGAAATGGCAAATCCATACAATAAATATATAAAATGTTACTTTCTGTGTCACACCTGAAGTAACCTCAAATAAATTTTAACACATGTGTCAGCCAGGTGCTAGAGCAAACAAAAGAATTGAACGCACAACTCGCCATACTCCCATGCATCCACATCTATATATCTATATACATATAAATATGTATATATATTTAGCACAGGAGTGGGGGAAAACTTTGAGCTCGATAAGACCAGCGGGCAGGCTGAATTTGTAGCTCTAACTATACCTGCAACTGAAGCTGAGTACTCCCTATCTCTCTCTCCCTCTCTTCTCTATTTTCTCTTTTCATTTCCCCCAATCCATTGCAAGAGAGACAAAAACCTTCTCCGTAGAAGCGAAATGCAACAATTTCCAATCACTTCCGTTGCAGCGACACAATTTTCTATATTTATACTTTACGACAGCAACTGAAGTAGGGAACAGAACAAAGAAAAATATTTTTCTAAAGTGTGAAACCGTGAATGTCCTTTAATACAGAAAAAAAAGCATACATAAATGTTTTTAAATTAGTTATTTATATATTAGAGTTTTTTCTTTGTAAGCTTAATTTGCAAATAATTTTCTTTAATATTTTATGAACATAAAAGAGAATTATCAAATTGATTGAACAAATTTAAGTGCTCGAAAGCCAATGAAGTATGCAAATCATACCTATATAATTTATTCATGCTTAAACCAAATAAATATAATTTATTAAAATCTATGAAAAGCAACAAATAATGTATTTACTTATATTCGAAATACAATTTTATAAAATTACAATTTTTTTTTTGATAACATTTTTCTAAATAAAAGCAAATTGATTTTTATTATAAAAAAAATGATTCTCAATTATTTTAAAACCTAAGCAAAGCCTACAATTACTAGATACATACAAATAAAAAATTTAATCAACTTAAATATTACATAATCTTAAATATACTCATAAGGTCAACAACCTTAAAAGATCTAATAATACACAAAAGGATTTAAAAATAATGTCAATCTTTTGTATTTTAAGTGAACACTTAAGACAAACTAATTTGATTTCAATTCTTTTAAGTCAATCCCAATGACAAACAGCTTTACAAAGTTACTTTGCTTTTAGTAAGGGTATTAAAGAGTGGTTTGAATGCACGCTTAGTTTGTTTTTTGAGAGAATTGGGAAACGGCAGCCCTTTTACCCATTTTCATGAGTGCGTATGTGTGTGTGTGTGTTTTGTCTATGCAACGGAAACTTTGGGGGCTTCTCTAAAGTGTTGCAAAATGAAAAGTTTTCATGCGCTTTGTTGTTGCATTGATTCGATTTGTTGCGATTGCGTTTTTAGTCTTTTGCATGTGCGCTCAAAGTTTTCCTCCCTAAGAACAACAACAACGAGTTGAACACTGGGTATGCGTTTTGTTTCGGGCCAAGATAAAGCATGCGATTGCCATGCAAAAACTTTTCTTACAAATACTCTACTGGGTCTTTTGGGTAGCACATGTGAGCTTCTGTAACTTGGATTTATTGTTGCAGTTTAAAGTTATTTCCATCAGTTGCAATCTACGATTTACAGTTGCCACTTGCCACTTGTGCCAGTACCAGCTGCTTGTCAATTGGCCAGAAAATGACTTTCAAACTGTTAACATACTTGACTTTTGATTAATTATGCCTGATAAATGACACATATATCACTCATACGCCCCATGTTAAATCAGTTACGCCAAAGACTTTAGGGTGCCATATAAATGACTGTTTCTATCACGAAAACACTCTGCGTGCTCATTAATGTGTCGACAGGGAGTTTATATAAATATCTTCTAAATATTTAACACATGTCGTTGAGAGCAGTGAAAGCAACATATATTCTAAAAATACCACTAAGGTTGCAAGGAGCTTTAAGCTTCTTTATAATAGTATAATATAAATGTCTCAATTTATTAATACTAAAATATTATATCAAATTTAAAAGCAAGTTATCTGTGCATTTGTTTACAGTAATTTTTTAATATTAGGTTTTTCTAAACATTTTCAATAATTAGTTAAATAAACTTTCATTACACAAATTAATTTGTTTAAGGCTTCAAAATAAATTTTCATCACGATAGAAAATAAATAACACAAATATTTTTATCTGCTGTCAGCGTATTCGTTTCTAGCCAGAAATTCAAGCCAAAAATGTCTAGCACTGTTTACAGTTAACTATTTACATTCACTCACAGCTACACACATATAAATATATATAAAAACGGCAAACAGTTGTTTTATTCTCCAGTTTTTAATGCTACTTTTATGTTGCTCATTTCGCTCGTTCTACCAATCAAACAAACCAACATTTTTACAGTCATGGATGCCTGAAGTTCGGGCTAAAGTCAAGTGCCACACTCCCCCCTCCCCTCCCCTCCACACAACAACACGAGTTTTTATACGAGTATAGTTGTAACTGTAATGCCAGCTCATTAAGTTGTACTGGCAAAAATAAAAATGAAAATGGGATAAAAACAATAAAAAAATTGTCGCCATGTTGTTTGCTTGTACATTTTTTTCCCGCATTTTCCCACGCATTACATAATTATTGTTCTTGTTGCTTTTGTTATTTCAACTTGAACATTTCATTTATATAATTTGTAAATAATTTTCCAACAATTTTATTAATAAAGAAAACTTGTTTATTTGTTGCCTTTCCAGAGCGTAAACTTTTCGTTGGCATGCTGAACAAAAAGTACACGGAGGCCGATGTGAGGCAACTATTCACGGGCCACGGAACCATCGAGGAGTGCACCGTGCTGCGTGATCAAGTTGGCCAAAGCAAGGGCTGTGCCTTCGTAACATTCTCTACCAAACAGAATGCCATCGGGGCGATCAAGGTGAGTGTAAAGCGCGAATTCAACTGATATTACTCGATTCGGGCTATTTTATGTGCTGTTTAAAGCTTTAACGGTCTCATTGTTATGCTTGACGGTTGTGAGCCTGTCTCTCTGTGTGTGTGTGTATGTGTGAGTATCTGTGTTGGCCGCGTCGCAAAACTGTCGCAATGATTAATTGCTGTGGTGGCAAGAGTCGCGCATATAAAACACGACACTCGCCCATAGAGGCAACATAATGCTTCATTATAAGATACCCTGTAAATCTGATAAACTGCGGAAATATTGGTACAATTATTGGAGTAGTATTTGCATGATCAACAGCATTAGAATTCAAAATAGCATTAGTATTTACATTAGTATTAACATTTCTATTGGCATTAGTTTATTAAAAATTAGTATTAGCATTGGCATTTTTATAAGCATTATAAATAGCATTAGTATCAGAAATACCATTAACATTAGCATCAGCACTACCTTTCTCATTTATTTTTGCAAAAGTATAAGCATTAAGATTTGTTAAATTAATAGTATTTCCTTTTGACCATCGGAATGATTTTATTGCATTACAATTATCACCAATTCTTTTATACTTGTAATTCAGAGAAATAATCTTGCCCCTCGCACTGGTTAAGCTTGCCTCATCTCAAGCTTACAGGGTATAAACCGCATGCAGCAGTACAACAGCAACAACAACAACAACAGCAACAGGAAGTAGAAATGCAAGCAAGACGCCGCCGCTGGCAGCGGAAGAAGTCAACGGCAATGCTTTTCAGAAGCACCGACCAAACAAGACCAGATTCCACAGTAAAACCCATTTTCAAACCTGCTATGTCACACACACACACACACACACACACACTCACACATACACATAGTCGCACACACGCAGATGCCAACACTAATGCAAGTTTTGTGCCGGAAACAGGCAAAATTACAAACTTCCGACAGGCAAACACAAACACATGTAAAGCACACACCAAAAGCAAGTGTGCGGGAGAGGGGCGAGTAGGGGGCAGAGAGGGGAAGGAAAAGGAGCAAAGGGATATGGGCGACTCCAACATGTTGTCTCTGTGTCTGTACATTGCACATAATTTGTCGCCTTTTGCAAGATGAATGTGTTGTGGGCGAGTTGCATTATATACATACACCCAAACATACTCACACACACACACACAGATACCTATAAATAAATACATAGAGTGTGGTAAAGTGTGTATGTGTATGTGTGTGTGATG
The DNA here is from genome assembly GCA_035043635.1 of Drosophila rellima. Classification (NCBI taxonomy): domain Eukaryota; kingdom Metazoa; phylum Arthropoda; class Insecta; order Diptera; family Drosophilidae; genus Drosophila; species Drosophila rellima. Next base: position 2,785,191 of record JAWNMV010000607.1, read on the forward strand.
TGCAATTTTAATGCATTTGAAGCCAAATTACTGAATGCCGAGCACGCACCAAGTAAACGCAATGAGTTGGCTCGCCTCGGCCAAATGATTTGGCAAGTAACTAAGCTTTGTTTGATGGCAACCAAGAGGTGGACGTGGAGATGGAGGTGGTGGTGGAGGGAAAGGGGAAGGAGAAGGAGAAGATGACTGGAAAGCCGAAGCTGCAAGTCATTGCAGTCCATTGACGCCTGCAAGTATGCAATGCCTGGGCTAAAAGAACGAAATGCATTTAATATTAATGTGCCATGTTTATAACCCCAGCAATTTATTTAAACAGAAATCGCCCACAGCGCATCCAGAATAAAACTGTTTGTTTAACTGAATATTGTTGTTGCTGTCCTGTGTTGCTTCTCCTATTTTTTTTTTGTGTTTTCCGTTTTACATTTTACGCTAAATGTTAAATGTACGGAGCAAATGACGATCATATTTCTCATCTCATGCAGATTTCTTTAGCTCTTCTCTCCAATTTGTCAAGTGTTTCTTTCGAGTTGAGGTTTTGGATTTGGGTATACTTTTTCTTCACTTAATTGCCAGGTCATTTAGATGGCTTTCCAGCTGTACAAATAGTGAAAAGAATTCACTGCCTGCTGTTAAAGATGTGTTGCTTTAAAGCAGGCCAGTAAAACAAAATCATAGTTTCTCATTGTCTGTCTACAAATTTAAGTAATACAATGTTTTCTTTTTAATCTTCAGTCTCTCATTGAATAGTTTAAGGTATCACTGCTTTATATAAGCCTTTTCTGTTTTTAATAATTATCATAAAATATCTGTTATTATAAAATTATATAAGTAATTTAAAAAGTCTAAAGATAAGTCTCTTTTTTCATCCTACTTATAGAAGGCTTAGAATCGTCTCTAATTTCTATACGTTCTCTAACTTATTAATTGTCATTTCCATTTTGCTCCTTTATATTATTTGTATTGTAAAATGAATCAGAGCTTTGATAATAAATATGCTTGCTATTCAACCAACCAGCTCATAGCCCCAATCCCATCTTCAAGATATATCTTGTTATTTTTATAATGCTCAACGAGTTAATGCTACTATTAGTAGTATGGTATTCTTTATGTTGTCATTTCAACTACGCGTACAACAGTAACTTTGGTGACCTGTTTAAAAACTCGGAAATTTGCCTAATTACTTTGTTGCCAGCAGCAGGAAGAGCAGTAGCGGCAACAACAACAACAACTACGACAACAACAACCACAGAGACAGAAGGAGCAACCACAGCAACAGCAGCCGGTCATAAAAGTCGCGCCACAGCCGCAAGAATTATAGTCAATGTAATTAAAGAGCACTTCTGTTCTGGCTGCCAGGACGAACCAGACCAGACCAAGCCACACCCAATTCTCCCTTCTTCTTTCTATCATTTTGCACTCGGCTCTTTCTATGCTCTCATTCGCTCTCACGGCCCAGTTGCAGCAAACTGTTGGCCACAATTCACCGGAAGTTGCCGTTGCTCGTCGCCTGGTCTCAATGATAAAGTCTATATAAACCGGGAAATGACTAAAGTGGCTCGAGCCCATTCCGGGAATACTCGGAGAATGGCTCGGAAACTGCATCTAATGCCCCGCTAAATGTTTGTCCGCGTTTTTGGCCTGGTTTATGTTTTAGTTTTCGCCGCGCCTGCCAACGCCATTGGTTTGTTTAGTTTTGTTTTGCTTTGTTTTTGGGCTTAGTCAAAAAGGTGTAAATTAAGTCGCTTAAGCAAAAGCGCGAGAGTCGCTTCAATGAGTCGACTTGCGGTTTTGTTCAGTGCGAGAAACTTTGGGTGCAACTGTTGAAGCTGCCACCGGAAGCTTTAGACAAACATTGGCTTTGTTGTTGTTGTTGTTGTTGTTGTTGTTGTTGTTGTTATTGCCTGTGGTCGCGGCTTAAGTGTGCATCATTATTTTGATGTTGTAAGCCGCCGCCGCAGTAACCATAAAACTTATCAAAACAGCTAAAGTTGCCCTCGCAATGGCCATTTTCGAGCTTCTCTTAACTTGCCACAGCAGACAGAACTAATAGCTCACTTTGGTCAGTGCATCCAGGCAGCTCGAACGGATTGAGTCTTTGGCAATTGGACCACAACAGTTCAATAAAACTTTATTAGTCAGTCTTAAATTGAGACTTGACGCTAAATTGACGGATAAATCTAAAGGAGATAAGATGGAAAGGGATCTACGAATAGGAGATGAACTTAAAATTAAAAAAAAATTAAAAGATAGAAATTTTGTATTGTAGAAGATGTATTATTCCTTCTGATGAGGAATTGTTTCCCAATATTTCGAATAAATAGTGGATTGAGATTGAGACAGCTAAATAAAGGGAATTGTTGTTTTTCATATTATACCTTTTAACCGGTTATCGGAGTCCGAGACTGAAATGTATAAGTGCTCAAATTTAATGAAGGATAGTATTAGTCGTAAAGTAGTTAAGAAAAATTATTATTTCTTTATCTCTTAAATATTTTGTTGGGTGTAAGAAAATTACAGCTTAATTCATAACATATTTAGGGTATTCAGAAGCTATGATAAATTAATAATTTCTTAAATTTATTACACTGCAGCTAGTGATAAATCAGCTATTCTGCCACTATAAAAAATCAATTTACTCATTTAAAATTAATTTGTTATTTTTAATTCCTTAATTTGAATTAAAATATGTCGTTAGAAACAATCACTAAATTGAGTGGCTTTAACTTTAGCGTATATATATATTTTATTGTGTGATTCGAGTCCCAGTTATTTAACTGAAAGCTCTAATTGTGGCAGGTTGTCGACTCTAACCATAGAGCCAGCGGACCAAGAAAAATCACATTCTTTTACAACCAGGAGCAATACCATCCTCAGCACGTTTACTTTGATCAACTTTTTTCAGTGTGTTTGTTGTAGTGACGCCACATATCACTTTATCATAGCTTCTGAGTACCCTAATTATGTAAAAAAAAAATATTTTATATTAAAGCTTATTAGTACGGAAAGCTTCTCCATCAATCTAGAACACATTGATTACAATCTGTTACCTTAAGACTATCTTAGTGAACGTCTTTTTTTTAGAAATAATCTTTATTAAACATTAAATGTAACTTATGCATACAATACTCTGATGTATCGCAACTCTCTTCATCCTTTGCAGGCCCTGCACCAGAGTCAAACGATGGAAGGCTGCTCGGCGCCGTTGGTCGTTAAGTTCGCCGACACCCAGAAGGAGAAGGACCAGAAGAAGATGCAGCAGTTGCATGCCATATGTGGCATCAATGCCCTGGCCCAGACACCCAGTGGCGCTGCCGCTGCCGCTGCCACGCCCACGGCCAATGCGGCAACGGCGTTGATTGCCGCAGCGCCAACAGCAACACGTCAGAATCCCTCAATGGCCGCCGCCTTGGCCGGAGTGCCGTCGGGGCAGAGCGGTGGCGGGGGAGGAGCACAGACTGCCACACTGGTGACGGTGCCGACGTCGGCAGCATTGAGTGCCACACTGGGGCCAACGCTGCTCGGCAGCAATCCGCACCATCCACAGACTCCGGGGGCAGCGGCAGCCGCCGCCGCAGCGGCATATCTCAGTGCGGATCCGACGGGCGGATTGGGTCCGGCGTCGGCGGCCCATTTGCAGCTCTATCAGCATATGCAGGCCTACGGACTGCATCCGGCTCACTATCTGCAAGGTAAGTGGCACCCCAACAAGAGAAACTACTTAGGTGATAAGCTAAGTACTCCCATCTCCGAAACGAACCTACAGCCAGTTAGACATTTCCCCCAAAAAAAAAACAACAACAAAAAAGATACTTTTATTAATATATTTAAAAAACAAAACAAAACAGTCCACAGTGTTTCTTTCCCTTTCTCTGTGTATCTCTATGTATTTCTCTTTCTTTCACTCCCTCTCTCTTTTATTTTCTTTCTTTGTTTATCACACATTCTGCTCGTTCTTGAAAAAGAAAATTGTACCTTTTTCCTCGTGTAATTTTCATGTTAATTGCGCGCACATTGTGTTTCAAACTTGATTTGTGTCTTTTTTTGTTATTTTCTTAATTGCAACCCAAAAAATTTGTTGTTTAATTTAACTGCGTGTTTCGTTTTATATCTATTCGTTGTTCTCATTATTATTATACTCGTATTTATCTATCAATTGATCTGTTTTGTGCAATTTGTTGTTCGATTGGAATTACAATTAGTTAAAGATTCGGTTTCTTTTGTGTGTGTTGTTTTACGATTTCTTTGTGTGAGCCCGAAATTGGGCAAATGTGAAAAGGAAAATGTAGATAGAGGAAATGATTGGCAACCAATAAAAGAGGCACTTTGAATGAGCTGCGGAAGTTGTGTAAGGAAGTTAATGGAATGTGGTTAGACTTGTTAACATTTAAGTGAATATTATCTGTTATGGGATATCTAATGTATACAGATATATTTAAATAAAAAATCTTATTGAGTCGTTTAGGTAGAATAGGTTAATATTCTCGGTAAAAATAGACAGTAAATCAAATTTAATTAAAAAATTCTAAGCTATTGCTGTGGAACGTAAAAGACCTTTAATAATAAATCTATAAATATATGTATTAGCTAAAAACTAATTAGAAAGGACTTTACAGTAGACTAGCAGATAATTTATTATGCAAATGCAATAAGTTGAAAAAAATATTATGAAATAATAGCTTACATTTTCCTGCATCAAATCAAGCCAAATATATTAGAAAAATTAGTCTCGTCCAGAGAAAAACAGAGCTTCCATTTGGGCTTAGATATGTTCATGCTACATATAGTGCTGCCATCAGGTGTCTTAGTTTGGTTTATTTTCTGTTATGCCAGAAGATAAATGACTTTAAATGTGTAACAAAACTAAGCACCTGTACACGGCAGTCATTTGTTGAGCATTTAAAAAAGTAAACAAGAATTAATGTAAACGTTTTTTTCATCCTCTACCTAAACTTGTCCTCGCTTCATTTATAACAAGCGACGACCTCGGGTGACACAAAGTCAGCTAGTGACAAGGAAAGGGAGAATCGGGAGAGGACTAACAAAGACATGAATAAGAGGAGCAGGAGCAGAAACAGTAACAGTGCCTGCTGTCGGTATCTTCCCTTCAGTCATTTGCAAAGCGACAACTGTCAAATAATTAATTTCAATTTAAGCAACCGAAATTTGCATAAATGTAGAACAGAAAACAGAAGAAAATGGAATTTAACAATGTAGCAAAAAGGGGAGAACGACGAGTGGATTTTTTTTGTACACTTTTCAGACTGAGAAGCATGATGAATAAAACAAAAATTGTAATAGGATTAAAAGGTGGACAGGCCCAGGCGATGGCCAAGGCAACACGACAAATGCAAAACCAAAGGCATTGCACAGATTTTGGACCAAGGCACACACACAGACATACTTATAGATACTGTTACAGTTACAACTACAGCTTCAGCAAGAGTTACAGTTACAGTTACAGATGGCAGCATACACTAATACAATGACACGTACGTGTTGTCAATGTGAACGTGTTGCATATGCAACGGCGCTTCATTAGAATGACCAACATGACACGCCCCCCGCCACGCCCAGCTCCTCCTGCTCCGCCTGCCCATCCCATCCCCGGAGACAGTGGAATCTCACTCAGCCCCACTGTGTCTGGGCCAGTCTCGACGACGTGAACATTTTGCGCATAACAAATCAAGCACAAGAGCTTGCAGAAAAAATCACAGACAGCCAAATGTTGAGCGACGCGTGATGTAATCGTAAAAAAAATAGTTGCTACAGAGAATTCAGTCACTTTTAAATGCTCTTCAGGAAATATCTTAAAACTACAAGCAATATACCAACAAAACTAATGATACTGTCTTTAAAAAACTGAATGGTATTTCTATTTTTGTAATGTAATGTAATTAATAAATAATTTTTGTAATATAATGCTCTCCAAGTACTTTCTGATATAATCTTCCAATAATTGTATAAAATAGTTATATTAATTTGAGTTTTGAATTTTCACCGAAAGCCTAGATAAATTTTTTCTCTTTGAAAAATGTCTGCTTCCGAATAAAAAATAAAAACAAACTATTTCAATAAGCTATAAAATCTTTATAGTTTAGTACAATAAAAATGAAGTGACTGAATTAAGTTTCCAAATTATATTAGAAATGCTTCATGAACTATAAAATCTTCTTACAAACGCAAACGTCACAAACTTGCTGATGGAATCGAGATGATCACTCTTTAAGGGCATAGATTGATGGAGTTGGGGGAGGGGAAAACAGGCAACAGTAAACGACGGTAAGCGGTGACAGAAAGGGCAGATGGGCAGTTAGAAGCAACTTAGAGCGACGTATGCCACTTGAATAACAAATGGCGTTTTTAAATGTCAGCAACGGACTCCGAATGAGTTTCTGAGAATCGCAGTCAGAGTCTTGGACCCCCTTGCTGATGGTCAGCAAATGTATGGGACGTGCCTTTTATGTTGAGCGCACTAAAAACCGTTAAGTGTGCGACCTGTAAACGCTGCTGATTTAACCAATTTGCGTTAAATGTTGAAAGTACGGAATTTTTTAGCTATTGCAAACATGGTGCAACATGGACGTGGCACTTGCTAATTATTTAATATTTAAGATCGTTTTGTCGGGCTGCAACCTGCAGCAGGTGAAATATTTTGCCAAAATGTCTTTGTGTGCGCTTGTTGCATGCAACTTCCAAGCACATGTGTGCCACAAGTCGAGCATTTTTTTGGACTGCAATTTTTATAAGCCATGCCAAGGCCCTGAGGCCGTGCAGCATCAAAGAGGCGGGTCGAGCAAGCAATAATAAGAAAGGCAGAATACAAAAATTACAAGAGGGTCCTTCTAATACCCAATAGCCCCAGGACTATGACAAGGACGCTGGCATGTAAACAAAAGCAGCACAAGACCAAGGCAGGGCGCATAGAAAAAAAATAAAAAGTTACATTAAATTACAAAAAAATATTTATGTGAAAGGTGAATCTACCTGGCCGCAGGTGAGCGTACTTAAAGTTTTATTATGCCGACAAAGCTCTAGGGAAGAGGGCAGTGTCTCCAGTCTAAGCCCCATTTGATATATTTAGTTGAAATAATGGCTTTTCTTGCAGTTAACTTGCAGTTCATTCAAAGTGAAAATTGTAGAAATATAAAAATATAATATAGAAGAAGAAACTCAATGTTGTATGTTATGCCAATGTCTGTGCTCATTTATTCGTGGGCATGCCAAACACACACAGTCACACACACACGCACACACACACACAAACACAAGTTTATGTGTCGCTCTTTTCTATGCTCTACTGTACTATTCCTCAACTCTATTTGTTTATGCTCAGGAGTGTCTTTTATTCGTTTTGTGTAGCTGCTTGCAAATTAATTTAGTTAACATTACTTTTCATAATCGAAAAGCAACAACAACAAAAACAACAGCCCATAATTAATTGAATGCCAGCCACGCCTTTCATTTCGAGCTGCCTTTATAGCGCCTTTTATTTAATTGAATTGAATTAAATTATATTTATTTTTATATGTCTAACTGCATTTGAAATTGAATTTAGATGTCTATGCGTTTTAATGTCAAATTATTTTATTATTATATATTTTTTATTTTTATTATTATTATTTATATTTAAATTTCATTTTTACAAAATCTCAAAATTTTAAACATTCATTTTTTATTTTATAAATTTTATTTTTATTTTTTATTCTCATCGCACATTTGGCGTTTTATTTTTGTTTTATTTTCATTTATTTGTTTGCTCTTTTATGTTTATTTCTGTTATGATTTGTATGTTATAAATATTTACATAAATTTACATGAAACAAAAAAATCAAACAAAATTAATTTTTAATTTCTTGTAAATGTAAATAATCCAATTGGGTGTGTGTTTTCTTCTATGTTTTTTTATATATAAATATTCGTTGAACATTTTTTGGTATGTCTATGATTGACTCTGTGGTCATGTACAAAACAAATCAATCAATCAATCAACCAACTCAACCAAAACCTTACAACCATAAACCAAAACTCAAAACTGTACAAAAAAAAAAAAAAAAAAAACAATACAAAATATATGGAAAAATGAAATCAGGACTAAATTTCCACCCACCGGATAACAGTGCCCACCACAGCCAACACGGCTCATCATCCGGCGCTGCCGGCAGCACAGCAGCAGCATCTATATCGGCTGCCAACGCTGCAGCCGCAGCAGCAGCCGCTGTCGCCGGGACAGCACCACCACCATCTCTCTCACTTGGCATCGCCCCATCATCCGCAACCACATCCGTCTACAGCGGCGGCCTCACTGCCCCCGGGCATGCTCCTGGCACTGGACTGCTCGCCAGTGCACCCATGTCTATGCAGAATCTGGTAACGCTGTTAAGCAGCCCTCAGCACAGCAGCAGCCTAAGTCACAGCCAACGTCAGCACCACCAACAGCAGCACCACAACAGCAGCAACACCCACAGCAACAACACTAACAACAATGCCAGCGCCAACAACAACAGCCAACAACGTCAGCTCACAGCCAACTATACAACAAGTGCTGGACAACTCGTCACGCATGCGCATCACACATTGAATTTGGCTCAGCTAATGGGCGTGGCACCGCCACCGCCTCCAGCAGCGGCCAGTCAACAGCTCACATTGAGCGCTCTTTGTAAGTAGTTGGCATGAACATATTTATGTGATCTATTTATGTGTCTGTGTGTGTGTCTAACTATAGCGGGTGGGAATGTGTATGTGTGTGTGTGTTTCTCTGTTATTAATTCTTATTGTAAGAAAGTAATAATACATGTAAAAGCATAGCATACTCGTACCTTAAAGCTGCACCCCAACACACACCCATTTATTCAATGAAAAATGCCGCCTGCATGCGCCTTGCTCTGCCACCAAAAGAAAATACCACTCAATACTGAAAACTAATCGATAAGGGTACAGTGAACATATCCTAATAAACTAATGCCGTCTCAAATAACATAAACTCTTATGTGCACATATAACAAAAATTTATTGAAAATATACCAACAAAAAATTTATTAAATATAATACCTTATATTAAATACCAGGAAACTGAACAAAAAACGTTTCGAACAATTTGCACATCAGTAATACAGATGAATTTTATTAATAAAAAATATTGGCATATCTTAATTATTATCTTTGGTCGGAATAGCCAGAAATACCAATTTTACAATGCCAAAAAAAATACCAAAGCATTTTAAAGCTAAATTCTTATATGAAAAATTTTACATTTAAATCTATTCACTTTTAGAAAATATGCAATTTATTTGATTACATTTTTTTGCGTCACTGTGCCACACCTCCCTTATAAAACCCCGATGCACCCAAACCACGGTTACAGCCTATTGTTAATTAAAAACACATGTAGTCATATCTTATTGGTGTTGGCCTCTGGCAGTGTTTGCATAGTTTTATTTAGCCCACAGACTGTCAATAAAAATTTTTATTCAACAACTATAACTAAGACCGTGCAACAATTTTTACAATGTTGCCACAGCAAAATGCAAATAAAAACAAACAGCACAAAATCAAATCAATGCCATACAGACAAAAACAAAACAAATACTACATGAAACTTCCTTGATTGTGTTTCGAAAAACCAACTAAAACAATGGAAGCAATAATTTATGGTGTGATGAAGATTTGATACCCTAAAGAACAATGGATATTGAGTGGGACTGATTAAAGGTTCTAAAAAATGTATTATAATAAAAGTTAATTTTCAGTTCACCCTTAAATTATAATACCCTTCAACTGCCGGCCTCAAAGTATTGACAATGGGTATTAAAGTACTCTCAAGTATTGACAAAGCAACAAAATTATATATCAAAATGTTTTCAAGCCATTCACATTCAAATCGAGTTAGGGTATATGTAAATATTTATATTATAAAGTATAAACTTTAAAATGATGCAAAGTTTCTGTTTCGATAACTAAGATATGATCGATAAGATTCGCTTTCAATTAGCATTTGACAATTACCATTGATGCCGTGAGGCTTTTAAAAATTAATTTCCCTAAACTGTGCGCCAAATTTAATATCATAAATGAATGCTGTAAAAAAGAGCTCTTAATTATTTCTTCTTTTTGTTGACGATGATTTTTTTACTCGAATGTCGAGTGCACACAAAATTGCACGAAATGCAAAACTTTCATTGCGTTGTTCTCTTTTTATTTTTTGTTTGTTATTGTTGTGTTAGTAACACGTATGTAAATAACAAAGAAAACATGAGAAAGCGTAATAAATTTTTAGTAGATTACAAAAATTCGTGTTTTAAACAAAGCAAACGTCAGAGGGCGCCACTGAGCGCGCTCCAAAAACCAAGGCTCAATTAAAAAAAAAGGCGGCAGGCGTCGTGTGGAGAGTGTGCCTCGTAACAAAGGCTAACAAATTTTTTATGATGCACAAAAGGATATAAAATTTAATAATGTAAGGCCAGCAGGCAAAACCAAGAAAAAAAAAACAAAAGCAAAAAAAAAAGAAATACAAAATTTTTCCCATATGCGTTAACTCAACTCAGAGACGTGGCGCGTTTATTGTTCCCAAATACCTCTGTGTGTGTGTGTGTGTGTGTGTGTGTGTGAATGTAAGTGTGTGCGTTGTGGGTGTAGTACCTTGCACCCAATCTCTGTTGTTGTCTTTGTCTCTGTGTGTGTCATGTTATTTGTATTATAAGTATGAAAATTCAACAATAACTATTAACTTAAGTAAGAAAACTGAAATATTGATTTTTCTTTAAAATGGAAATCGAACTTTTAGGGCCCCCTAATGCCTCAGATCCCTATGGAACCTCCGCTCTGAGCGGATTGACCAACGGAGCAGCAGCCGCCTACGGAGCCGCTCAGCCGTTGAATGCCGCAGCGTTGCAAGCAGCCGCCGCAGGTGTGGCAGGCAAACAGATCGAAGGTAAGACGCGTGCACATTTCTATTGCATACTTTTAGGCACATACTAAAAACAAACCCATTTTTCTCTCTGCAGGCCCCGATGGCAGCAATCTGTTTATCTACCATCTACCTCAGGAATTCATTGATACCGATCTCGCATCGACATTTTTGCCCTTCGGCAATGTGCTATCGGCCAAGGTGTTCATCGATAAGCAGACCAATCTATCGAAATGCTTTGGCTTTGTCTCCTACGATAATCCGCATTCAGCGAATGCCGCCATTCAGGCGATGCATGGATTTCAGATAGGCACCAAACGCTTGAAGGTGCAGTTGAAACGTTCCAAGGATGCGGCCAAGCCGTACTAAATAAAGGCAACAAATGGGCGTGGCTCACACAGACACACACAAACAGACAGACAGATAGAAATAGTAAATATGTAGTTAAGCATTGTGCCTTTTTAGAAAATGTTTTGAAACCAAAGGACCAATTACAAAATGTAACTAGTGTTAAGCACACACCAAATATGCGAAGGACGCGGGGCAATTGGAGATGTTCTAATCGTGCACAAAAAACAACAACAAGAACGTAGAAAACCAACAAAAAAAATTAAAAATAAATAAATCTAACCAAAGAAGTAACTTGAAAGTTATATCCTTGTTGTAATCACTTTTGCTGAACAATTTCTTTTGCAATATTTTCATTTATTCATGTGCTCGGCAAACAAAATTTATAAAATAATAACAAAATAAAACATAAACTGAAGCTGCGTTGTGGCGCCAAAGTATTTTCAAAGCCAAATAGTTAAGCGAACACAAAACAAAATTAATGGAATGGAAAATCAAATATCACAAACAACCGTTTAGCAAATGAATTCAAAGCTCTTAGTGCTAATATTTAATATAAACACAAATATATAATATTATTAATTTAGTTTACGGCACAAAACATTCGAAATTCCGTTCGTAGAGATCAAACAATATTGAAAATGTTTGACAAAGTCTACTAAAACTTTCACAGTTTTCACGGGAAAATCTAATCTAATCTTATCTAATCTTATCGAAAAACTAGCAGCTAGCTTTAATTAATTTCACACAAATATTTTATTAAGACCTTTCTTCATAAGAAAACATATTTTTGATTTCTTACATCATCCTTACAGCGGCAAAATATTATTAAATATTAATAGTTAAAAATTAGAGTTTCAACAAGTGTACTTAAATGCATATAAAAAGGAATTCCCAATTAAAAGCAAACTAGAATAATATTAAAAAAACACACAATTAATATATAGTCACAAAAAAAATAAAATGATCTAGAATTTGCAGAGCTTTTTAGTGAGTATTTTAAATATATACTTTATAAACATTTTAAACATAAAATCAAATAATTCATATTTTTAAATAATTAAATAAATATAAAAAGTTATTCTAAATGTCTTTTATTTATTGGATTAATTAGGCCAAGAGTTACTATTCTCAAATAATGAAATAAAATGTATTAAAATAATTTATATTCATTTTATATGACTTTTTTATAATTATTAGGTCTATTACTGATACACTTGTCGTATTCAAATGAGTTCCCAGGCTAATGTCAATCAATAGGTCGGTCATTCAATCCTGATAAACAATATTGCCCACAATTGTACGGGAAAATAAGAATATTTATCAAATAATATTTGAATACGCTTTAAAATACAAATAGAAAATCGCATTTGACTGCGCAAGATTGGAGTATAATCAATACGAAGGACGTTCCCTTTAAGCCTCTGGCAGCCATTGTAAGCAGTTTGTTGAGGGTCTTATCACATTTATGCTATTGTATATGCATTTTTTATGTGTTCTGACAACTCAACTGGCGGTGATAGCCAAAAAGGAGCCGGGTGAGCTGGCCAACTCGTGGACCATAAATCAAAAACTGCCTGCAGTTTCAACTCTTTCCCCTCCTTTAGCTGCTACAATTCAAATGTTGGCGTTAACGCATGAAATATGCATATGTATGACCCAGGATGCATGAAAATGATGCAGATGCTGTGCCGATGTGTGGATGCATTGCCATTTTTAAGCTCGGTACTCAAAGGGTTCACGAGTATTATAATTTTGTGTGAGACTCTGGAGAAGGCAATTTGAACTCTATAAAGTACATATAAGTTTTTAATCTTTGAATATATTTTTATAAATTTTTATTTACTTGTCTTCTTGCGATTCAGTCTAATAGAATTCTGCTAACGAGTATCTCACTGTCGAGCACGCTCGACGATAGAGTTGAAATTTTTATTTTTTGATAGTCAGTCACGAGTATTATAATTTTGCGTGAGACTCTGGAGAAGGCAACTTGAACTCTATAAAGAACGTATGTATATGTTTTAATCATTTAATATATTTTTATATTTTTTTAATTACTTATCTTGTTGCGATTCAATCTAACGGAATTCAGCTGCCGAGTATCTCACTGTCGAGCACGCTCGGCGATAGAGTTGAAATTTTTATTTTTTGATAGTCAGGTCAAAGTAAGCAATGCACAAACTTTTTCGAAAAGTGGACGCTGTCAGAGCTGTTTTAGTCTAGTCGAGTTTGTGAAACGAAAAGCAAAATCTTGAAAAATAAAAGAGAGAAATAATAAGCAAATTAAATTTAAAGAACCAAAATGTCGGACGATGATCAACCTTCACCTTCGCGTCAACGCAATAAGCCTGGACGTCCGCCGCCACCGAAACGTCCTAAACAACCTCGCTCGCTACGATTTCAGCTGCCAATTGGGGCTGAAAAGATCGATGTTTTGCCTAGAGCTGTGCCAGAAAGAGCTGAGGAGACTACAAAAGATGATCGCTTGCCGACGTCCTCAACCCGAGACGTTCAAACGGTGGGAAGTCCACATGCCCGTTTTAAACTGCCCGACAAAGATTTGCCACCAACAATTGAGCCAACAGATGCAACAGATGCAGCTCAAGAAATGCCGAATAAACCTGAAACGCGTTCGGATAAAATTCTAAAATTTTTAAACAAAAAGAAATCGCCAACAGTCGATGAATCCGATGAAGGCAATCAACACAGCAGTTGGCGTCGCAGATCCACAGGAGATCGAAGCAATCCGAATATCAGGACGAAAACTTCGCGAATCCTGTACACAACCGACGAGGAAGTGCGCGATGCTCTCATGGAATTTGCGGTCTTTATCGTATTTCTTTTACTAACTTCGATGGGTGAGAATTGTTTTGACAAAATGTAGCCTAGTAATAACTATAGTTTACTATCTTCTATTATAAAATAGCGTGTTTCTCGCCAAGCTTTTCATACTGAGATGACATCTCCTTGGCTCTTTTATATATAGGATGACTTATAAAAAGTTAATTTATTTCTAATTTAGGGAAAATCTCAATGATAGAACCTTCTTTAATCCTCAGTGACCCTCTCCGTACGCCATTCGTACATGTTTTATTTTAACGATACCATGAAGAAGCTCTTTACCACACGTGAATTAGTTGTTGTGCCATCAGTGACCGTATCTTTTGAGAAGCTAATCACCGTACCGGATTGGTGGGACTATTTGATCTTCAATTTTCTGGTTACACTGCATGGCGACATGACTGTCGTCAGTCACGATGGATCTCAATTAGATGATACCGATGAGATAATAACTGAAGCTCCAGATGACAGTGATGATAGCGATGAAGACACAAAAAGGGTGCGAATGAAACGGAATACGGGTAACGATTCTAATTCATCCAAAATAGATGATGACGGCAATGAAAGTGGAGCTGAGCCCAAGCCTCGAGCCACAATGTCATCGAATCGAACGCATCTTGAGGGTCGTATCTTTTTGCATGAGAATCTATTGCTTGGACCGCCGCGTCTTCGACAGATACGTGTGATGAAAGATACTTGCTTTGTGAACGATGCCTTTATCCGTTACTTTAACACATGCTACGACTCATATTCAGCCGGAGCGGAGGAAATAAAAGCTGAGCATGGCGGAGCCAAATTTCGAACCATGAAAGAATTGGACTCGACACCAATTTGGACCGTTCTGAATACATACAGCACCGGTGGCTATACTGTGGACTTGACCTATGACAAAGAGGAAAATCTAAAAATAATCAAAGATCTAAAAGCAAATCATTGGTTGGATCGTGGCTCACGTCTATGTCTCATCGAATTTAATCTTTACAATGAGAATACGGATATTTTTCAGAGCGCCAAGTGAGTGAATAATCGAATTTTCTATTCCAATCGTTAATGTTAAGCCATCTCTAAGATTAATTGCGGAAATTCCACCTACTGGAGGAGTTTTGCCACAAAGTCATCTACAGACAGTTAAACATTTCTCATTTATAACAGATAAAAGTCTACTTATGTCTGTTGTCTATATCTTCTGGTATATTATGATCATATACTACAATATTAATGAGATTAATGAGATACGAAAATCTGGTTTTAAGATGTATTTTAAGAGTTTATTAAATATACTCGACTCGTTCATATTACTGGTAAAAAATATGGACATATCAATCAAATCTAGTAAATTAACCCCTATGAAATCCTACAGTTTTGTTATCTGGCTTTGATCTATAATATATGGCATTCACTGAAGGTCGAGTCCCTGATTACTCAGGCGAAAGTCGGAGAGAAATATCAAAGTTTGGATTCCATCTGCTTTTTAAATACCATCTACGTGGATATGATGGCAATTTTAGCATTCCTTGTCTGGATCAAAATCTTTAAGTTTATCAGTTTCAATAAGACTCTTGTTCAATTTACAACAACTTTGAAGCGCGTAAGTTGAATAGATCTTATCGTCTCAATTTTCCTTATTCACGGACTTTTATTTTAGTGCTCCAAGGACTTGGCTGGTTTCAGTCTAATGTTTGGCATCGTATTCTTGGCCTATGCCCAACTGGGTCTATTGCTATTTGGCACAAAGCATCCAGATTTTCGTAACTTTATCACCTCCATTTTGACCATGATGCGCATGATTCTCGGCGACTTTCAATATAATCTCATTGAGCAGGCAAATCGTGTGCTTGGACCCATCTACTTCTTAACCTACATTCTCTTGGTCTTCTTTATTCTTTTGGTAAGTTATGAATTCTTTTTTAAGATGTACACAAGCCCTTAGTCACTCTAACTATTCATTTAGAACATGTTCTTGGCCATCATTATGGAGACATACAACACGGTTAAGAGTGAAATAACCCAAGGCCGTAGCCAACTTGGTACCTATGTCTATAAGAAATTAGCCGCTTTATTCTATTTTCTAACTCACTGTGGACGCAAGCGTCGCCATCACGATACAATTAATCCCGAGCCAGAGAATCAGGAGTTCACTGACGATCCAACCTCTTCCGGTCGCTACGATCCATCCAAGATTCAATTACGACGTAACATGACTGAGGCTGAGTAAATATTATGAACATTAAAGTGTTTGTATGCTATTATAATCGTCCTTAATTTGTTTAGGGGTCACTACTTTGAGGATGTGCCACAAGATGTCAGTAACAAGGATATGTATCGGTAGGTATCTAATAGCCTGAGTTCCGAGTATCAACGTTCTTCTCTTTTCATCTCGTTTTCAGTCTGAACAATCGTGTCTCATTGCTAGAGGAAATTTTGGAGCAACTCGTTGCCAACATGGATCTCGTATTGAAGCGCGTGGAGAAGGAAATTAAAAAGCACAAACAGACCTAAAGCATTTATCCGTTGTGTTTCATTTGTTTAAATAAACTGTTAAGCGTTGCATGAAGATGCCACTGTGCTTTTTTAGCTGTAAATCCAACGAAGCAAACAATCAAATAAGTGAAAATTAATTAAGTTCAACTCGCATACAACACACTAAAAAAGCAAAACAACCGCACGAATCTGGCGCTAATCTCTGTCAAATCCGCTATCTCCCCTCACCTCCCGTCTACCATCCCAACTTCTTGGCTCCTGCCTCATTCTGTTGGCCTTGTCCACAGCGGCGAAACCGAGTTAAAAACGGGAACCTAAACAAACGTGGCCGTCAACAAAGCGTTGCCAGCGAATTAAACTATGTATTTAGTTATGTATTTAGTTATACGCTTCCTCGGAGTTGTGTTCTGTGGTGCCGTTACCAACGGACATGGGTGTGTGTGTGTGTGTGTGTGGGGCACAGCATTAAATAACTGGCAGTGGAACCGGGTCTAAAGAGCCACCGTGTTGCGGTTGTGGCACGTGTGTGGCAAGCAGTAACAACCGTGTTGAAAATAAAGCAAATATCAACGAAGTTTGCTAATCACATTTATGAGATGTATAAAACAGCTACAAAATTGGGAAAACTATGAGATTTACAAAAAGGATAAATAATTCATTTTAGATAGTTCTTAGTGCGAATTTAATTCAATAGTAATGGGCTTTTCATTTGTCGAAATTATTATTTGGCAGCGTTTAGGCAAATATAAGTTAATTGATAGTATAGATAATAATTCAAAAATGATGAAAACAAGAGGCATTAATTTTTTTAAAATAAATATGTTCTGCAATTAAATAAATTGAAAAGTTTCATTGGAAATCAACAACTAAAGCGAATGCGACGGCTTCGGAAATTCAAAGAGCCTGACGAGTGCTGTAGCAGACAGGTATAGACACAGAGCAACAGCAGCAGTTCAAAGCCGACATTTGCCTCTTGAAATGGCGCCAATTGCCACATGATAAAGAGATGTAACATAGAGGAGGGCGGTACATAATAATTACTTACTTTCATGCAATACAGCAGCTCATGCACATAACAGGCGTAGTTGTGCTAAGAGATACCCTAGTTTAGTACAATCGACTCACTTATGCAAGCAAACGCTTAAAGCTTAAAGCTGAGCTGAAGCAAAGGGAAAAAATAAGAAAAAATAAAAAAAAGAGAGGTTGATCCAGTCAGAGAAAGCGGGTGAGCCACAAGCTGCTGTACATAATGCTTAACGTTGATCTATGGATGAACTGACTTGTTATCGCGTTTTCTTTGCTCTGCAGGGTATTCAGAATGCTGCTGAGCTGCTGATGATGATGGCAGCTGGCAACTGGCCAATTGCAGGGATTGCCAGCTGCATCCCCAAGCCAAATACGCTGGCCACTTGTGCATTCAATGCGCTTACAGTCCCCACTCCCCCCTCACACATTCACTATCATCCCGAAGAGCAACAACAAACAACAACAAAAATTCGTTAAGTGACTGCACACAAGCGAAAGCAAAATGAAATTGAAGCGTAAATATTAAACAGGTAAATATGAAATGAAATGGCAAATATTACAACTGCTTTACCGTTATTTGCACAACATAAATCAACACTTGTTTAAAGATGTAGCACATGCTACAATAAAATATATAATATAACGAGAAGTCGAAGCCATTGAACAAAATTGCATAGCTCTGTTATCCAAAAAAAGGAATGGTAAAGTCTGCAGACTCCACTTAACAGTTGTCTGTTAAGCCGCAAAGCTAAATAACAGCAAGCAACATTCCGTAATCGGCTTAGTTTGAGCCGTTATTGAAAGCGCAATCCAACAAAGGGATAACGCGTAATTAAAATGACCGTAAGTTAACCAATAAAATGCGCTAGAAAAATATACAAGAGTCATTCAATAACAGTTTTAATACCCTGAAAGTAACAAAGACAATAATTAATGTATATATTTCGTATTCACACAGTTATATATTATATATTATTTTTTTCTTATTTTGTGCTAATTTTAATTAAATGGATTCTAAAAAATAAAAGACACTATCAGATGTATATATTTGGTATTCATATATTTTAAAGAAATAAATTATAAGCTTAAAATGTATTTTAATACTCGTATTTTTTGAAAGCATTGATAATAATTTAATGAAGGCTGCGCTATCTATTTCTGATATTCGAGCAATGATAATGAATGCAGTTTTTCTTTAAAACTAAAACACTTAAGTTACGATCCCCTAATATACGCCTATGGCTCACTTCTCTAGCGGCGCTGAAGGCATTAGGGATAACTTCTCAAATTTTGGCATCATTTGAACATTTGCAGGCACTACTTCAATGAACTCGGCATCTGGATTAGATGGAAAGTCCGGATTTGCGGCCGCAGCATCGTTAACTGCAATATCATTGGACAGATCCACGGGCACAAACTTCTCATAGATATCAATGTGATTGTTCAGATCGTTGTCCGGATCCGCACTTTCTGCATCCAAAGTTGCCCACTCATCGTTAAAGGTGTCGCTCATTTCGATTGGTGCTGCAAAGTTCTCCTCATCATCCGATGATTCAAGTTCTTCACGTTCTCTGTGGAGTTGCATCTGCTCGAATTCGGACTGTGGCGGGTCGACTAACTCTGAGTCCGTCTCGTCGCCAAAGATTTCAATGGCCTCCGATTCTGGCGCCGCAATACGACTGTCGCTGTCATGCAGAGGCATTTCCGTTTCCTCATTATGCGCCATTGTGTCGCCATCTTGAGCTGCTACCAGCTGCTCTTGCTCCTTTTCCTCCTCCTCTCGCTGCACATCTTTCATCATGTCCGTCATTATAGTATTTCTGTTGTCAGTGCTCTCTGCAATGGAATCCTCGGCAAGAATTGTTGATGTTGTTGTGGTTGTGGTTGTGCTCTGTATACATTGTATTTGTATGTGCATCGGTATGTGTATGCGTGCGTGTGTGTGTATGTAAATAAATTGAATTAAAATTATTTGAATTTATTTTAAGTTGCCAATTATTGGGAATTGTTTTTTAGTACAAGCCGTCGGAGCATGCATAAAATATAAATTAATAAAATTAAATATAATTACACTTTTAATAATAAATTTAAACTTACACCCTCTGTATCTGCTGCGCTCAAAGCTACAACTAATCCACTGTTAAACTGAGCTTTGACTTTTATATGCTGGAAGCTAATGACATGACTCATTAAGAGGAAGCTGTTAAGCTGTGCTTTTAAAAGCTGCGCTGTTAAGTGCCCAACATTCTGTTGCTAAGCTGGTATTTCTAAGCTGCTCTTTTTATTTAACAGTGTTCTAGCACTCGCACTGCTGTTAAGCTGCTTGCTTGCTCTCACTCTCTTGTATTCATTCTCTCATTCATTTTGCACTTAGCTTCTTATTATGCGCTGCCTCACTCGTGATTCACCTTCGTTAAAACAAAATCAGCATGCCAAGAGCAAACGCCCCTCGGCTCTTGTCATTCAGTTTGTCATTTCGTTTTGTTGGTCACTCGGTCGAACGGTGTAACCGTGACGTCACAAGTTATTTGTTAGTCTCGCTTCTGACAGTTGAGACTAATATTCATCTGTCCGTCTCTGTAGCAAATTGTACAAAAT
This sequence comes from Drosophila rellima, assembly GCA_035043635.1. Lineage (NCBI taxonomy): Eukaryota > Metazoa > Arthropoda > Insecta > Diptera > Drosophilidae > Drosophila > Drosophila rellima. Next base: position 2,805,388 of record JAWNMV010000607.1, read on the forward strand.
TCGAAGAATTTCATATTAATAATAAACAAAATGCGCGTTAGCTATTTTTATTTGCTACGCTCACTAAATTTGCATACTTAAAGATGATTTAATTATTTAACTTGTTGATGAACAACCTCATACAAATACAGGCTGCTGTGACAAAAGTCACATAATCGGTTAATGCACAAGCTGATTGAGTCACAATTTAATTAACCTTTCCGGAGAATTTCCTGAGAATTGTCTCTGATAACCCAAGATTGCGTATACGTCACTTTAGTAAGAAATTTGTAATGTGTACAATGTATAGCAATCTATACTTCTTTGTCACTTGATTTGTTGAAAGTGAACTCTTGCTAATTAAAACGGTGTACCTTCTGCAGTTCTTTTAAATTATTATAAAAAAAATTTAATTGTCTTTTTTGTATTAAATAAGAGAAAAAGTATTTAATTTTTTTGAAAAGTCGCGAATATTAAAAAAGTTATGGTAATCTTGTGATATAAATCCAAACAGACTTTTGGCCTCCTAATTCATTTCCATTCAAACCTTATTAATTTCGTTTAAATAACTGTTTTGCCTCAAGATATCGTTTTATATGATATCTAGCTTGGAAACACAGCTTTGAATGTGAATGTTTTTTAAAGAAATTTATGAGCTGCACTTGTCGATTTTAGTACACGTATCACTTGCACCTCCTTCCCCATCGTTGAGCCCCTTCTCACTCATGTCAGTTGAACATTTTCGCAGTTTAACGCTCTATTTTACGCTGCATATTTTATGTGTGTAGTGTGTGTGTGTGTGCGTGTGTGTGTGAGTATTTGTTGCAAGCCAATTCATGCTGCTTTTTGCTCATTTCATGCACACTTTGTAGCACGCACATTGCCCCAGGCAGTCTCTGACCCCCGCCCCCGCCACCATCCCGTGACCTATGGCCAACGTAGCCTTATCCCATGTTTAACCAGCGCATAAAAAATCCCCGGCACATAACAAATTGAAATGCAAGTGCACAAAGTAATTTTTACAAAGTTATGAAACGCTTTGCTGTCGACACATGAGAACTCTATGCTATATGCGATAAATGTGGTTTATATGCCAATTTATACATACATATGTATGTATGTGTACGTGTGTGTATATTTTTTTAATAGCAAAATATTAATAAAAGATATACTTTATATTTGCATGTATTTGCTGACGAATATTTGACTGTTTGTGCCAAACGTCAGCCAAATTGTTTAACAGCCATCAACAATTTCACAATATTTCTGCAGACGGTTTTTTCCTCTCAATATTAATATTTACAACCATGAATTTTCGATTCAAATAAGTTTATTCACTGTAGTTTGGGGTGCCAAAACCGCAGCTTTCAATATCCGCAAGAGTTGGAAAAATGAGAAAAATAAAACCTATATATATTCATACAATGCAAAAATTGAATAAATTTGTGTGACTATTGCAATAATATTTCGTTATACCCATTAGTTTGACAGTAGAGTTAATATGATCTGCCAATTGACATTTCGCGATTCGAAGGAAACATCAGTTCAGACAAATCCTTAAATAAATGAAGCTTATCTTTTACTGTTTGGCGCCCTCTAGTGGGCGTAGCTTGTGAATGTAAGTTAGGCTTATTTAGAACTTATTACAGGGTGACTTGTAGGTCAGATTTTTTACTTGATGCATTTTAATAGTTATAGATAATAGGAAATGCCGGACAAATCGGAATCGCCGAATTATTTAAATTTATTTAAAAAACTCAATTTCGTATGTGAAACATTGGCATGTCACAAACACCTTTAAGTTGTTCATAATGGCGCTTCATGCAGCATTGCATATTTTGTATGGTCATTTATTAATTTCGCGTTGATTTATGTGGTAACAAAAATATAAAAAAAAAAGTGTTTAAAAATGTGCAATGGCGACATGCAAAATTTTTGAAAGTCGCGTGCTCGTCGATTTCGATACAATAAATCCTCATAAATATTGCACGGTCGCATAGAGCCACGCCCACCGGCAGAAGCAACACGCCCAAGACAAGGATTTATGCGCATGCCGCACATGACTTTTAATATAAATTAATTTTTATTATGGCTAAAAGTAATTAATGGACTTGAAAAAACCGCATATATGATGCATGTACCGTTAAATTGTTGCAACAACTGTGTGGCACGGTGTGGGGAAAAGTACATTTATAACGCAACTGTTAACGAACGTCTGGCAACCCTGGTCGGCTTGACAGTTACAAATTGCCACATCTAAAATATAACAAATTAACTGAATTACGAGTACATAGTATAATGTACGAAAATGCAAAGAAATAGAGTGCAATTTTCCAACCAATTAACTGAAATTTTCGAAGAGACCTAAGGCTATGCAAGCTTAAATTTAAAATCATGTTTTCCAGGCATTAATTGGTAACTTGGGAAATTTGGCAACTTCAAAGTTGAACTGTTAGAAACAATAAAAGTTCTCTATCAACCGATTATAATTTTTTTTTGGGTTTTATAACAGGAAAATAATTTGTTTTTATATTTTTAGTTGACACTTTATAAAATCAATAATTTATTTGCATTATTAATTTAGACACATCTAGTCAATCCAGTGGCAAATAGAAACACATTAAAAAACATTACAATTCACACTAATCTATTAAATAAATATGCGTATTACAATGTTGTACAGAAACAACAACATCAAATGATATGAATTGAAAAGAAATCTAATTGGAGAAATAATAGGTTTTCGTGTTAATAAAATATTTATGATTGCGGTGGCTGACGGTTTATTGGCCTGGCCAGGCAAATAAACAAAACTAAATTATGTAAAAACAAAAAAATTCGAAACAATTGAAAATAAGCTGTTAAAAACGCTGATTGACTAGGAGATACCCAGCAATCCATTTCTCAACTCTTGTACAACTTCTATGTAGAGATGGGCACGGGCCTGTGCGGGCTTCGTGTCCCGCGGGCCTCTTCAAAAAATCCCCGGGCTTCGTGCATGAAAATCGAAATCGGGCTTTTTTTCGTGCGGGCCTGGGCCTAAGCCAAAAGCCCGGAGGCCCGAAAAGTCACGATTTAAAAAATATTTTAGTATCGATGGGTTCAAATATTTCTATATTTCACTGCTATATTATTTACACATCTCTTTTGTCGATATGACACTTATCGATAAGTTTGTCAAGCTTAATTTCACGTGAGTTTATAAGAAGATGAAGGTGACAAAGCGGCAAAATGAATAAGGAAAAAATTAATTTTTTTTCTATAGTAATATCGGGCCGGGTCTCTTTAAAATTTGACCGGGCCGGGCCTTTAAAATTAGTTTCGGGCTCGGGCCGGGCCGGGCCTTCAAAGGGAGACCCGTGCCCATCTCTACTTCTATGTATAATAATAGCTTGATTTATATGAACGTTTTCAATTTAATTTTTTTCAATCAGTTTTCCGCACACTGTTATATAAATTACATACCCGCTACATAATAAATTCAATACATTTTTCAAATATGCATACACTCGATTATTAAAGTTTTAACTTGAACGAAAAAAAAGGAAATTAGAAAAAGTAAAAATAGATAATTAAACCAGAGCCGGAGCATACCAATCACCATCCACACCAGTTGACTTATAATTAACTAAATCATAACTATAATTAGTTGAGCAAATAAAAAAGCAGGCAAAAACGTATATACAAGTAAGTATTTAACTTTAGTTTTAATGCAAAACTTTATTTGGAAAAAATATATTAGAAATTTTCATATATTACAAGTTGACATGTATGTATGTATGTATGTATTCATAGGCGGCTCAATATACAGATTGTTTAGTTATATATGTATGTATATAGTTTATTTAGACGGTTAGTAGAGCTCTACGAAGAATTCGTTTATATTTATTGGCAAGGCATTTTGTAAGCATTTCCTGGTTAGGTTTTCTTTTTAATTGCTTTGGAAATGCTGGTAAAAGCTGTCAAAGTTGGTGGATTTTTTTTTTCTTTTTTTTTGGCTTTTATACCTGAGGTCCATCGATGTCGCGGACTTCATTGTCCCTGGGCTGTTTCTCAAGGGGCTCACGGCGATCCTCATCGGAGTCGTCAAGTTCGCTGCGTCGCGGAGGCGCCGAAGTGGAGGGTGAACTTTCCGGCTTTATTTCGCCATTATTATTGGTGACGCCCTCGAGAACCTCCTCGCCACTTTCCAAGGGCCGCACGTTAACCAGACGCACCTTGAATACATTGTTAGAGTCCCCATAGACGGTCTCATTGATCTCGAGTCTGTGACCATCCACAACCTAAACGAATTTGTACAACCTGAGTAGCCATTTAATGCCTGACTTTGATGTTGGGCCTCACCTTAACCGTTGATGTGGTATTGCCATTTTTGGTATCCAATGGGGTTAGAGCCCTCAAGCCGAAGCCAAGTGGAAAGCCCGTTTCAGACGACGAGTCCCCAGATCCAGCCTCAGAATCATCTGAGCCAACAGTCACGGGCCAAAGACGAGCGCGCAGACGACGGAAAATGTCTGAAAAGCGGGTAAAATAAATGCATAAAAAATTTTGTTGTCTGTGGGATAATTTCACGCCAAAACAAACTAGAATGATAATAGAAGGACCACAAATTGAAAATGAGGTAGGAGTGTAGAGGAGAGAAGAGGGCATATGGAAGTTACAAAGGTACAAAGCTCGAGGTACTCTGGGAATTGGCGCAGATGTTGCAAAGTGGCAAGTCTGTCTGCTTCACGACTCCGGATGTCGTTCTTGTCAGCTCTATCTATCTCACTCTTCCACTCACTATCTGTCCCCTTTTTATCGTCTCTTTGTTTGACGCCAGACTCGAGACGCCTTTTGCCTTGCTAATGCGTTTTTCTGTTTAAAATCCTTAATCCGTAAACGCACTAAAAAGCGTTTTCTGTGTCGCCAACGTCTGCTTGCAACACCTAATCCTCTTGCCCCCTCTACCTTACCCCTTTTGCCACGTTCAATACATTTGCTGCACTCATTTTGCCCTCTTTCGTCATTCTTATTCTTCTTCTAACTCAACCTTGTCATAAATATACTTGACCGCATTGTTTTTCAACCCTCCCCTCGGCTTTAGCATGTGGCAATTCATTTGCTTGTTGCATTCTAATGAGTTTACGAGTGCCACAAATACTTGACATCATTGTGCCATATTGTGCTGCCCTTTGAACTTACTTCAAGGTGCCTTTATGTTCTTATACTTCAAGCTGTTTTCTTAGATCTTCTTTGGGCCAACTTTAATGCATCACTTGGAATGCCAATTTGGAATAGAACAGAAAGTCAACAACTTTATAGTATACCCTATAAATTTAACTATAGTCATATGTGGAAACTATAGCTGATAATTAAATTCTACATAATGGAATTTTTCACCCTTTAAAATTTTAAGAATTAATAACAGTTTTTATTTAGTTTAAAAATAAATTTAATTTTTTATCATTATGCTTTTATATTATCTTCTTGGTTTATTATAAGCATTCGAAATAAGGAATTCTTGATAATATATTAATCAAAATAATTTCTAAAAGAATGTTTCACGGTTTTAAGATTCAGTTTTCTTAATTTCACACCCTGGCCAAATATTATGTATTATTATTACTCAATCAGTTTTTGTCATAGTTCGTTTTGGAATTTAAAGAAAAGTAAAGAAAATCATAGAGTGTTCGCATTTCATCATACTTTTTAAAACAATCTATAGAACCAGCAAGCATAATGAAAGTTTTTCCGTTGATTCTGTTGTTGTTTTTGAGTTGTTATCTTTGTTAAGAAGCTGAAGCTAAATAAAAGTTTTCATGCATATAAAACGAGGCATTGGCTTAAGAACTTTTACAGCGTATTAGTTAGTAAAAGATTTATGAAGTTTGAGGAGCACATCTTCATCTTCATCTCTATCTTCATCTTCATCGTAGTTAAGAAGCATTTTAGAAATGTTTTTTGCACAGCTCACCAAGGCTCAAACTTTTCACTTTTAATGGTCATCAGAGTTTGACCCTCCCTACACATGCATATATCAATATAAGTCTCCAGAATAAAGAACTTTGTCTGCCCACAAAATTTTTGACATAATATTTTGATAAATTGTTTACATTTTTTTCCATGGCTTGGCAGACTCTTAACTTTATCTCTCAAGCTCTCTGGCGAAAGTTGTTAAAAACTTAAACAATGTACATGTTCTGAATACCCACACATATATATTCGTATGCTCTGTAAAGTATGTTGACTAATTGGCTTGGCATCTAAAGGCGTATGTCATGTAATGACCATAATAAATGAAATATGCATTAAATGCATTCATACTTTGAACATTCTACTCGTACATTGAACTCGTAATTACGCGTAATGCAGCGATACATTTGTAATTAAATGCATCACGTGGCAGACACCGAGTGGATGAGTACTCACCGTCGAATGAGTCGAAGAAGCCAAGGTTAAAGGCTGATGGATTCGGTTGCAGGAATGGATATCCAGCGCCCGTATCGATGACGCCCTTAAAGTCATGGAAATCCGTCTCGCTCGATTCACTTACGGGTCGGCGTTGTGGCACGGAAATCTCCTCGGCATCATCCTGCGGGCTGTTACGTGCTGCAAGCGGAAAACAAGAAATCAGAAATTAAAAAAATAAAAATAAAAATTATATATATTTTACGCATAATTATAATTAAAAGCACAGTTTAAATTGCATCCGACCGAAAGCATTGCCATTAATTAGCTGCGAAAAGTGCGTGAAATAAGCCAAATCAGCAAACGGTAAACTGAAACCTGAAACCTGAAACCACAAACTGCTGACGCGTTCTTGGCTCTACTCTTCATTATCCTTACTCCCTCCCTTTTGGCCATCGTGCCGCCCTTGGCATTGTGCTAATCATTTGGTAGCCTCATTAGCGCTTATTAGAGTTTTCATTTTGCATAAATTTGTGCGTTGAAAATATCTATGTATATAGGGGAGAAGTGTCTTGCCCTTTTAAACTGACCTTTAGAGTTGGGTCTTAAAGAAATGCTGACAAGAGACTGAAAAACTGGGACTCCTTCTAGGTAAAATGTTGCTATGACTTCATAATAAAAAGTTAGTTTAGTTAATTATCAAAGCAACATTTAACATAGATTGAATTAATAGATTCATTTAGATTTAGGCTTTTCTATTTTCAGTGCTAGTTGTAATATAAATGTCTAATCGAATGGGTCTTTATTCATTTTTTTATTCATCTAATTTAACTTCCTAGGGCCACAAGTTGTAAGAAACTGATGATTATGGCACTAGTCAATTACAATTATTTAAAAATAACTTACAATATTTGATTAAGATTTTTATAAATACAATTTTTAAGCAAAGTTTTTTAAATAAGATTTTGAATCGTATATGATTTTATATATGACTTTTTATGTGCATAAAAAGTTTGGTTTTAAAAATGTGTCCTTAAGCCTTGTAGAATATTGTTCCAAAGGAGACCAATCTTTTATTTAAATCAAACTTGAAGCCCAACCGCTCTTGTCTCAATTATGAACATCAATTTTAATCTTAAAAAAAAAATGAAATTGTAATAGCTAGTAAATCGCAGCTAACAGCTGCAGATTGAAAATCGCTTTAATAAACTGGGCCAAGGCTCTATTAAGACCCATTTTTGCCTTGGCCCTACTGCGACTAGAAGTACAACTTCAGTGCACAAATAAACAAGACAACTTGTGTGTGCAACTTGGGGCAGAGAACTGGCTGGTTGCCTAGATGGATGGATGTGTCCCCCTTGGCCATGGCGCAGTTCATAAATCTCAGCAGCTGAGACTGACAGCATAGTACAACAAGTGGCAGGACAGCAAATAAAAAAGGCAAGTTCAACTAACGATGTTAAAAATAAGTCAAGCCAAGTCGGCACTTGACTTGGAATGAAATGTGAAATGGAGAATGTGAAAAGTGTGAGAGTTTTTCATGCTGCGTAAAATGCGTACATAAAAATGGAAAATGTAACGTGACAACTGGGGTGTATGTAAGATCCCCTATTCCATTTCCCCTCATCATAACCTATGTCAAAGCCCCTTGAACATTCGCTTTTTAAGCCGATTTATGAGAAATACACACGGCACTTGCAATATGTTTGGTTTAAAAAAAGTCTCCACCATATATGTTCTATATGTATGAGTTCCCCTGCGACAAAATCAAACATAAAGTGGAGCAGTGCAACAGAAAAAGAAACAGCAACAGAAGCGGCAACAGAACCGAGACAAAAACAAAGTGGACGGGGTCGCGTATGAATGTCATTTACAAGTGCAAATATTTACCTTTTGTGGCACATGCGAAAGTGAGCTACAAGCTGGCAAATATGCAGCGTGGATATTTATATTTGTATGCATACATACAGCAAATATCCATATGATAAATATGTAGGTTTATACGACTATCAAATGCACTGCATTCCACTAACTGCGACTTTTACACTTATTATTATTTTAAGCTCTAACCCTGCATACGATACTGCTGGAACTTGTAAGACTTAAACTTAGTATGCCCAACTAGATATATGTATATTTAATTTTAAAGCCACGCTTATAAATATGTTCATTTTAACTAGATATAAGGCATTTATAACTAAAGTTAATCATATGTGAGCCAACTAAACCTAATAATTCCTAACAAGCTTCTCTTCTAGAAAGTATTTCGCTCTACGAATATGTCAAATTTGGCAACTAAAGCTGATTAAAAAGTCAGCTAGACTAATGTATATAATACTTCATGGTTTTTTATATAGCATATCTTAAGGGGGTTGTTGTTGCTGTTGGTATCGTGGCAGATTGTGCAAACCAAATTGAAACGTGTTTGAGAGGGCCAAAAATATTATGAAAATGAAAATGTGGAACTATGAAAATCACACACACACATACAAATACCTGAAGAGGAAATGCTAAAGGGTTCAAGCCCCCAACTGAAGTTCCTTCTAAGCCCATTCAAAAATAAAGCAGGCGTTATTAATCATGCGAATGCTATAAAAAATAAAAATCACCAGTGGCCCGTAATGAAAACATCTACATGGCATATTCATTAATTTTCCAATAATTAAGCCCTCGCCGCCCACTGCGGGGGGGGGAGAGGGTGGTTGGCAGTTGGTTCATTGTTCCGCTGGCTGAATTATGGAATTAATAAAAGCAGTTGGCAGTTTGGCTTTGTGTTACAAAATTTTCCGCAACGCGCTGCTCTTTTGTTCTAAACACAACGAATTTGTTGCTAATTATGTAAGGTTAACTGTATGTTGGGGCGCTTGTGGCCAGTCAGGATAAAGGGGGCGTGGCTTTTGGCTGTTGGCCTGTTGCTGCCTTTTTTCTTATTTTTTGCTGAAACGCCACAAACAAAATCACTTGGCCTGCGTTTTATGGTGCTAATTGCCAACAGGCAAAGGGCCGTCTGGTTAAGATTGGAGCCCGATTCTGGGAGGCACAGACTGCGTCAATTAATTAACATAATTGTACAATTTTGCATAATTTAGTATGACGCGATTGCTTTCATTTTTTCCTGTCTTGACTTTTGACTGAAATTATCGTTGCTTAAATTTTAATTGCGCATACTTTTTAATTACATTGTTTTTAAAATAATTCTCTTTTTGAATTTAAAAGCTTGTGCTTATAATCTTTAGAAATTATAATTCTAATTACATTTCAAATAAATTTGTCAACCACATCAGTTCATAAATATCTGAATATAACTAAAAATACCCTTCGCCACAATCTGAAGACAATAAACTTCTCTTAACAGATTAAGTATGTCCTCTTTAACTTTCGAGCAAGGATTTAAGCTCAAGACTTTCAAACTTGAAAAAATTCAAATCCAGTTTATAAAAAGATTGCGCTAAAACATTCAGCAACAGGGATTTCAGAGATTTAGATATCCCACTGACTAACTAACTGCAGCTGCAGCTGCAGCTCTTCACTCAACTCCAATCGTAATTACTTGGCAACTTGTGGCAGCCCAAGTCCCCCGAGGGGGGTGGCGGAAGGAACCTGCCTCGTGCTGCCGTTGCAACTATTGTGGCAACTTTTTACATTAACCAAAGTGCCGGCTATTAAAAATTCATTAATCGCACGCAACTGAAAAGCAAAACACCTCATAAAAACACGAGCTTTGGGGCTCCAATGGGACGTACTCGACTATAAGATACCTTGTGCAAAATGTAACAATATTTTCCACATGCCATTTATTAACTCCACTGTAGATTCACATCAGAGAGAGAGAGAGAGAGAGATCTATGCTTTCATTTGCCTATTACAAATCTTCTACAAAACTAGAACACCCTATTTTATAAATTTTTAGCAAATGCAGGGTATAGGGACGAAACGGGAAAAAACTCGCATAAAAAAGTTTAATTGATTTGCGCGCAAAATGGCAAAATAATTGATAGATAGAAGCGCACCAGCATTTTTAATGAGAGTTTTGCCCGCAGAGAAAGTTGCCAATATTTACAATTTCAAATAATTCTCGCCAAAAATTTTATGTTTTATAGTTATTAATTAGAAAAGTTTCCATAAGCAGCTGAAATTGGAGATGAAGCCCCAATGCTGTAGCAAAATTGATTATCATTTTGATAGAATTCAAAATGAAAACTTTGTTTTGCGGATTGAATTGCAATTTGCAGTTGCCCGAAAAACGAAAATGCAAAAATGTCCAGACTGTTGACGAGTTGATGCGGCGCATGTATTACACATATTTCATAACATTTTTAGCAATTGCTACAAAGTAATTGAAAAACACTTGCTGCATCAAATGGTATTGCGTTTTGGACATTAGAGATGGAAGCCGGGCAGCTCTCAAAACTTGATTTGCTTGACTTTTTAAATTATAAGAAACAAAATTACTTTTTTTACTATCATGATGAAAAATTTAACTCCTTTGAGTAGACAGATTAAATTCAATACTATTTTATAATTATTTAATTTTCCTAAGAATCGAACTGGCTGCTAAGCATGTATAACGCAATGTTTTCAAATATATTGACATGAATATTTATCAAAATTGCGTTATTAAAATGATAAATTATAATACTTGAAGTAAAATGTGTCGTGACACGCCTGAAAGCACGACACGATTTCGTTTCTAGTTTTGAATTGGCAAACATATTGAATTCGTTGGCCAGTCGTGTACATTGATAATTTTAGACGGTTGGCCCAAACATAAATTCAAATGGATCTCGGCTCGAAGAGCCACCGAGGCGAGCCACCGACACTTTGGCCAACATTTTAATTACCATTTTGGACTGACATTGGTAAGGGCGCAAAAACGAATTTCAAATTTCGCATCAATTTGCCAACAAAACGGTACGAGATTGAGCGCACAAAGCAGACACGACAGATTGACAGACATGCTGACAGACTGATTCACAGATACACACTCACACAAACGCGTATCTACCGAATAGTATATCGAATTTGGGTATGACGTGTAACCATGGCAGTTTGTAATTATCGAGACGTATTTATTTATTTGGCCAACGACTATGGTCCAAACAAATACCAAATTATTTGCACCACACACATATTCGCTATCTAAGTATGTATGTGTACAATGTGTGAGTTTGTGTGTGTGTGTGTGTGTGTTTGTGTCCATATTATGTTTCATTCGAATTTTGTTGCTGCCATTTGAGTGATTTGTGGCCTCGTATTGAGAAAAGCTGACAACCTACGTAGATAGATAAACTTAAAGTTTATGCGACTAAAACATACGCTTCTAATTGTTAGTGGAATACAAACTTATATTCTGCAGCTGATGTTATTGAAATTTTCAGAATATAAACATGATATTATAAAACAGCCTTAGCAAAAAGATTAGAGGCAAAACTTTAAAAGTGTGACTTCAAATGGGTTAAAGTATTTAAATAAAAATTAGGAATAATAATATGTTCGTTTAAAAGTTTTGTAAACTCTCAATGGCCCTGAAGACATCTATTTGTCTACTTAAGGGTATTAACACATTGTATTCATTTTAAAAATATATAATTATATAACATTTTTATTGAGCATTGCAAGTATTTTGAAAGAACAATTAAATATGACAGCTTTGAAATTGAAAATAAAAGCTCATATTAAATAAATAAAAATTTCAAATATGTCTGTATTTAATTAAATACAAATTATTTGTTAAGACTTGTTTTCAAATAAAATATCCAAATTGTGGAAATAAAAATCGAAATTTACATAAAAAGTAGAAAATTGTATACGTATCTAATTGATAGACTATTCATGGTATTGTGTGCTTCCACTATTCGATCGTAGCTACAATTAACGTGTATTCTTGATAATCATTGACATCATCTCATGCATCATTACTCCCTATCGAATTGTGGAGACTCTGTCTATCAGCGACGATTCTCTTTCATACTTATCACACACAGTGTCATGGTCTCTTTCACGCCGCTGCCAATCAGTCGCCGGTCAACTGACTAAAGCTCTTCTACTCTCCCCATTCCCTTTTCTACTTACTATGGCATATGCCATCAATAGCCACAATAGGAGAGGGGAGTTAAAGGGTATTACCCCTGTTTCATAGAGTCGCGTAGATAACTAGAACTACGCCGCAACCTCAAATAGGCAACGCATCCGCCACAGAAACCCGGACACTGACCAGCCCCAGATGTTGTTGTTGTTGTTGTTGTTATTGTTGTTTTGCCTCTGCTGCGCGTGACATTAATCAAGCCTAGGCCAAAGTCCCACATGCCATTGCCACCTGCAACATCATCATTCCCAACCCCAGCCCCTTCCCCATTCCCATCCCCATCCCCATCCCCATCATCATCATGTGCAGCACACACGATGTTCAGCCCGTAGGGTGGCCGAAAAATCATTGTAGACATTTGTAATTAGAATTGATAGCAAAGCAGTCACTGTGTGAGAAGGCAAAGGGGAGAGTACAGGGTATGAGTCGATCAAGTAACCCCACAAAGGCACACACACACACACACACACACACAATGACAATGCAGCTGCTGAGGCTCCACTGTGGCTGCTGTCGTTAAACAAATTTCGTTTTCGTTTTCGACTCTGGAATTTGGTATACACATGGATATGTGTGCTCAAAGCCACGTCCATCATTTGTTAAAAGTTCGATTTTTTCTCTGCTCCTCTCCAAAAATATAGGGTCACTTAAAGGGGAGGGGATGAAAGACGAGCTAACAAAATATCAGCTGACGTCAATTGAATGGCATTTCACTTGGAGAATGACAGCTAACTGAGCTCTGGGCACTTTCACTAGTTGAATTGAAGGGGTAGGAATTTGGGGCTGTATTGGAGCTGAATTGGGGGAGGACTGTGCTTGAGTTTCACTTTCGGCTCAAAATGCTGTTGACATTTGCCAGGGCCCAATGACACATGCCGAGTGCAACTTGTGCTGGGGCATCAAACTAATTTTCCCCCTGTTTAGGAGTTCTTGAACGTGACACAAGTCCGCACTTGCCGGCCATCTAACTGAACTGGCATCTCTTTCTGACATCCCTTACCCTTCTAGTTTACCCCTTACGCCGTTTGTCCTTCTTGGACACAGACTCACTCATTGCTTTTCAACTGATTTGAAATCATTTTAACCCAAATTGCATACAATTGAGTTTGTCAGCCTGTCAGTTGGTCGCCATCTCTTTCTCTATCTCTTTCTTTTCCTCTCTCCTTTTCTGTCTCTTTCTATCTGGCGACTAAGAAATGTGTGTATGTAATTGAAATTTTAGTGTGAGATAGAGCAAACGAATGTTTTAGTACTAGTTGTGGTCTATGAAAGCAAGCTTTAAGTCTTAGAAGGGGGAAAGGAATGAAGAGATATAGATATAAATATAAATATCTATTTCTAGAGAAGAAAATAAGAATACACAATTACAAAATTATTGCGTTATTATAAGTACTGCCTGACTCTACCTATTCCCTGAAATTCGCACAGTGAAGTGTAAAATAAATTCCACAATTAATAAAAATTGCAGCTGCAGAAAAAACTTAATTTATAAGCCAGCTTCATTAACCGCTTAATTATTAACCGCGGCCAACAGATTTTCTTTCCACAAATCAGGTCGCATTTACTACGGGGAAATTGTGGCAAAATTACCGTTAAGCCAAAGAAAAAAAACGTAAAAAATTGAGTTATACGCAAATAATAAAATTTAATTCAATTAATTTTGTGGGTCGCTGGGTCGGGTAGCACTTCGGGCAGACACTCCTCAGGTAAGTCAGGAGCTGCCTTCATTTTTCACTTGCCATACACTCACTCATTCATTCATTCATTCATTCATTCGCCCAGCCACTTCATTTGCATTTTGGCAAAACAACGCGAAATCAACAAAACAAAACAAAATGCCTAAATAAAAACCTTGCTCCGTTGTAACCCCCATTAAGGATTGGTTTTTGTTGTTTTTGTTGTTGCTGTTGTTGTTGTTGCTATTGCTGTTGCCAGTTTGTTGCCAAATGTGACAATCGTGTCACGTACGCAATGTTCTGGAAGATTGAACGTTACGTTTGTCGCGTTTAAAATGAGTTTTTTTCCTCTGAATTTGATTTTGATTGTTTGGTCCCGGACATGGGTCCCAGTTTCCAGTTTCCAGTTCCCCTTACCCTCCCCCTCTACTCAGCAGTATCCCTTCCCCTTGCCATTTGCTGCTGTGATTTGTCGTCATCGTCAATCGCCACATGCAGCAAATTATTTGGCAACAGCAAAAAGTAAATTTTTTTAATTTTAGGCCGAATGCCTCGCAGGGATTTACCAGCCAATATTCCCGACTCCGGCCATCATTACGCCCCCTAAGTTGCTCTACTTCTTCTTCATTTTTTCCACCGTCGCGTCGGTGCGTGCAGAGATTTTTAAAATATTTTCTGTTCTGAATGTGTTTGGTGATTTCTGTTGTTTGCCACAGGTGCAGCGTTGAAATGTATTGAATCATGGCTTTCACTTTACATTTTTGGGGACACGAATTGGGAATGTAGTTGATGTAAAGAGCTTTGAACATTCAATTTAAAATTTTATATTTTTGTTTTTGATGCTTCAAATTATTATATTTGGGTAAAAAGTGATTGAAGTAAAAAAAATCATAAAAAATAAATTTTGCAAATCCCTTATTACTAAACAATAAAATAATTGTTTAATTCATCTTAGATAATTCGAAGACATTAAATTTATTATATTTATCGCATAGAAATAAAATGTAGTTTAATTGTTTGACGTAAATATATTAAAAGAAAACTGTTGATTAAACTTTATTTTCGTCATATCAATGAGTTGATTTATTAAAAGCATCTACATTTTATCGGTTGCAGACAATATGTCAATGAAAGCAGACAATCCTTGAATATGGTAAGTTTCCAGTTGCAAACGTAGGATTCCCAGTTGAAACTGACACACATCAAAATTGCATCTTAGAAATTGCAAGCATGGCAAAATTTATAAATGCCAGGCGAGGATTATAGAGGATTGATTTATGACTACTAAACTGAGCGCTTAATGTTAATCAATGTGAGTGTAAAGGATGTCAGGATATCAAATGAGAAGATGTTAAATTGGATGACGACTGCATGATAATTGCAGGCACACGTTTTGTAAACTGCAAATGTATTGTGACAAATATATGTATTTATATATGTTAGTGGATAGATATAGCTAGAGATTGAGAGCGATTTGCATATATGTATATACGTGTTTTTGGTTGGCAGCAAAAACCGCAAATTGCCATTAACGAAAATCTAATCATAACCGGAAATTAATTTGACAGGAATCTCATTAAATTTACAGCTTCGTAATGCAGGTGCGGGTGGCGGAGGGTAGAATGGAAGGTAGGCAGCTGCAGCTAACCAACTCTCTCTTGATCCCTCTTCTCCCCTCCCAATCCTCCTCTTTCGCCCTTTGGCAATCGTTTAAATCTGCACGCGTTGACATTTCAATGACTATTTGAGTAATACTCTGGATTTTCATTATAATACACAATTATTCCCATATATATTTTGTACACATATGTGTATGTGCGAGTATTTATGAGTTCGTATGTGTGTAAGTGTACAGTGTGTGCTGACTATGAGCAACTGCAGCTGCCTTCTCGTAATTTATATGTGATTTTGGGTTTTGCGCCATGCGTGGCTGAGCATTAGGCGCTTGCACATTTTGCCAGCACATAAATTAACATAAAGAGCAGGTCCGAGAACTGTGCAGAGAGCAGAGAGATAGAGAGGGGAATATGTTGGGCACACTCTCAGGGGATGCCTTGCAGCGATTACGTGACATTGAAACGGGCTAAGTGGCTCTGCAGCTTTCAATCACAGACAGCTAGGTGAGGGGTTTAAGCGAGACAGAGAAGGGGAGAGAAAGAGAGAGAGATCAGTAAGCCAGACAGTTTTGTAGTTTACAATAATTCAGCTTTAAAGCTGACTGTGTGACTCATCAATCGACCCAAGGGGAAAAGGAAAAATAAAGCATTTCGTGACAGCTGACAATTGTTATAAGCGAATGTGTGTAATAATAGCCGGAAATTGCAGCTGATAAGGTAATCAGGTAACGAAATTGTTTATTAAATTAACATTGCGTTTAGAAAATGACACCAAAATATTTTCTAAGCGATGCCAAAGGTTGAAGAACAAAAAACAATGTCAACATTTTGTCTATATTAATCTATAAACTGATGAAGTTCTTAGGAATAAAAAGCTCTTTAAACAAAATAGTAAAATTGAATATATGTTGATGCAATTTCAAGCTTACTGTATAAAGTGAGAAACAGAAAATTATTACATGGAATATTTGTAGCAATAAATATCAAATTTATTGTAGAAAACAATCTTATATTTCTTTCAATAATTATTTAAAGTTGTAAATTGATAAGGATTTGAGGATTGTAAAGACAATGAAAAGCATTTTTATCATTCAACTATCTAAGCCAATAAATATTTACATATTTCTAATTGTTAAAGAATAATCTCTCAATAATCGAAACAATAACTAGATACGAATGTGCATGCCATGATATCTAATCAACTTATTTTTTGTCTACTCACGACAGACATTTGTATATATATATTTACTATATATGATTAATCATTCGAGTGCCTGGCGAAAACAGTTGTAACAATAGTAAATAACAACATCGCAATTCTTATAGAATTTTGATGGTGTTAAGCTTGAATTCATTTGAATAATATTTATAATATAATTTCATCTATAATTTCATATCGTATAATTTCAATAAAAAGGCTTTTAAGAAATATTTGTTTAACTGTTAATTTTAATGCTAAGCGCAATTAAGTTATTTTCCAGACATTTCCCTTGAGTGCACAGTAGAAACTCTGTTCATAAACAGCATAATTTTTAAACAAAAATTACTTAGCTATATACATGAGGAATTGGTAGAATAAACTATATATTTGTAGAATTGTAATTAATTTTAGATCCTAATTTTGCCTCTTTCTTAAGCGTCCGCTGTAGTCAGCTTGCACTGTAACTCAATCGAGCGGCAACCAGCACAATGTCAGCCCAGGCAACAAAAACAATAAATTTTAATTGTACAAAAAAAATGAGATTTAACGTGCCTATAAAAATAATAGTAATAATAATTAAAACACAAGTGTAAGTTTTAGTACCAGAACACGACATTCAGCTATATATTTATATTTTAACTGCATTGTTGATTCCCTTTCAGCTTTGATTTCTCGGGTACATTGTAGGTGAGCCTATTCAATTGGCCGTCGGTGTATGCAATTTTTTTTACTGAATCACTCGCAATGACAGTGGATAATTCCCAGCTGAGTTTACATTTAAAATTTAAACCATTAAACAATTGCTTCCAGCTGAGAGTCAAGAGCTCTACAGATATTTAAAATAGCTTGTTGAGATTGTAAATTAAATGTTAATTAAATGCAGACTTACAACTTCTTAAAGTAAGCTTTAAAAGTTAATAATATTATCGACTTTGTTAAAGTATGTCAATCCGCCAATATGCCAGAGTATTTCATCATTTTCTGTTAGCATTAACGTATTCATTTAATTTTTCTTACTTAAAACCCACTGAAAATTGTTATAATAAATCTCTGATGCAATTACTTTAAATAATTGTTGCACGTAATAAGAAAAAGCAGCAGCAATAGATAATATATTCATATACTCGCATTAATATTTAGAAACTCACACAAATTTTAGTACTACGTGTACAACTATTCAAAACTAAGCCCTAAGCTAATTATCCGCAATTCAGAAAAAGCTTTTCGGTCAGGCAATTGGCATTTAAATAAATACGACGAAAACTAAACAAATTGCGTCGCATTTAAATAAATAAAATGTCAAGTTGTATGCAAATTATGTGAATAATATTTTCATAATACTGTTAAAAACCGATTTATTATTAGATTTCAACCGGCAGTCAACTTATTAGTTAAAAAATAAAATGATTTATATGAATTTCACTGCAACAATTTGTCCAACATGCAGTTGCAATTTGAACGTCCCCCCCGCCATCCCCCGTTTCCCTATATATTTAAATGTATATTTGCACATATTCCATGAAAAAGGCCTTAAACACGAATTATAGCCACAATTAACCCAATTGCATTGGCCCTGGCTGGCAGTGGACGTTGCTCATAAAATAAAATGCCATAAATGTTGTCAAAAACAGGGAAGAAAAAAGAAATTGCTTATGAAAGAATTTCTCTGGCACTTGAGAACAATTGCAGTCGACAAATTGCAACAACACCAACAGAACCAGGCCACAAAAAGGCGGAATAAATAAAAAGAAATTGCATTTCGCCAGAATCGAGTTCATTAAACTGACGAATGTTTGGGCAATCAAGAAAAAAATTAATCAAGTTGACCATAATTTAGATGATCTTAATCTAAGGTCAAGAAAAACAGCTTCAGCTTTGCGTCTCTCACAGAAATGTTTAATACTTTATTTTTCATTGAGACATCTGTGTTCCAAAATTTTATTTTTAAATTTCTTGTCATGTTTTCATTTGACACTTGTGTTTTTTTTTGTCTTATTTTGACTCATTTGTAATCAGCTAAAATATTAATTGGTGCTAAACAATTGGGTCAGGTTATAGGTAGTGCTGTTAAGGGTCGAAAGAAATGCAAAAAAAGATATTTTAAATAATAGTATTCAAACAAAAAACTCCTCTTTTTAAAAGCACCTGCCTTGTAAAGAATTTATTTATTAATTAGTCTTTCTAGGCTTACGAATCGATGGTAGTAATTAACCTTTAGCTAAAAAATCAAAAGGCTATCATCAAATGTTTTTGGTTTTTCCCCTTGAAGTGTATAAGCAATAAAATAATATAATATTTTTTTTAATGCTCTCTTGTCAGCTCTATCAATTTAGCTGACCGAACTCGAAATGTTAAAGCAACGTTTAAACAAAAACCTTAAAAAAAATAATAATAAAAAGCAGAAAAAAACGACTCGTTTGTCCAACGGAATTATGCATAAAATTTGCATATTTCTCTGGTAAATGATTTGACTGCTGCAAATTTGACAACTTCAAGTGGCAGTGGCAGCTGCTGTGACCCCTCTCCTCCCACCCCCCCTGGTGCCGCTCTCTCTATCTGTTGACTACACCCAATTCACCGTCTTCAACTTCAGCTGCTGCAATTTATGCATTCAAGTGGCAGCAACGTCGACGTCGATGATGAGGCAAACGGCGTCTGTCGATGTTGTATCTTGTATCTGGCATCTTGTATCTGCAGGATGCATTTTGCAGTTTGCTGATTGTCAAGTGCGTGCGCACTACAATTCTGCCCTGTTGTTATCAAAAGCGGGCATCATTATGCCGCACAAATTACGCAAATACAATGTGAAATTTTCTAGAAATGGTGCCTTATCAATTTGCATTGTTGATGCTAGGGTTTAAAGGTGAACCGCAAATCGACATTATCAACTTAAACTTCCAATGATCATTCAAAACGAGGAAATACTTGTATACTATTTTTACACATTTTTTCATTCGGTTTCTGATTAAATTACTTGAAACTTGTTTTTAACATACTCTACTCTATAGGCATCAACATTTCCATTTCGAGTCGATTTTTTATACACCTTTCAATATCTTTTTTATGTTGGAGTATCTCCTAGTCGATCACTCAAACTTGTGACTTTCAAAGAGCTTTAAATTTTTCTATTTCTTTTAAATATTTGTTAGTAACTTTAACTTACCTGGCAAAGTTAAAACGCCGCTTGAAGCCACCGCGATCAGTAGAACAGCAAACAGCAGCTTCATCTTCGTATTTCACACACTTTTCTTCTTCTTTATTTAAGTTTAACAAATTTTCAAATATTTATTAAGAATACACACACTTGCGGCAATTCGTTTGATTCGTTATGGGATCTTTGTTCTGGACACCGGTTTCCGATTCTGTTCTGTTTCGAAAGACAAACAATAGTCAAATGCGCTTAAATGCGTTGAGGAAGCGGCAAATAAACAGCGAACGGTATACGTAAAAAGCAAACGTCAAAATCACTGAGTAAAAATGAGCAACAGATTGAGCGATAATATTTAGTTGCTGGGAGAATGTGTGGAGAATCACTCTCATCACTCAATTAGTTGAGCTCTGAGTGAGATTGTAATAAATAAATGACAAAACAAGCCGAAATCTGAATAGAATTGAGCAGGGGGGAGATCGTGATTCTAAATTTAACTGCTCGCAGTTGAGTTGTGTAAGTAAATATACTACAATCAGTGTTATATATTCTCTAACCAAAACTCAGCTTACAGAGTTGAATTTCTTGTCACTATTTATTTTATTTTAATTTTTTAGATTTCTTTTTTAAACAATTACTGCCATAAAAAAAGTATATAAAATTTTATAAAATCACAGTTTTTCTAAATTTTATGATAAGTGGTAACATCACTCATATTTACTTCCACAAATGATATACCCTAAACGCTTTTGACTACAGAACATAACCTCTATAAATATAGACATAAATGCTCAGCAATTGCTGTGGGAATTGTGGCGGACATGTATTTATTGCCGTCAGTGTAAGGCAATGAACGACGGCATATGCGGCGAATGCGCAATTTTTTTGCTGTTCGTATAAGTGCGAGTGTTTTTGTTAGTGTTGTGCCCCTTTTTGCCCTGCTCATTTGCGGGTTAATCAATTGTCATTTATGCTTCGTTAGCTGCACGTTTTATTCGATGTTTTGTTTTTATTTTTTTGCTTGCATCTTCTTTTTGCTTTATTTTGTTTGCGCTTTGGTTTTGAGTGTTAGCCTCAATTGTCTCAGCAAGGAATTATGTCAATTTGTTGATGGCTAAATAATCACTTGCTGCTGTTGTTATTGTTGCTTGAGTGACTTGTGAGTTCAAGGTCAACGTTTTTTTTTTATTTTTAGAAATTGTAAACAAACTGATTTGATTATAGAATTAGTTTGCAACATTTTAACTGATCGAATCAGTCTCTTTTCACTACAAAATAAAGAGATTCCTATCCTTTGCTTTATACATTTGGCAACATTTAAAAAAACAGTTTTGGATGGCCACAAAATTATGTTAAAAAACTCAAAGTTAATTCCAACTATTTTTATGTAAAAACACAAATTTTTATTTTATTTTTTTAATATTGTACAATAAATATCTCTCTCGAACTTTAGCAGTTTCCAGTTAAATTTACGACCAATGTCGCAATTGCGACATTTAATTAATCTGTACTCTATACTTGATTTTAAAAGATCTTTAATCGACTGTCATGAACTTTAAGTTTAATTTAATCTTACATATTAAAGCCATTTCGTAAGTAGTTCCTAGTAAAAATCTTACTTCTAGGGTATATAATTAATTTTACATAAGATTGAATAATTCTAGGTAATTTTCCAAGTCACGTTTGATTATAGCACTTTATGATTAAGCATTTAAACAGGCTAAGTTCGTAGTAAGAATTTTTTTATGATCACTACATTATTATAAAATCTTTTATTTAAATTTTGTTTGGATTCAAACAAAATATTGATTATTTCTTTAGAAAAATTCTATGTTTTATAATTTTGCCAACATAAATACGATATTTGATCACTTGATTATGTTTATGGCCACACACGCACTCTTGCCTATTATTATAAAAATTGTTTATATTTATATGAGGCTTTAACTTGCATGAAAAAGCTTCAGAAATTCATTGCAATAATTAATTTTTGTATAGACTAAACTAATGCTTAATAATTGTTTATAGAAGATCAATCGGAAATGGCATAAATATAAACAAACAAATATTTGCAAAACACTTTTTACGGTTATATTCGCAGCAGCAGTTGTTGCTGTCGTTATTGTTTTTGTTGTTGCTACTCGCGCGATCGCTTCGTTTGTGGATCTCGCGTCGTCTGTCGGCTTTTGTGTTCAATTTCGGACTAACCGTTGCGTCCAAAATTTGGCGTAATTTATACCAAGGCACGCAGCTCCTCACACAAACACACGCACACATACGGACACCAAGAATGAACGTCAAGCGGCAACAACAAGTGAGTAAGAGCGAGCGAGAGAGAACACGACGAAGAGAGAGTTTAAGAATGCGTAAAGAATAGTGACGAATGCAACGGCACGACAAATGTGTTGGAGGAGTGAGGAAGAAGAGAATTGGGTTTTAAAAGTGAACGTTGCCCCAGCAGACAAAACTATCCCTTGACCATGGCTTTTGAGCCATGCTCATTGTAAATTCAAAGCAGATCGACGCACAACTCGCGCCAAGCAACGTTCTCAGTGTGCCAAATGAAGCAAGGCAACAACAACAACATTGGGAATCTAGTACAACATTCCATTTAGGTGTCTCGACTGGAAGATACCACAAAAAAATCACATTGCAACTAGCCTACAGGGCACAACAAAGACTGAACTCGTCAAGTCCCCTCTCCCACTACTTCTATTTCATTCTCTCTGTTTTTATTGTTCTCTTAGATCTCCATGGCGGACTCTTTTTACATTTAACATTCAGCTCTTGTCTACCTACACACACATATGACATACACGCAGACATATATGTAGGTGAATGCATTTGTGTACGAAATATCGCCGCCAACCGGATTCTCATTTAACTGCACTTTGCTGTGATTTGTTTTCTTATTGTATTTTGTACCGGTTCAGTCGCACAATGCCTTAAGTGTGAAAAGCATTTAACATTGTAAAATAAATTAACTATTTCTGTTAATTCTGAGTTTTTTTTGGCGGGGAATTTAACAACATTCTTGCAGTTGCTTCAGTTGCAGATTATAAAAATTCCAATGAAACTGACAAGCAAGGTCAGCTTTAAAAATGTTACTGAATCAGATCAATTTGAAAAAATTTAAGAAAAAAAAATCCCAATCTATCATCCTCACTTATGTACTTCTTTCACTCTTAGAAATAAATTCTCGCGATACATCTATTTTGTATTTCGTGGTTAAATATAGCCAAAATCTCATGGCTGATATAGTCACCTACGTAAAAGCACAACAACAAATCGTGCTCTTGACCCTGACACTGTTCAATTTGGAAAACACATTAACGAAAGCAATATGGCCATTTATTTCTTTGAAAACGATTTCGTATATTTTCACCCGCCAAAAGTGGGGCGCCATCTGTTAGAGTTCAAGAGCATATCAAGTTGCGCCCTCTGTTAACTGAAAATTTCTCCACCGTTCTGAGTTAAAAGTGGACAAGGCGCGCAATTTAAATACTAAATTAAATTTTTATTAAACTCGTACATTCTCGGCCTACCACCGTTCACCAAGGTTGCCACACCATTTGTAGGTAACAATTATTGAAAGACAAGAAAGAAATAACAACCCTGCGTTGCCCTAGCAACAGTTTGTTTTGATTATTGTATTCAGATTTTGTATTTTGAAAGACGAAAAGTGAATATAGAAAAATATGTTTCGTCGCGGTAAATTGTCCTTTTTGAATACCAAAGATGATCGCATTAAAATAATTAATGAACGCATTAATCTCACCGAACGACACTTGATGGAAATGTGCTCTGCATTTGCATTGCTGACACGGAAAATGGCAAAGTGAGTGAAAAATTTAAGGTGGTATCAAAATTCTGTACTTCCAAATCGTTGCTAGATATCGCGATGCACACGATGAGCTGGCAAAGAATATAAAAAACTATGCAGATGACGAGGAGATCAACGAGAGTTTGTGCAATGGATTGAAAAGTTTCACAAATGCGGTGACCATAACGGGAGATTACATGGACATTAATGTGCACCGAATGGAGCTGAAGGTGCGAGCGAGACCGAGAGTAGAAACAGCTAGTCAAGTAATTGTTTTGACAATGAACGAAGCACAACTTTAATTATTTTGCAAAAAAAGACCTTTTATTAATTTGGCTTATGAAAATAGTTAAGCCCAAAATGAAGGTTTATTTTTACAAAGTAAAATAACTAAATATTTGTTTGTGTCAAAACAATTACTTGAGTAACTTTAATATTAAGTAAATATTTGTAATATATATCTCTGTAGATTATCAATGAGCTGGCACACTTTGAGCAGCTCTGCAAGTCCACACGGGATAATCTTCGCCTGGCCGTCATCGCGAGGGACAAGGAAGTTCTCAGCCAGCGCCAGATGCTCGAACTCAAGTCCAAGTTTGCGGCCAATAATGTAAAGATAGTAAACTTATGTTCGGCATGCCGAAACAATGTTTGAGACCACTCAGATCTACTGTAAACCCACTCTAATCCTCTAGAGCGCCGCGGACTCGGAGCTGTTCAAGGCCAAGATGGAGGTGCAACGCACCAACAAGGAGATCGATGAGATCATCAGTAACTTTGAGCAACGCAAACTGCGGGATGTCAAACAGATTCTCAGCGATTTCATCTTGATCTCGATGAAGCAACACACAAAGGCCCTGGAGGTGCTCAGCGCCAGTTACTACGATGTGTGCAGCATCGATGAACGCGATGATTTCCTGGAGTTTCAGAAGCTGATGAAGAGCAAGGAGGATCCTGGCACGCGCAAGGCCTCGCTGAAGAAGGGACTACGCTCTCAGTCCATGGAGAGCTTGGAGCGTGAGCATTTGAAGAGTCCGCTCAAGCGGCATCAGAAGCTGTCCAGGAGCACCAAGAATCTGACAGGCGGTGGCATTGGACACTCCAAGAAGCCCGAGCAGAGCGAGGAGGACGAAACCGAGGGCGAAGAAGAAGAGGAGGAGGAGGCGGTAAGTAGAAATTCTTAAAAAACAATTAACTTATTTTGGTCTATTACTAAAGCTTTAAATGCTGGGAAAATTATTAATCTTATTTTTAAACAACCTCTGAACACAAAATATATAACAAATGTCCGATAGAAAAGTTTAAAAAGTTTTTTACTAGGCACCCAGAAAATGTAGCTTTGCTTTCAGTTTGGTTGCCTGATACAATTTGGCTGTTAACTAAATTCTCTTAATCTTAGGAGACTGAACAAAGCGGAGAGGAGGAAGAGGAGCCCACAGGCAGCGGCTCCGACGATGAAGCTGAACAGGAGACGCCTCGCACGCCCCGCGAAAACGTCTTTGGGGCCAAGCTGCGTGGCAAGGAGTCGACCAGTGCGTCCTCAACGGGAACACCGCTGAAGCCCGTGCGGCAGAGTGTCAAGCATCCGTTTAAGGCCGTCGCAGCCACACATGTAAGATTGCAAAAGCAATTTCATGTGCCACAAAACTAGAACAGCATATAGTACTCGTCCATTTGCATAACTCGCCCGCTTGGTTACACACGCCTCCATTATTTATCCAAGATAAACAATAAATATTGATATATGCATAAACTAATCAGGTGGAAACTCCGCCCCAACCGTTGCGGACAGTGTTCAGGAAGCAGCGCGAAGCGGGGGCAGCAACTGGAGGGCGTGGCCTGGTAACCGTTGTTGAATCGAAGCGCATCGATATGTAAATGCTAATGTTTTGGCTACAGTTTGACAAGCTCTGTTTTGTGTGTACAATTTCTTTTGTTTAATTACAATAAAAACTTAAAGGCAAAAATTCCAAATTTGTTGCCTTGCACAATCAAAAAACAATCGTTTTAAAAATGTACTTAAATTAATTTCGTTTTTTGTTTTTCTGTTGACAAACTTAAAACTATGCAAAAAATGAGCAAAATGTGGTTGTGTTTACAGTTTGAGAGCAATTGGTTGTGGTGCATGGGGATTTATGAACGTGATTCAAATAGTAGTCTAATAAGATGGATGTGTGTGTGTGCGTGTGTGAGGGGAGGTGCGGTGTGTTCGATGTATATGAGTTATGTGGGATGCTTCCTGCCATCATTATGGGCGTGGCACTTGCACTGATATCCGATGTTCGCGCTTTACTTTGGCGTTATCCCCATGGAGAGAGAGTCGGAATCTCGATCGATTCTCATTTCTCAGGTCCTGGTCCCTCGACGCCCGCCTGATTCATCAGATCGGCAATGCTTTTCTCCAAATCATCGATACGGTTCCCCATATCATCAATACGTGTGATTATTTGATCCGACATCGTTTGGAATTTGTCTTGCACGTTCTGCAAAAGATTTTGTACCTGATAACACATAGAAGGGAGGACATAGAGGTGGTGGTGGTGATGGAGTAGGTGTAAGGGAGGGGGCGTTGTTGTATTCAGTTCTATACGTGGTTTTTTCGGCACACTCACGTAAATTGTCAACTCCTGCATATTCTTTGGATCCGCATTGCTGTTCAGCGAGTAATTCTGATCCAGGTCGCTGTCCATTTCGTTGCGCAAATCAGTCATCTTTACTTTCCGGCTTCTGTTTTTGTGGCGTGGTATAAAAATATAAAATCCCCACCGTATTTTGTCTTCTGTTTGCCCTTTTCTTGCGTCTGTTTGCGTCGGCGGCTGCAGCTGGACTAGTTCAAATTGGCTCAGTCGAAGAACTCAACAAAGTGAGCGACGAGCGTTCGTTTAGTTCGCTCGTAGAATCACCCTGTGGTGGTAAAATTTGACTAAAAACAAGGAGGCAGCCCTGGCAACGGTTGCCAAACAAAAGAAGAACAAGGTGGCAGCCCTGAAAAAAAACACGATTTTACTTCTATTGGAAAAGTAGTAAAGTGGTGTTCTTTTTTCAATTTTTCCTTAATTTTTGTTAAATTTTTCTCGATTTTTTTTAAAATTTTTTTAAGAATTTTTATCCTAACAACGCCACGCAAAGGGCTAGGTGCACCAAATGAATTTTAAAATAAGCTTTAGAATTTTAGAAAATTTTGTTTTTATTGGTTTAGTGATTTATTCTTGATTTAATTAATTATTTAAATTTAAAAAAAAAAAAAAAATTTTATAACGGTCAATTGCTGAACAAGCTCAATCGCTCATATCGATTAATAAATCGGTAATTTCGATTACTGATATAGAAATAAACGAAAACGTTGGCGCCAAGCATAACGTGATTTTCAAAACAGTTCAAAACGATCTGTTTAAGTAGCAGATTTATGTTCAGATTACTTTATGCCAACAGTCAGAGAACAGCTGATTATGTTTTGATTTTTCAATATGACTTCAACCGACTGCCTCTCTTTTTTAGAGGTGTCGAAACTGGTTATACTCGTTTTGCGTGCTTTGTTGTAATTACTGCAGCTGATGGGTCTGGGACACAGAGGAGTACATATTTGTGAGCCTAACACAAAGGCTCAAACTGAGGGGTGGAAAAAGTGCGTCGTTGAATAACAAACATTAAATACAACAAAAATGCAACGAGCGCAGTCACAAATAAAAACACCCCCTGCAACGGCAGCATCGCAGAGGGAGCAAAAAATCATATCTAACCGCAGCGGCGTCGGCAACTAACAATTCCGAGGGGTGACAGACAGCTGATAAGCAGCTTGAGCGCGCCCCTGTCAAGAAAGAGAACAAATGAGAGCGGGAGAGAGCGTAATAAGATAATGGGGCAACAAGCGCAATATAATTTTCTGTTGTTCATATTTGAAGACAGTTTGTGCCATGCCATCGGTCGGTGAGGATCGTTAGTCGCTTTTTAAACGCAGCCGCATACGAATGTACTACAAAGGCGATTGACTAGACGCAGTTTATATGTAAAACTATTGAAATACGAGTAATAACATATAATTAAACAAATGTAATTTATGTGCGCGAGCCTCGAATGTGCGTGTGCTCGTGTGTGTGTGTGTGTGTGTGTTTTTGTCATATCAGTAGCAACAGCCTTACAATAACAAAGTGCTACGCTGCTAATCAGTAACTTTTGACCAATCAATCGAAAACCATATTTGTGGTTTACATAGACGTTTGTTGTAACACTTTTTTAAATCGCGATAAGCCGCAAAAGAACAAAGCTCGAAATAAATACAGTGCTAACAGAACAGTAGTTCTT
Source organism: Drosophila rellima (assembly GCA_035043635.1). Lineage (NCBI taxonomy): Eukaryota > Metazoa > Arthropoda > Insecta > Diptera > Drosophilidae > Drosophila > Drosophila rellima. The sequence goes on from JAWNMV010000607.1 coordinate 2,833,608, forward strand.
ATAAGAATGTCTTAACTAGTTTGCATGTGGGTGTGTGTGTGTGTGAGTTTGAATAGGAATATAGAAATGCTAAAAACAAAAAGATAGTCACACTCATACATACATACACATATGTCTACATTTGTATGTATGCAATAATCAGCTGACGAACGGCCTCTTTTGGAGCTCAACAGTGCGAAATAAATGAGAACGAAAGTACGTGCGAAGCGTAACAAAATAATAAATTAACAATAATTAAAAGTGATCCAAAAAGTGGTGAAAAGACATAAGCGAGTGAACAAGTGAATGAAAAAATATATGTACTGAATCTGTGATTATTGTGCTTTCAGGTTCAAGTGTAAATGTAAATGTAAAAAGTAATATTCATAATTATTCAGTTACTTTTCTCAAACAAGCGCAGAGCTTTAAGCCTGCTTAGTTACGAAGAGCGCCAAGTCGCAAGAGAGCAACAGCGAGAGAGAAAATCAAACAGACTTTGGAGCTTGTTGCACAAAGGCAATTGGCAGGATCACAAAAGGGAGTTGTAAGAGAGTAAACAAAGAGAGGGGATGCTTTATTAGTGCATTTACATTTTTCTAGAGAGCGCACGTGCAATAGCAATGTCAGACAAAGCAAAAAAAGAGCACAGCAGCTGACATCACAACGAAATCGAAAATTGCTTTTAATAACAACAACAACATGTGCTGCTTATGTGCTCTCTTGTGTGCTATTTTCTGCCTACTTGTTTGGGGCAAGTTCTGATTAGCAACAGCAGCAGCGACGCCTCGTCCCACCACTGCCTACCTATGTACATACATACATACATATCAGTAAAAAAGCTAATGAACTCTCAATACAACCCACACACACACTTAAAAAGGGAATAGGCTTATAAAAGAGCGCGCTCATTTCGTTTTCTTTAAATGCGAAAACACACAAAAAATAAGAGGCGAAAAAGATATACAAAAACAAATAGGCAGAACTCATTTACTCGCATGGCGAACATTTCGTTTTCATCATTTTTGCTTTCAACAATTATTTATTCAAATTTTTTCCATTGCCGCGCCTATTCAGACAATCAGCAACTGCGAGAAAAAGACAGCGAGAGTGAGAGCAAAGGGATTAGAATAATTAAACGAATTTAAAAACAACACAGAACCGGAGTGAGCTGTAAAGTAAAGTATTTAAATTAACAAGTAATTATAACTTGATGGTATTGGGCACAACGGAATAAACAAAACTGTAAAATTGTGTCGATATGTCCAGTTGGAGTTTGGCTAGTGCCGTTTCGCCCACTGTGAAGGGCGCGGCCGGTGACGTCATAAAGCTAAGCAATCTCAAAGCCTGTTCTGACGCTGAAATCGCAACAAATGAAAGAGCTATATTAACAAGAACAACAACTAAATTAACAACTGGCCGCCCCACAACTCCAGTACCTAGCAAAAAGTTGACCTCGAAGCGGCCACCGCATCTGACATTGCACATCAAATCATCATCATCACCAACATCATCATCATCTGACCATGCAGCACCCCTCGCTGTGGAGGAGAACATTGCGCTGTCGGCGACACCGTCCGTTTATGGCACACCAATCGGTTCTGTTGGCGCCGTTTCTCCCGAGAGTCGGGCATCCATCGGTGGCAACAATAGCAGCTCGACCAGCAACAGCGATAGCAGCTCGGGATCCATATTTCCCCATGAGCAGTACAAAACGATCAAAAAGATTAACATTCAGTTCGACAATGTGCGATATAGCGCCGGAGTTGGTTTCTTCAAAAGAGGTACGCATTACATGCAAAACTGAATTTGAATATTTTAAACTACTCTATGGAAAAAAATTGTTTTTTTTTGTGTAATTATTTATATTTGACTTTTCTGCTAAAATATTTATAAAGAACTTAAGATTTATTCTCGTCAAAATAAATTTTAATTTTAATAATCATAAAAAGAGAAATAATTGAAATTTTTTTTTTAATCTAAAAAGTATATTTTTCAAATTAAGAAAAAGTGCTTAAACTTTATGACAATAAAATTTTCTAAGTGTAGCTCAACTATAATTTAGCACAGCCTATAATTATGTATTCATACCTGATATTTGTGGGTGTTCTTGTGCAAAGTCACGCTTTGATGCGTGTTTTGACAAGTTTCGGTTCGTAACACTGCTAAATAAATAAACACAATGATAATATATACTATATACATAAAATACATATATATAACTACGCATATTAATTGCTGAATCAATTAGTTCAGCTCGAGAAAAGCTTATAAATACGTGTACTGAACTTTCAAATGAAAACACATTAATGAATGAGAGTGTTTGATTATATAAAATGATTTATAATTATGATGGACGGCTTTACAAATTGTGATAATTATATTAGACATTCAAACGCTTTATTAGATACTACTATATACGCGTATATTTTCTAGACTCAATATAATAATATATGTGCATATTTACGAATAAATTTATTCTTTTATTATACTTTAATCTTTGCTCACTTAATTTGTATTATATCAGTGTTGTACAGGTTAATTCATTATCATTTACCGCTAACATATCTATATTTTTTTGTTCATCTCAAGTATTTGGTTCCACATGTTTTATGGCTTATCTAGGTCCCAAATAAAACACGGTAGCAATAAAAAATGCTGATAATGATGAGTAACGAGTAGTCTACGATTAATTGTTGAACAAAAGCACTAAAACAAAACACTGAATTTATTGAGAAACCATTGATTGATCGAATCAGAAGTGTTCTAGGGGGCAAGGGTCAATTTTAAATAATTTAATAAATTTAGTTCAGTATTTTGCCAGTCCTACATGATCAGTTCATAGGGGTCTTCAGGTCTCGTATTGATTGGGTTCTACGACTTGAATTTTTTATATTTTTACATTTGCATAACAGTTTGGTTTAATGGGCGTGCGAGAGTGTCATATTTACCTTTGTCAACACCTATGCATATGTACACACATTACAACAAATGACGAACCGATAAGAATTGTGGATTACAACAACCAAAACAACAACAGATATCTGAGTACATGTTATTTACCCACATATCTGTATGTGTTAGGTATAATAAATTTTTTTTTATCAACAGACCTTCAAAAGTAACTTTAACTTGTTTTGTACTAAACTTAGAAACAATTCAAATTTATATATGTCTGTCTATAAACAAATACTCTTCAGTATGCGATGATTATAAATATTTCTAAAATAAATAAACTGATTAAAGTTATGTCTAGAATATCGTTAGAGTTAGAATTATGGGTAACCCCAATGCTTGAATTAGTCACTCCGAGTCACATAAGGCTTAAACGAATATGATCCTGGTTGAAAACGCAAATCGTGTCAGACAAGTTCATAATTGCTAATGGCTCACATATTGTTCAAAATAATACACATTTAACATGTAAATAAATAATATGAATTAATATACTATTGATTTGTAACGATAAATTAAAAAAACTTGAGCAATCAGAATAAAATTATAAAACCTGTAAATAAATAAAATTAAATAGATACTATTGATTTGTAATGATAAATCAACAAATCTTGAGCAATCAGAACAGAAACAAAAAACGATAGGAACAGAAAACAGAGATAGATGATAAAGAATGCTGTGAGAGAAGCAGATAAAGGATACATCAAAAAATACTTATTCATATCCATATTGAATGAAATGCAGATTAATAATGCATAAAGTATCTGAATAAAAAATTAGCGATTCACTATAATACTTGGCCTGGCAACAAATCTTAAACAATATAAAGGTCGCCAACGTTTTAATTAATATCACTTAAGATCCATTAACTATTATGCATTTTCTTTGTGTCATTTGATATTTCTTTGTTGTTTCTGTTGTTGTTATTATTCTTATTGTTGTTGTCGTATCATCGCCGTTTTACTTGAATGCGTTTTCCTGTTTCATTTTTCATTTTATTTTTGTACCTATATTATTATTTTGTTGTGTTCTTCCTACGGCAGCTTTACTTACAGTTATAAACAGGTCTTTAGAATGATTCATGTTGCGTGTTTCCTTATTGCTTAAGTACTATCGTGTGAGAATTAAGGCCAAATTTTTAATTAATGATGGACGGATATTGCTGTCAGCTTGTGCGTGCCCTCAGATCAAAATGATCACAGGAAAAATCATTTTTAATTAAAAGCTAAAAATTTTGCAAATAATGCAGCTATTAACTGATAATAACTGGAAATTCAACTTAAAATATATTTACATAAAAAGTAATGAAAGAATAAATGATATATTTAACATATTATTTGTAAATTATTATATGTGAATAGAAATGAAGGTCTGCGCCTTGATCGCATATATGTATGAATATTTATTAAAATATGTTTTATAAGTTCAGAAAATCCACATGCAATAACACTAAAGGAAGAAAGAGATAAGCAAGCTCAGCTCAATGAATGAGAGAATGAGAGAGGCAGCCACGATAGAGAAGCTTTTAATTGGTTACTAATCGGCTTTGTATATATACATACATATATATGCACATATACATGTGCAATTCAATTCGAGTAATGATTACAAGGAGCAGTGGCCCTAATCTTTGAATGATTTACTCACATTTTCTTGTTGTTTCCAGTGTAAAATGCAATGTCAAGCACAAGGCCATGTCATACATATGGTATTGTATATCGCAGCACTGATGGCTTCCTCCTAGCCAACTAAGAGGGCTATATAAGTGCAATAAACTGAGATAGCAAAGCACCACAGCAAATTTGTTCAACATCTGGCGCATAACTATATATGTCACATATGTACATATAGACGACATATGTACGGCTGGAATCGGAGTCGCCGTCATGCACCTGTTTTGAAAAATGCTCGTAAAAGGGGTGCGATAAGATTTTGAACTCGAGTCGAAAATCGAATGAACTGATAAGTGATAATGAGAAGCGCGTTCAACAAGTTAGCCAGCGATTAGCGAATGGTCAAATACTTAGCTAAAATAATTAAAAGATTAGCGTCCGGTATGCTCTCCACTACATTGTATTGTATCGGTCGTAATATACGTATATGTATGTATGTATGTACTTCCCAATAAACGAGGCCATAACACAAAAGCCACAGCCATATCACATGCCGGTGGCTAATAGCACAAAAGTTACTTTACGACATTATCATTGCCAAAGACGATTAACGCACATTGAACACTCCTAATGGGATAATGGGAATGGGGTGTCTTATCAGAGCCAACTAAATGAAATGTAATATCAAATGTAGCGAGTCATTCAAATATGTACATATTTTCTTAACCTTTGGTTATGCAAAATACAAAATATAAAAAAAACTTGGAGACTGTTTCATGCACTATAATCTACAAAAGAAATAAAAGAGAAGACTTAATTTATATTTAAGTAAAATTATTATAAAATCATCTGTAAAATGAACAATTAAATTAAATTTAGGTACAGTCTATTTTTAAGTTGATAATTAATATTTTGTAGTCTTATGTAAATAGATGTAAAATAATTTAAACTTATTTAAAGATTCAGAGTATATTATGATTAAGTTTAATAGATTTAATAAATTTGCAAATTAAATAAATTTGGTTAAATATTTGCCTTATGTTTATGTTATTCATTTTTTGATTTTTTGTTTATTCCTTTAGAGAATAAAGACATACTATTGGGTCTGACGGGCTACTTTCGTTCCGGCGAGCTGAACGCGATTGCAGGACCTTCCGGTGCAGGCAAGAGCACCCTTCTAAACATACTCTCCGGATATATGTAATGTTATTCCTTTACTTTCAATTACTTCCCCATTTACGTTTGATTTCAACATTTCCTGCAGCTCTCATGGATATTCGGGTGATTTTCGCATCAATGGCAAACGGAGGGACTTGAAGGCATTTAAGCCAAATGTGGCGTACATCACACAGGACACGACATTGCAGGCATTTCTGAGCGTCAAGGAGGCAATGCATTTTGCGGCTAATCTGAAAATCGGACCGCACATGTCGTCATCGGCGAAACGGGAGCGTGTGAATAGCATTCTCGTGGCGATTGGCATGTACGAGAATCGGAACACGAGGACGGGTCAACTGAGCGGAGGTCAACGCAAGCGTTTGGCCATTGCCCTCGAGTTGGTCAACAATCCGCCCGTCCTGGTGCTAGACGAACCCACCAGGTATCCTCGCATCAAGTTTATCCTAGTTATAGTTGTCTTAAGTCACTTCATATTTCTCGTTCAGTGGCCTGGACAGCTCGACCTGCAATCAATTGATAACTCTGCTCAAGAAACTGGCCATGGAGGGTCGCAATGTCATATGCACCATACATCAGCCCAGCGCGTTGACCTTCTCCATGTTCGATCATCTGTATGCAATTGCCGAGGGTCAGTGCATTTATGCTGGCGGTGCCCAAAATCTGGTGCCATTTTTGGGAGAACTTAATCTCCACTGTCCCGAGTCTTACAATCCCTCAGACTATTGTAAGCTAAACTATTTGCATTAGTATATACTTTCAAAATGTAACTTGCATTGTGCTTTACAGTAATGGAAATAGCTACACATGACTATGATACGGAGGAGGAGCGACAGGTGGATAAACTGATTGCTCTAATGGACAATGGACGCAATGAAGATTATCGACAGAGTAAATCGGCACGTGTCGCCCAAATGGCGACCGTAAAGAAAGTTGGTAGGTAGTATTACCAAAAGAAGATCCTTCTTTTTAATCGTTTCTCATATTTGCAGAGCAAATGATGTCAGCCGGCTTAATAACGCCCGTGACAGCGCCTGTGATGTCATCTCATCCACTCGCGGCCAGAAACTTCAATTTCAAACCATTGACGCCCATCAATGAGCTTTCCTCTCGCATTTGGGATAGTCAAATGGGCGGCATCAACAGCGAGTCGGAAGGCAACTGTTGTAAGCCAAAGAAAAAGAAGAAGCCGAGGCCAACGATGCCCACACTTGATCTGGACCCGGCTCATTTGTGCAAAAGGGAGAATATCTATGCCACGCCCTTCTATCGACAGCTCAGCATATTGCTATTGCGAACATTTCTGCTCATTTGGCGGGACAGTTCGTTGACGACGATGCGATTTGGCATTCATTTGGCAATTGGTTTGCTTATTGGATTTCTATACTATGGCATTGGCAACGATGCCAGCAATTCGATGAACAATTTTCGCTATGTCTTTTATACCAGCATGTTTATCATGTACTGTGCTTTCTCTGGCATTCTGGTCAAGTGTAAGTTCAAACTGTTTTGTTATGCTTTCAATTTGATTTGTAATTCAGTTTAATCTGTTGCAGTTCCTTTGGAATTTCCGATCGTTTCGCGGGAGCATTTTAATCGCTGGTATTCGCTGCGTTCCTATTATGTGGCTATAACTCTGGCGGATCTGCCCATACAGCTCATCTGTAGTTCCTTGTTTATAGTGCCCACATATCTGATGACTCGACAGCCGTTGGAATTTTGGCGATTTGGCATGTTCTTTCTGATTGTATTCATGACAGCCCTGGTTGCCCAGAGCATTGGATTGGCTGTTGGGGCAGCGTTGAGCCTCAATCTGGGTGCTATACTGGGTCCATTTTTCATCTGCCCATTTCTGCAATTCAGCGGCTTTTTTCTGCAGGAAAAGGATGCGCCCTTCTATTTGCGCTGGATGTTTGATGTATCGTTTCTAAAATACAGTCTTGACGGTTCCATGTTGGCAATATTTGGTAACGATCGACCACCATTGGAATGCAACGAGATGTATTGCCATCTAAAGCGACCGAAGCATATACTCAAGGCTCTAGACATGGAGCGGGCCAACTATCAGTTGGCTTTCTTCTTTCTGCTGGGCTTGCTGCTAATGCTACGCATTCTTGCCTTCTACATTATGTCATTTCGATTGAGATTATTCAGATGAATCACATCGAACTGTACGGCCATCCTATGCCACATTCCGTTCACAGTTAATAGAGTTTGAGTTTGTTTTACGAGTACGATAAATACACATATATATTTATGATTTCTGTTAGCATTTAATATTAATAATGAGAGAACCATGTGCCAAAGAAATATGAACAGCGTTTTAGCTTAAGGAAATCGTGATATACATACATGCAATCCCCCCGACACCCGAAAAACTGTACAATCCTTTTTATATACATAATAACATCCCTTAGCATAGACTTGTATTTTGTCTACAATCGTATTAACGACCCAATCATCTATTGCTTTATTTTAAGCGTGTGTAAATATTCTGTTAAGCTCCAAATGTTTGGGTGAACTTTATTTTAAATAAATACATTTAACTTTTTTGAATTGCTAATTGTGACGTGATTTCTTTGATTTTGGACTTAAACTCTTTATCAGATACATTTCGAATACAACTTATAGATAATGTACCAACAAATGGAAAATGTACCAGTTCTGTTGGCTTCAAGTCGCAACTCAAACATGTTGGGACTCGATTATACTATATGCGATAGGAAATATTAATTTCAACTGCCGGCAACAGCTGAACGCAATTGAATTCAGTTGTGTTTTGCATTTCAGTGGAAAGTGATCAAGCATTTAAGCTGAGAGCGGACAATGAAAAATATTTTGGTGATTTAGACGTGCGATAGCAAACTAGACTTAAATGAAATAAGAATGTGATTGAAACAATTAAATAAAAAAATTAAAAATAAATAATTTTAAAATTTTAACTAGACACTGACAGCTTATCTGGTTAGGCCTAGAGTAATGGGACAGCAAATAAAATCAGTTTGTGGGGGACAGCCTTAAAACAGTTGCAACTATTTTACAAGTTGTGCTTTATACTATAATTAACTAGAAATTGATAAGCAGCTGCCAGAACTGCAATTTGCATCGCATTTACAAATGCATATTTATTTAATGAAGCGATAAGAAGCTTCTCTTGATCTAATAATATATAATATAATAGATTTTTGTCGATCAGTTTTGATGAATTGCAATTAATTAAAGCACGCCAATTAATGCATAGGTTAAAAGAACAACATAATTGACTGTAAACAAAAAGTTATAGAATATGTGCATAATTTTAGGCGTCGATTTTAAATGGTTATATTAAATAAATAATAATAATGTAATAAAATTAATTGAAATAATTCAAGGTTGCTTTGTGTAATGATTTTGATAATTGATAGATTTTTGGCTTTGTTTGCTGCTAAGAAAAGTCGTATGAAATATTGACGTTTTACAGAGTATTTCGCCGTCGATCAGTGCAGTTTACATAGTTGTTATCCGACTGCAACCGAGGGACTGACCACAGACATACTACATTATTTTGAATAGATCCGTATTAGGAACTGAAATACTTTGAATATTTTTGATAGTGAAAGAAAACGACTTTACAACTGGTGCAGCCAAGGAGCGATAAGATTGTAATCCACATTCGGATCAATCGAATATTGTGCAGGCCTTTGAACTCCATAATAATCGGCTACACTGATAAACGTCTCGCCAGTCAAACTTCGCTCGGTACCGGAGCAGGTTCATTGTTTAAATAAACTGATACAGGAGAAAACATTCGTTAGTGGTACATAAACAAAATGATAATGACTAATAACGTGGCACCAAGAGATCCCAATGGTAACCTGAGCAAACAGCCGTCATTGGAGCTGCGTTTCAGCCAACTTAGCTACAGCCTCAAGACGCCAGTCCAAAAGAGTGTTAGCCAAATATTAATCGACACATGCGGCAACTTTCAAGCGGGTCGCCTTACGGCCATTCTTGGTCAATCTGGAGCTGGCAAATCCTCGCTGCTGAACATTCTAGCAGGATTCAAGTGAGTCTGAATATATCAACTGTGGAATGTTAATATACACAAGTCGAGAGATACGCGTAACTCAATCAAAAACAAGAGGGCTCCGCCCCCTGCTCGTTTTGACTGCAAGGAGGTGCGGCTACAGTCGAGTGTGCTCGACTGCAGAATACCCTGTTACCGTTAGGCACTCCGGAAGGTTTGCTGATGCGGCATTTGATTTTCGACATCTATGTATATGATCTAGCGAGCCGAAGGATTTAAACCAATATCTAAATTCCCAATCTGTGAGTTTGGTTGAGTTATCTCTAAAAACAACAAAAAATTTCAACCTAAATCTTCATTTTCGACTGATCGTTCCTATGGCAGCTGTATGATGTAGTGATCCGTTCTTAACTAAATTTGGTCGGAATGTATGATAACATCCCGAATGCATATTCTATCAGTTTGGCTGTTTTACTGATCATTTTGTTACTTTATAGGGTTGGAGATGATTCCTTCAGCCTGTTACATACATTTCACAAAACCATTATACCCTTTTTGACCATTTTCAAAGGGCACAGGGTATAAAAAGTATTTTGCACTAAATTTCGGTTAGTTTCCTTAACATTTATGCCAAAAACTGCAAAATGTTATTTATAGTATTTACATGGTATTCTTTTAAATTGAATTGATTTGTCAAATCTTGATAGATTTTCAAAAGAGATGTTTTTTTGACACTTTTATTATACAAATATTGATTTGGTATCAAAATTGGATGATTTTGAAAAATGCATTTTTTCGGAAATTTTACAAAGTAACCCCTTTACATTTTTCGAAAATTTTCGAAAATTTTAAATCTTAGGGTAAAAAGTACTTTTGCACTAAATTTCGGCTAGTTTCTTTAAGATTTATTACAAAAACTGCAAAATGTTCCCTTATTTATTGTATTTTGTTATTCTTTTAATTTGAATGGATTTGTCAAATCTTGATAGATTTTCAAAAGCGATGTTTTTCACCATTTTATTATACAAATATTGATTTGGTATCAAATAAAGAAGAAATAAAGGATAAAATTGATCTCTTCCCTAGAGTTAAAGATGTTTCCGGCCAAATTCTGCTCAATGGGAAACCGCGTGAATTGCATTCCTTTCGCATGATGTCTTCCTACATAGCACAAAACTTTCTGACGCACTGTCTGCTGACTGTGCAGGAAACGTTGCAAGTTTCCGCCGACCTGAAGCTGCCCACATCCACATCCAAGCAGCAGAAGCAACAAATTGTAAGTTGCAAAGTAAATATTATTTTTAACTATCTCTAATCCTCCACAATTCACAGCTGAATGAGATTATTGACGTGCTGAATCTACAATCGTGCCGTCAGACGTTGGTCCGAGATATTTCCGGAGGCGAGCACAAGCGTCTTTCCATCGGCATCGAGTTGATCACCAATCCTCCCATAATGTTCTTTGATGAACCCACTAGTGGACTGGACAGTGTCTCCAGTTATCAAGTGATGTGCTATTTGCGGAAACTGGCCCACCAAGGAAGGATTGTGGTGTGTGTGGTGCACCAGCCCAGTTCCAGGCTGATGCAGCTCTTCGACGACATCCTGGTGCTCTCCAACGGCGAAGTCCTCTACTCAGGTGCACAGAGCGAAATGTTGGAATGCTTCAAGGCGGCAGGTTTCAGTTGTCCACAATATTACAATCCCGGCGATTTTGGTGAGCAATCTGATTTACAGCAGTGGTGGGCAGCCAATAATTTTAGTTGTAAATTCTGCAAACAGGGTCATAAAATATTATTTACCATCAATTTTTATCGAGATTTCCTAGAATTTTCTAGCCAACAAATCCGATTTTTTTTTGGTGATCTTGACCCCATATGAATAATAAAAAAAACTTGCTTGATGGTACACGAAAAAGCCAAATTGATTGCCTAGTGCTCAGCGCCTAAACTTTTTTTTATTTATATATTTATTTAATGTCAGGCTAAAAGCAGCCGACACAAAAATTTAATTTAAAAAAAATTAAGATTAAAAAATATATTTAAATTACAATATATATTACAGTTAATATCTAAAGTTAGTATCTAAAATGAAAAAGAAATTGATTGGAACAACATTTGTTGCAAGGATTGGGGAAAAACCAGAAAAACCCAATCAGACCAAAATAATATTAAAAAGTAGTTAATTTGTTGGACTAGTTTAACATAATAATAAAGAGACTAATCGTACGGTACAGACTATTATAATCTGCACACAGAATACGAAGAGGGCTATGCAATTCCCAGTTAGTTGAGCAATGCTAAAGATACAATGGAATAAAGTTACGAGTTATTCTAGAAGGTACGCTGAAGGTTATTTCATCCAATAAATTACTGCGGATGAACACTACTCCAAGCATAATTCCATGGTTAGTAAGAGAGGGAAGACTGAGTACGAGAAGTCTACTAGAGTAAGACGGCATCTGAATTTCTGAGTTGACACGATATTGAGAAGACCACTCGCATGATCTGTATTCAAGAATCGGACGAACAAGTGCCAGGATCTAGTCAAGAATTTAGAAGGTGATATTGTGACACCACAATAGCTTGAGATTTTCAAACTGTTTGAACTGTGCTGCCTTAGAGTATTTCCTTATCTTTTCTTTCCCATTTAGTGCTGGAAGTTGGCAGTGAATCATCGAATCAAAGCTGCGAAGCGCTCATCTCACAGAACAAGGCCAGGTACGACAGTCAGCAGAGTTTCATGAAGGCAACGACCGATGAGCAGAGTGAGTCCATTTTAAGAGTGTGTGGTAATCTTTGTGTCCGTTGCTAATCATCCGCAAATGTCTTTGTTTCTGTGTCTGTTTCCATTTGTTCAACTGCTACTCCAATTCTATCTGTGCTGTATCTGTGCCGTTTGTCTGCCTCAATTGTATTTCAGCAGCGCTCATCAAGGTAACGGATACAACTAGTGACGAATTGCAGTTGATTAGACCCAAGGAGCGGGTGGATTTCTGCACACAACTCTGGGTTCTCCTCAAGCGACATCTGCGTGTCATATCACGGGATATAGTAAGATATAATAACTCACTCAAGCTTAATCGAAACATTGATTCCGTGCTATTCTTACAGATGGCCGTGCAGTTGCGAGTTTTAATGCACATTGTGGTCGCTCTGTTGCTGGGCGTGGTCTATTGGCAGATTGGCAACGATGCTGCCAAAGTGATTAGCAATGTCTCTTGCTTGTTCTTTATCATATTATTTGTGTTTATTGGCAATGCCATGCCGTCCATACTGTTAGTCCTCCAGGACTCTTCAGTGTTCATCCGGGAGTATTACAATGGTTGCTACTCCCTCAGAGCCTACTTCATATCCAAGGTGCTGGCGGATTTACCATTGCAGTTGACTTGTCCAACACTTTTTATTGGCATTTGCTATTTTATGACTGGACAGCCGCCGGAGTTCTATCGCTTTGCCATGGCCTGGAGCATCTGTGTGTTGACTGCATTTGTGGGACACTTTATTGGCGTCATTTCTGGCACACTGTGCAACCTGCAGATGTCCATGTTTTTGGTACCATCAATTACCACACCCTTTCTGCTCTTCTCGGGCTTTTTTATACATATGCGAGAATTGTCCTGGTTTCTTCGTCCGCTTTGCAATGTTTCATTCTTTCGATACATTTTCGAGGGTCTCATGCGATCCATCTATGGCTATAATCGTGGTCAACTGCCATGTAAAACGGACTTTTGTTTTTTCAATTCATCCGAAAAGTTTCTCAAGGAATTCGACATGGCTGGCGATGAATTTGCCTGGGATCTGACATTTTTGGTAGTAATGTTGCTCTTCTTGTTGATCGGCTTCAATATCTCGTTACATGTGGTCGTAAAACGAGCTCTTTAATTGACAATGGTCTAGGCTAAGTGCTAAGGGAAGTTGGACCATGAGTTAATGGGAACCGTAAAGATTATAATATTTATAGCTTACAAATTATAAAATACTTATTTGTTTATTTTTTACCAATAAATGTATAAATATCTCTCATTTTGAGCCAAATAAAAAAAAAAGTTAAATTTCCGTTCTTCAAAACCTTATTTTCAATTTGTATTATAAAATTTAATCGTAAAGTGTATTTATGCAGCAAATTGAAAATCAGAGTTGTAATTGAAATTTAACTATTATTTAATTTTATCATTCTTGAATCAAATAATAAGAATTAGAAAAAAAGATTTAAATGAAAATATATTTGAAAAATTTCTCATCCGTAAGAAAAACATCTGAAATTTTCCCAAATATTCAAATCAGTTTTTTAGACTATCAATCCCCGGATTTTATTCAAGTGGAGTTCTGTATGCTATATTAAACCTGTGTTTTAATCGAAGATTGCGATGCTCTAAGAATGATTAAGAATCAATGCGATTTAAGTTGTACTTTAGCTAAATTCATTAATTCAATATTCAATATAATTCACAAATCACAAATGTGTCATGTTTACAATTCTTCGCATTATGCTCATTTACCTAGTCGATGGACACGCTGGAGATTTCCATGGAGCTGCCATCGTTGGTTGCCTGCTGCTCGGAGCTCGTTGGCGTTACCTCCGCCGCCGACGTTGTTGTTTCATCCAATGCCGCGGCTACAGCTGCCGCCGATGCAGCTGCTGCTGATGTGCTGCTTGTGGCAGGTGCTTCCAAAGTGATCCTTGTTGTAGTTGCCGTCGTTGTTGTTGTTGTTGTTGCCGTGCTATTGGCCCCTGGAGCTGTAAGGCTTCTTTGACCTGACTGCGTTCGACGAAGTCCCTCGGCCACTGTGCGCGGTTGTCGTGAGCTTGTCGAACCTGATGTGGTGCCTGATGATGATGAAGAGCTTGTTGTTGCTGTCGCGGTGGCAGTCGTTGTGATTGTTGTTGTTGTCGTCTGGCTACCGTCGTCTGTTGAGGTAAATGGCCCACGTGAACGCATATCCAGTTGCTCCCATTCCATTTCCTCCTCGGAACTGGTTTCTGCATTCGCCATCGTTGTTGTTGTTGTAGTAGCCTTTTTTTTCTTTTGCTCGGAGCTGCGCCTCCAATCGATTGTCTTCAGCAAGGCCTTAGCCTCGTTTTTACGCTGCAAAAAGAAAAAGGAGAATCAGCACTCGATGTTCAGACAATCTTGTAGACTTACATCATCCGAATCCAGACACTTGTAGGCATAGCAGGCAGCACGCTCGTAGTCGCTCTTCTTCTCATAGTAGTTAGCCAGCGTCATGTATCCTTGATAGAGGCTTTGCTTATCGGTGGCAGCGCGTTCGTCCTCACAGTACAACAGGTAACAATGGACGGCCGTCTCATGGTCGCCAAGCTTCTCATGTAGGCTGGCCAGCTTGTACATGGCAATGCCTTCAATGTCACCAACATCACATGCCTTCCAGTAACATTTCACTGCATTCTCGCACTTCTCCAGCTTTTCGTAGGTCTCTCCCAGTGCCACCAACATGCGGGAATCGTACGGACGCAATTGATGGGCAATTTTAAAATAATACAAACTATAATAGTGCATTTTGATAATCTCATAGGCCTGTCCGAGGCCATACCAAGCACGATAGTCTCGTTTGTTGACCTCCACCGCTTTGCGATAGCTTTGAATAGCCGCATTTGTGTTTTTCAGCTCCATAAACTCATGTCCCATCAGAGTCCATGCTGCCAAATATTTGGGATTGAGTTTCAATGCGCGCTGGAAGTATGAAATGGCCACCTGATGATCACAACGTATGCTATAATAGTTTCCAATGACACAACAGGTCTCCGGTCGATACTTGTTAATGCTGACAGCCTTGTGGGCCAATTGGGCCATTTCGGTTTTCATTTCCTTGACAAACAGCAAATTGGAATAGGTATCAACATTATCCAGGCGATATGGATCGTTCTCAAGCAACGCCTGAAACAGCTCAATGGCTTTGTCCACATCTGCAAGTATTACAACGGCATGTTTTTAACGATATTGGTAACAAGTTTCGTTTTGACCCACCTCGTTTGTTATGATAAACCAGTGCCATTTGGGCTGTTATGTAGATGCTCTTGCTGAACCCCGCCGTCTGCAGATCCTCGAATATCTTGAGGCCATCATCGTTCAAATATAGCTCCAGATAGGTGTGTGCCATAAAGAAGTGACGCATCCAGTGCTTTCCCAGTTGCAGGCTTAGCAGCTTCTTCTTTTCCATTATTAGCGGCGATAACTCCAGGTATGCACTCCACAGCATGGGCACCAGACTGATGGCATTTAAAAGCATTTGCTCAGCTGCTTGATTAAGATTCAAGGCTTTAAGCACCACACCATACAGATAGATGCCATAGCCATCTAAGCGACTGCGTCCGTATTCCGAACGCAGTGTAGCCAGTAAATCCGTCAGGTCACGCATTTGATTCGGCTCATTGAGATTCGCTTGATCTGTGGTGGAGTCGAGACGACGCTTCTCCCGTGCCATATACGTGGAATATAGATGCAGAAAACGCGGCACATCCGATTCACAGTTCCTTACGGCATGTGCCGCTCTATCGTATTCCCGCACATCGTAGTAGCTTTTGGCCAAAAAGTAATCGCTGTAGTCAGCGGGCGCAATACCCTCCAGTTGGCACTCGCTAAACGAATGATCGTCATCTGGCGGCGCATTGTCGATGTGCACATCGCATAAGCCGTGATGCATTTCCGCCAGCCATTTGGTGCTGTGCAACAAGCCGCGCTTCGAGCACTCGATGATACCGCGACGCAGCTCCTTCTTCACATCCGACAGCGGCACGCTGAACAGCTCCTGCATTGTGCTTTGCTCCCTTTATACAATTTCAATTGGAGCTGAAAATTTTCCAATCATTTGCTCTTGAGCGCGCTCAACAAATGCATTTACCGGTAGAGTTGTTTGTATCAAAATCGCCTATTAACGCTGTTGCCGGTAGAGATGGAAAAACATCGAAAGAAACATCGATGTTTGCAAAACATCGTAACCATCGATGTTTGGTACGCCTCAAATGTTCTAAAATAAAATAAATAAGCAATACTGATTTATATGCAAACGTTTTCATAAATGGTTTCATTAAATTATATGTATTGCGCAATCAATGCTAAATCTACGAAAATAAACTTGAAATGCGCGCTTAAGTGAACGAACGAACGGAATCCCTGATTTTAGATCATAAGTTCAATTGTTCTATTCGTTCATTTTGGTCCAATTACAGCAGTGTGACCACAAGCTGCAATAAAACAAACCATTGAATATCTTACAGCACTGGAAAGCAGCTGCGCAAAAAGTCGTAACAATAACAAAGTGTGATATTGGAATTGATAACAAACGAAATCTACGAAAACATTTCTTTGTTTATAGGAGCGCACAGCAACAACAACAAACATAAGACTCAAGATCGCGCCATATTCAGATGCGGAAAACAACCGCAAATGCAAGCAATTGCAGTTACAGTTACAGTTGTAGATTTAAAGGTCAATTAAGTTTTGGAGCTGTAGCTCAAAGTTTACACTATACATATTTAGGTATAAATTGTTGTGAATAATGTGGAGGTGATTCATTTGTTTGTGACAACAGTAAATCCAATTACCTTTATCTGACCGAACAGTCAATTGAGCCTCGGTATTAATTGAGGGACAGTCATCGCACAACAAGAATAATAACAACAATGAAGCTCCATTGTAATATCATCACATTCTTCGCCCTGCTGCTCTTCATAACAATATTTAGTGAGGGCAACTGCTTTTGGCCATTTAGCAAAAAAGGCAAAAAACCCCCACCACCTCCGCTGACGCCACCGAAAGAACCACAGCTATCGCCCGTTATATTTGGTAAATATTGATTGAAGATGCATAGAAACAAGGTCAAGGTCAGACATACAGTTAGTCAAGTAATGGTGTTGACGAATTCAAAAACTTCTTTTTTTTATTTTATTATCATAAAAGAAAGTCATTTAAACTTTAAATTTTACTTGTATATTTAATATTTAACTCTATAAATTTAACAATACTCTATAAATTTATTCAAATTGAAACTATTACTAAAATTAATTAAATTTGCTGAGTTTATAGTTAACGATAAATTAATATATTTATTCATATGTATGCAAATTTCAGTACCAGGTGATGGCGGATCTCAGGTAGAAGCACGTTTAAGCAAATCAGAAGTACCCTATATTATATGCCAGAAGCAACATGATTGGTATAACCTATGGCTAGATCTGGAACAGCTGGTGATACCAATGGTCTTCTGTTGGATAGACAATGTGAAGCTTTACTATGATAAGATAACACGTACAACGCACAATACTCCCGGCGTGGAGACACGTATTCCCGGCTGGGGTGATCCAGAGGTTGTGGAGTGGATAGATCCGACTCGAAATAAGGCTGGTGCCTATTTTAAGGACATAGCCAATGTATTGGTCGAGTTGGGATACGTACGACGTCACAATATCTTGGGAGCACCTTACGATTTTCGAAGAGCGCCAAGTAAATTCAAACTTGAATAATGTATCACCTGTATAATATAATATAATGAATGCAACTTCTTTCAGATGAGAACAAACAATTCTTTATCGATCTGAAGCAGCTGGTGGAGGATGCATACGAGGCAAACAACCAAACGGCCGTGACATTTATAACGCACAGCATGGGCAGCCCCATGACATTGGTCTTCCTGCAGGAGCAAACTCTGGAGTGGAAGACTCAATATGTGCGCCGTCAAATTAGCCTGGCTGGCGCCTGGGCAGGCAGCATTAAGGCGGTTAAGGTGTTCGCCATGGGTGATGATTTGGATTCCTTTGCGTTGAGTGCTAAAATACTTCGTGCTGAGCAAATATCGCATCCGTCGACTGCTTGGCTGCTGCCATCGCCGCTTTTCTGGAAGCCCTCGGAGGTGCTTGCGACCACTCCATCACGCAACTACACCATGGCACAGTTGGAGCAGTTCTTCAATGACATTGATTACAAAACAGGCTGGGAAATGCGTAAGGACACGATGCGCTACACACAAAACTTTAGTCCTCCAGATGTCGAGCTGCACTGCCTCTACGGAGATGGTGTCAGTACCGTGGAGAGGTAAGTCCTCAAGATGCAACTGTTTCCCAATAGAATATACATAATTCATTCCATATTATTCAACAGATTGCAGTACAAAAAGGACAGCATAGCGGGTGAAACTCCCAAACTTGTCATGGGAATTGGTGATGGCACAGTTAATCAACGATCCTTGCGCGCTTGTCAACACTGGTCAGGATACACAAGCTCTCCGATCTCGACCCTGGCGCTACAGGGTGTCGATCACATGGGCATTCTGGTGCACCAAGATGTGCTTCAATATGTGCGCACTGTCATGCAGCAACCATAAATTTTATTGACAACAAAACGGCTACATTGTATAGCCTATTTACACTGAGACCGACAAAGCGCTTTTTTTCAGTGTGGTTATCTTTCGCAGGAAGTTAAATAGTTTTTTTTGCTTATAGGTCTAAGTGTAAAAGCCATATCACTGCGGATGGTAGTCCGCGCTAGTGACGAAGGCATTACTAAGTTAATCTTTCCATAAATAATGTTCTTTGCTATGACTCAACTGTATGTTTCAATTTAATTTTAATCCTTAAGTTTTTCCTAAATAGAACAATTTAAATGTTAATTAAGAATAAAATCTACTTATATCACAAATTGAATTTTAGCACTGTTAGCTTCATTCTGCCAGACTTACAGTTTTCGTTTGTTTCTTTTTTCGCGCCTTTGTTTTAAAACTTGCGATATTTAGTTAGAAACGTGAGTATGCAATGAAAACTATCGCCAAGTGCCTTGGTCAACTATCGATAAAGTAAAAATCGATAAGCATGCACAAAGCCATTCAACAATTACTTGCATTAAATTCTTGTCACATTGTATTTTATTTTGCCTAAAGTTGTTAATTTTGAATATGCCACACGGCCATTCACACGATCATGGACACGGATGCAGCCACGAGGCGACCGATGTCGATCATGCCCTGGAAATGGGCATCGAATACAGTTTGTATACAAAAATCGACCTCGAGAATACGGAGTGTTTGAACGAAGAGAATGACGGCAGCGGCAAAACTGTATTTAAGCCGTACGAAAAGCGTCAGGACACGAGCAAGGTGGGTTAACAGTTTGTAATAGACTTATTATATGAATTATACTTTCGTTTGTAGTTTGTACAAAGCGATGCAGATGAGGAGCTCTTATTCAATATACCGTTCACCGGCAACATTAAGCTTAAGGGTATTATTATCTGCGGAGCCAATGATGATTCCCATCCCAACAGAGTCAAAATGTGCGTATATCCAATGTAACTTTAAGATTACTAACGACTTAGAATGCCTGCGGACAGTTTCAAGAATCGACCCAAGATGACATTCGACGATGCACACGGCAAAGCGGATCAGGAGTTCGATCTGACACGCGATGTGCGTGGAGAAATTGAATACTCACCCAAGTAAGTAAATATGTTTAGAAATATAAAAATAATCATAATATTGTGTAGTCTTTTCCATACTCACCAAAGTAAGTAAATATGTGATTGGAATCTGCAACTTAAAAAATAATTAAATAAAAATAATATGTTTAGAAATATAAAAATAATAATTAGAATATTGTCATACTTGTAGACTTTTCCATAACTTCTAAAGTTAACATTAAAAATTAATTAAATCTTAACTTTTTCAATATTCACAGAGTTGTGACCTTTTCCTCGGTGCATCATTTGTCGCTGTATTTTCCCAGTAATTTTGGGGATGACAACACCCGCATTTATTACATTGGTTAGTCTACCTTCTATTCAGTTCTTCATATATCAAACTAACTCCATTGTTTTAACAGGTCTTCGTGGAGAGTTCAGTGAGGCGCATTATCATGGTGTCACTATTTGCAACTATGAGGCACGTGCCAATGCTGCCGATCACAAGGAGAAGGCATTTGATGGCGTTGGACGTGCTATTCAATAAATTTAATTTAATTCATATTTAGAACTGAAATTTGTAATACATACTTACTGATCGAAGCAATTACAATGAACGTGTACAGTTTATAAAATGAGATGTTTCTTTAATTTATTCTTTATTGTTTTCTTATTGATTTATGCTTATAAGATGAGATATCGAATCACTTGTGTCAATGTCAATGCATAACGCGTTTTATTTACTCAATAGTGGTTTACTCCTTTCCTTTTTTTTTTTGTTTTGTTTGTTTATTGTTTTCCATTTTGTTTTCTTTTTGTATTTTAATAAATGGTTTATATGTATTTTACAAAGCGTTTACTTAAATGTATTTTTAATTTTACATTTATACCGAATAATTTGTTATTTATTGCACTAGTGTTTTTATTTTCATCTTCATCTTTTTAATAATTTTTCTCCGCCTGCTCATTTATTGTAGTTGACCTTCATCTTCGTTTAAACTTTAAAGTATGCTTCTTTGTTATCTAATACATAAGTAGATGATAGACATGCACAATGTGCTCGATGTTTTGGGATTTTTACTTTTGGAAATACCCTTTTTTATTTGATTCGGTTTTTTTGAAACACATTGTGCAAATAGGAGAAAACTCAAGTAATTAAATGAATGCTTAAAGATGTTTTTTCTTTCTTTTTAATTAGGTAAAATTAATAAATACATAGATATATATTTACAAATTCGCGTTTATTGGCTGAAAATATGTGATATATATTTAACTAGAAATTGTTGCTGCTGTAGTTCAGTGTTGTGGGCATGGTCGTGGGAGTTGTATATCTTAAAGGGGGCGTTCCATAAAGCATACTTCCTTGACCAATTTGTGCGATTCTTTAGCTAGATACATACATACATTTTCATATATATTTAGTTGAGGATTTGTATATATGCATATATTCGATTTAGTGTATGTATGTGTGTGTGTTGTTCTTGTTTTTCTTGAAAGTGATTTTAAAAAAACGATTTCTCTTTTAGTATTTGAATCCTGGTATTTTGTGTGTATGTGTTTGTCTGTTTTTTGTTCAACAAAATTTGTGCTCTCGTTCCATAGTTGCAGTTAAGGTTCATATATATGTAGATTTGTATATATATATATATATATATATGTATACATATGTATGTATAGTATATGTATATATGACTATAAGTACGATTTTTGCATCAAATCAATATCAATCCGTTTTTAAAAAATACGTTACACTCGAAATGGCGTGTTCTCGATTTTTGCAGATACCCCAAAAAATCGTTTAGTTTTCGTATTTGATTTCATTTCAAAGAGTTTACGTTTAGTATAAAAAATCATTATATCGAAAGTATAAAAATCGTATTTAGCCTTTCATTTATTTATTTATTTTTTTTAACTTTAATTTTGTTATGTATTTATAATTTTTTCGTTTTCTTTTGGGTTTCTTTAGCAAAAGCGGGTGTATCTTCTTCATCAAGCAGGTATTCGAATGTTACTTGGCAGGATTATTTTTTTTCTTTTTTTTTAATATATATTTAAATAGTTTTATAAAAGCTTTGTGTTTTTCAGTTGTTTGTCTTGATCTTTTTGTTGTTGTGTATGTTGTGTGTCAAGTGTTTTGTGGTTTATGCAGGCCTGTTTTAGTTTTTGCATTTATTTAACTATTAGTATTTTTTTGTTTGTTTTTGTTGTTATTTGAAAAGTAGTTGCATTTTTATAGTTCTTATGTGTGTGTTGTTTTTATTATTTATATATTGGTTTTATTTATGCTTATAGAACTCACATTAGGCGACATTGACTTAGCTGGCTAGTTAATTAAATAATTAATTAATTTGTTTCAATACAAGTATGTATCTACAATGGAATTTATCAATGATAATGATATCAAAATTATTACTGTTCATTTTGTAATTAAATTATTTAAAGCTTTTTGTGTGTGTGTGTATGTTTGTGTTTTAATTTTAAATCCAACAGTTTGTTGTATTTGAGAGACAAAATGATAATAATAGTTGAAATAATCATCGTTAACAATCATTCTTTCAAAACAGAAGAACCCAACGTGTACATTAAAAATCTATTTACAATTGAATATTTCGCTACTTATGCACATAGATTTACTATTCAATTTGATATTAAATAATTATTATATATATAGTTTTTAGCTACACTTTCCTACAAAATGCTCGCTAAATTATTTGCTTACACTTTCAGATTTATCAGTGTCGTTAATACAATTGAATTGCCATGAATATTGCTATATTTAGCCCCTCCTCAAATCGTCCCAATATCAAAACCATAAAGATTAAATTAAATCAACATGTTGCAAATATCATAAAGTACAAATCAAAAGATCTGTTGAGTTCTTGTATCCCAAAACAGAACAAGAGGGAAGGGCCAGACATGTGATTCGGCTTGCCGAGACTACACTTATTAAATAACAAGTTTTTCTCATTTTACTTAATATACTTTATCTAGCTTTTTCTTATATCATCTTCTGTTTTATCTATTGTATTTATGCACTAAATTTGCGTTGCGCTACGTTAGTTTATTATAATTAATTTGTTTTATTAGTTTTAATATCTATGGCTAGATTTTTTAATTATATTTATTTTGTCATTTTTATTTTTTTGTGGTTTTAATTTATTCAAATCATCATCACATATCAAAAAGTTTACAAAAATTTTACCATTAGCTACATTCTTCATTGCATGTAATTTGTATCTGTATTAATTTATTTATTTATTATATTTCATGCGCATCAGAATAAAACATACAACAATAGATATTTTTGTTGTTGCTAATTTTTAGCCACAATTAACCATTGTTGTCAACAAGTTATGCCACTTAAATCATCAGGCCGTTCATCCGATCAACAATCAACATGTTGCTAATAATATTGCACTTTAATTTATTCAAAATTTAACTGAACGCTTCCCAATCGATAATTATGCTCGTTTAACAATATTCTTTAGTTTTAGCTTAGTTTTTTAGTTTCATTTCATATTTTATCTTATGTTTTCCATTGTCTTTGTGTTTATTTTTTTTAGTGTACGTGTGGGCATGTAAAAGGCATTTGTTTGGTTTCTTTTGTGTATTTATCATTAAAGTTTCATTTAGTTTTAATCTTTTGGTTTTCATTTTGTATTTTGGAAGAACTGAGCTGAAAAACCTGAAATTACTTTCACTATTTGCTAGCTTTCCAATAATGTGATACTCGTAGCATAATGTGATATGCTAAATAAAAAATTAAGGCTTTGTTTTAATTTCTTTAATTAAAAACACTCTATAATTAAATAAAATCCGCTTTTATTGTGGTTCAAATTGTTTCAACGAAAGCGTGTCGGCTTCATCTTTAAGCTTAGTGATATAATGTGTATGTTTATAATTATTTATAATAAATCATGGAATAGTTTACTTGAATAAAGAACGAAATTGACAAATTCTACGTCTTTTTCAGAATTTAAAAACTAATATTGCTTCGTAGGTTCACAAATAAATGGAATAAAGAATATTGTAAATTAAATCTAACAATTCCATTTTCTGTTCATATAACATATAAAATAATATGGTTATGATACAGTGTTAATTGATGTAACAATTGCATCGGTTGCTCTGGCTTTGTCTCAACGAAACCCATAAAAAATCAAAATGAAATCTAGGAATATTTTGTATCTGTTAATATTGAAGATTATTTTACAGACGAAACGGACGAAAAATTAAAATTGACATTATATAAAATTGAATTTGGCGTTCGCTTCTTCTGTTCAGTTAACAAAGTATCAATATTTATGTATTATTTGTTATTTATTAAACAACTTACTATACAAGCTCTCACTGTCTCACGTTTTTTGCATACTTGCTGCTGCTGGCTACAATTTGATTTTGTTTGGTTTTGCGCATTTTAACAATATTTTGCATTAATTTTCGTAATTTATATTATTGGTATTTTAGTTTATTGAAACAATTCAATTACAGTTTAATTATAATTACATACTGTTTAAACTATGCATTTCATTATTTATACAACATTTCAAATGATTTGCCATTTTAGTCTATCAAAATGTTTATTGTTTTACCTTCTGTTATCTATTTTTCTTTATTTTGTGTATTGCAAAAATGTGCGAATGTCGGGTGTGGGTGTGACTTTGATGTGTGTGGTTGGGTGTATGCCAAATTCTGTTCTAAATTTTGAATAGTGTATACGAAATTGTACACGTTTGTTTTAGTTTTTGTAATGATTATTAGGCAGACTGTAAGTAAATATATTAAACGACTGACTTTGAAATGGAATCTCTTGTTGATATCGCAAATGAAACAGCGCAGCCAGTTTGCCAATTTGTCAGCCAATTTTAATTGGCCGTCAGACAGCATGTCCATTCTTCTCTGGGCCAGCCCGCTTGGCGGCAGCTGCCGCGCCCAGTCGCCTGGCACGCCATCGATCGATGGGCGTGTAGCAGCATATGAAGAAGGGCGGTACACGTGGCATGCTGCATCCCGAACTGGAGCTGGAGCTTTTGCTAAGCTGCGTCAGGGAATCGACCGTCAGCTCGGTCTGCACACCGCTGCTGGTCATGCGCGCCTCGGCCCGATGATAGGGGGGCGGCGATGACAGCATGGATGGAGCTGCCTTGCAAATAACACTTGGCGGTTCCAATTCATGCAGCTCAAAGCTATCAGATCGTGTGCTCGTTGGCGTTGTGGTCGATGGGCGAAACTCGTGCGAGCTGCTCTCGACCATGGCAGTGCGATAGGTAGCGGCAAAGTAGTTTGTCTCCAGATAGTGGCAGGATTCAAATAAATAATCATCAAACTGCAAACGTGCTGAGCTGCCAACAATAGCATCACCAACAGCACCACCATCGCTGTAGCCTCTAAAGTTGCCCTTGTGCGATTGTGTCGATGGTGAGCCCGGTATGGGCAACATGGATGACGACATGGGCATTAGCTCCAAGGAGCTCGCTGCAGCAGGTGCAACTGCTACAGCTGCTTTCGTTGTGCGCTGTTGTTGCTGCTGCTGCTGCTGCCGTGGTTGCTTGTGTTGCTGCTGTCGATGCTGCTGTTGTCTTTGCTTCATATCAACAATTTCTATTTCTTCTATATCACTAAAACTATTTAACTGTTTCAACAAATAATGCACATCATTTCGTTTCGTTTGATCAGCGGCGTCGTGTTGTTGTTGTTGTAGTTCCATTGCCATCGTCTTGTTTTTTATTGTGTCTAGTGCTTGCAATGTTAATGGAGTGCTAACGACGGCAATGCCACGACTTGTGCTACGTGGGAGGTTGTCGATTTGTCGCATATCATGCTGCTGCTGTTGTTGTTGTTGCTGCTGCTGCTGCTGCTGCAACTCTGGATAGGCCAACGCTAGACGTTGCTGCAACGTTGCGCTACTAAACGCTGCAGAGGCTCGATGTGTTTCCAGATTTACAGAGTCGATAATGCGATTGAATTTAGCTAATGCGCTTGATGCTGCTGATGAGCTGGTTGCTGTTGTTGTTGTTGTTGTTGCTGCGGTGATCTTATGTCTTAGTTGTTGTTGTTGTTTGGTTTGAGGCACTGTTGTGACGGTTTGTAAATTATCACCAACAAGGCGACGCCCACTGCCCTGAGCATCGACGACATCTGCGTCAAAGTTGCTGCTAACAATTAGATCATCAATTATAATCGAATCATAATGATCATCGTTGTCATCATCAAAATCATCACAGACATCCTCATCAACATCATCAATATCAACGCCATCCTGCAGAGTCTCGGTAACATTCAAATTCAGATTCAAATGGAGACGCTGTCGCAACAGCAAACGATTCGTTTTGCTATCAACGCTTGCAACACTGCCAACACTACCAATACTGCCACCATTGGGCGGTGCTGGCGGTGCTGCAACGGATGCTGTTGCATGTCCAATTAAGCCACGTCCAGCGGCAATAACGGCCGCTGCTCGCTGCTGTGCGGTTGCCCTAGCTAAATTCTTTTGTAAAATCAACTTCCTCGACGAAATGATGTCATTATTGTCGCTCCCCCGCGATTACCGGCTGTCGCGGGTGGAGCGAGGCCGCCCCTAACTGGAGGTACTCGCAATGGGCGAGACGGGTGACAACGGACTACGCACAGCTTGCTCCCTTGGACAGCCGGTTAGCGTTATGACCAGCTTACGGCTGCCGGCCTGATCCCGATGCTCGCACAGCCAAACGCCCTGCCATGTGCCCAGCGAGAGTTTGCCATCGGTAATGGGGATTGTCAGTGAGCTGCCCAAAAAGCAGGCTTTCACGTGCGCGGGCTAAAAGAATATCAAATTATTAGTTAACAATTCGTTATCATGTTATAAACAGAGAGACTGTAATAACAGTTATAGTTTCATTTTAAATATCAATTATTTCTTTTACATTTTATGATTATTATTTATTTAATTACTTATTTTTTTCATTTTATAAATATTGAAAAAAGTCAAAACCAATTAAAATTCTTGAGTTTAGAAAAGAAATCTGATTTTTTTACAATTGAAATGTTCACAACTGTTATTTCCGTTCCCTGTTATATGTGATTATTATTTACCATATCGTCGGGTCCTTCGCACGAATGCCTGTAGGGCAAACCTTCGGGAACTATTTTATTCAACATCATTTCCATATCGTCTCTGCAGGAAATAATCATATATTATTATTTATATTTATATTATTTATCAAATTTAACTATGTCTCACCTGACGTCTGGATCCCAGCTCTCGTTTAACGCTAAACTCGCCGAGGTGTGAAGAACTGAAATGAGAAAACGAAAAGTCAATTAATTATTTTTGGCTAGCTCTTAAATCACTACGAAATCTCTATTGTGGCTGCTCAGTTATTAGACCATCACGACGAGGGCGTTTACTGAAATTTATTATTATTTTTCAATAGAGTTGTAACGCTAATTAAGCAAACATTTAACACGAATGTTAATTAGAAATTTAAGTGGTACTTTGGTGAGAGTTACAAGCAAAGCAATTGGTTTCAAGTCAGGCTGTGAAAGCTATTTGCAATCAAATATCTGTGCAAGTAAAACTATTTCGAAAATTACTCGTACGACATGACATGATACGGCACATAAAAGATGCTGAACAAAATGCAAGCAAATTGTTGCTAATTACTTTATTAGATGACTTTCATTTCATTTTCTTTAAGTTGGGGTTTTAAAATGTTGGGGGCGTATCAAAACTTAGGTGGATATTTCGACATGATCAACACATGGTAATTAAAATTAATTAGCAAGCTCAAATAAGGCTGCTTAATTACTGTACTGTTAATAACAGTTTCTGTTAATAAACAGGGCAATATTTAACAGTTGATAGCTTGCTTGACAATTAAATAGGATAGCAGCGTTGCCAACTTTTCAATTTACCAGTTTATATTATTTTAGGCTAGATCTAACATATTTGAAAATGGAATAGCATATAAAATTTGCAAATAACTTATAGTCTGAAATCTAGCTTATTTTAAAGTCCATATTCGTGTCATCAACGAAATATTTTATAAGTTTAAAAAAAATGTAAGGCATGAAAAGACCAGAGTTAACTTTATTCATATGATCGTGAATTTATTTTCTAATATAATCTCAAATTGATCAAATTCATATTATTCATCTTAAATTCATCTTCTTGGGCAGAGGTGCTTGCATATAAAAACGCATTTGTCCAATCCATTTGAGTCGCTTAATTTATTTGCCATTCTAAAACTCTCTGTCGTTTTCAATTGCAAAAGTTGTAAAAACAAAACTGGATTTTTTAAATCAAAATAATTTATTTCTTAATTAAATTGTTTTTAATTTCACATAAATGGAATGCGCAGACATGGGGAATGTTGCCACACCAACAACTTGCCAGAAAAAATATGATAGTCTTATTTAAAAAAAAAACAATAAATATTTGAGTGAGAAAGAAAATGATAAGATCGATGATTTCTTAACTAGATTAATTTAAGCAAAATCCCTATATTTTTGCACTTGAATATAGTTTGCTATTAAGTTTTTTTTTTATTTTTAGCTTATTTTTATACCCGTCAAAAGGGTATAATGGTTTTGTGCAATGTATGTAACAGGCAGAAGGAAGCATCTCCGACCCTATAAAGTATATATATTCTTGATCAGCATCAATAGCCGAGTCGATTGAGCCATGTCCGTCTGTCCGAGTGTTTGAGCCAAAGGATCTCAGAGACTATAAAAGCTAGAGACTTCAAATTTGGTATGAAGGTTGCTGGATAGCGGTCGCAGATCAAGTTTGTTTTAAATTTCAGATGCCACGCCTCTTTCGCCTGTCAATCGCAAAAAACGATTATCAGGCGCGATCTTTAATAAAAACACTTCTTATTAAACAGGAAGATAAGAAGTAAGCCAATTTAATGACCCTGAAAGTTTCAAAGCGATTGACTATTAAATAGATATCATATAGCTGCCATAGGAACGATCAGTCTAAAATCAAGTTTTAGTATGATAAACTTTTTTGTTGTTTGAGGTATCTCAACCAAACTAACAGAATACGCATTTGGGATGGTATTCTACATCCTGAACAAATTTGGTTAAAATCTGATATCAAATAGCTGCCATAGGAACGAATTTTAAGATAAAGTACGAAAATTATTGTTGTTTTTAGAGATAAGTCAACCAAACTCACAGATTGAGAATTTGTAATTTGGTTTACATCGGTTCACTAGATCACATTTGTAGAAGTAATACGAACAATTAGCCAAAAAGTTAATGCCGCATCATCTCACCTTCGGCATGCCTAACGTAGCGCACCTACGTATGACCTATCGGAGAGCTAGGGCACAGGGTATTATACAGTCGAGCACACTCGACTGTAGCCGGCGCCCACTTGTTTAGCTGACAAAACTGCACACTGTCACAACAACGCTTAATATTCAAAGTCGCATTACCAACTCTTAATTAAAGAGCTGCGCACTTATTAAAATGGCAAAAAGGATGACTTAGATTTCAATAGATTTCTAAAAACTTGTGTACAATTCTAGACTTGTTACTTGAAACTTGATGGGTGTCATAAGTGCCTCTTGGGTAGTTCTACGGTGTACAAAAAGTGAACCGTAAATTGTTTCAAGCTCCACTTTCCAGCTAAGTAAATTCATATGAAATGCTTTGACCTTTTTCATTTTCGTTGTTGTTGTTTTTATTTGAAACATGACCAATTCATGTCTTGTTTGACTTTGAGGCATTTCGACAAAAATGCCATAGACTACTTTCTGGGATTCGAAGAAAAGGACAAGGGGGAAGTAAGGTCAAATGTTGTTTAGGTCTTTCTAATTTGGCGTCACGCCAGAAACCATAACAAAAATGGCCAACAAGCATTGAAATTGAATAGTAGTACTTAAAATCATTTAGTGTTAATAATAAATAGAGCAATAGTCGAGTCGAGAGCGAAAGTCACACTTAAATTTGCACACTAATTGCATATTCATGAATAAAATAGATGACACCGCACGACGAGAGGAACGCAGCGCAAATTAGTTTATTATCAAATCCCAAAGATGTCATTTGAGGCCCCAAAACGCTATCTCTCTGTGTGTGTGTGTGTGTGTGTGCGAGTGTGTAAGTATGTGTATGTTTATCAATGTTTATGTACAAGTTTGGGCTTTCTAAATAATTTCAAAAAACGATTATGTCATGTTGGACATGTGTAAATGGCATCAGGAATTTAGATGTTACATAGAGCCACAAGTAAACAAACAAGTGAGCAAACAAATAAATAGCTAGAAAGCAGGACAAATTAACGAAGGGGGAGGGCAGAGAAGCTAGCGGCAATCTCAAATGGACAGCCGGACAATGCAAATGAAAATTAACTCAAAATGACAGCCCGAGGGGAATCCCCTATACAAATTTGCAAATTGATTCACAGCCAAAGGGAAATGTGGTCGCTTCTACCCCCTAAACGGAAGCGCCAAACTTATCGACAGGCTGTCTATCAATGTACTTTTATTTTCTTTACTTTTAGTATAGATATTCAAATCATTAAAATTAATTTTATTTAAAATCACTTAAGAATTAAAATTAATCTTTATAACTATTTTACAACATTCCACCCAAAAATAACTTCCTTATTCAACCCGATAATTATCTGGGGTTTTATTTTTTAAATTCATGAATATAACTAAAAGATATAAACAAATCTCAACATGTCTATAAAAGTTTAGCCATGTCATCGTCATCATAACTGAGTCTGTTATAAATATGTTAACATAATTGAGCGTGTCTAGTGGATGAGGGGAATCCCCTTTCAAAGCACCTGCTCTTACTCTACCTTCGCCTGACTCTCTCGCTCTTCTCTCTTATTCCCAAATGGAATACACTCAACTGACACTATTTTCATGCTGCATGCGGCATAACAAACGACGTGGCCAGTAAAGGAAACAGCAGGTAGCGGCTTTAATATGATTTAGCCATGAACATAACAAAGTAGGGACGCAGATAGGGAAGAGGGTAGCTGTGTGTCTGAGTGTGTGTGTGTGTGTGTGTGGGTCGCCATGTTTGCCAATGGGCAGATGTGCTAAAGGGCTCAAAGGAAACATATGCATGCACGTATCAGTAGCACAAC
Organism: Drosophila rellima; assembly: GCA_035043635.1. NCBI lineage: Eukaryota > Metazoa > Arthropoda > Insecta > Diptera > Drosophilidae > Drosophila > Drosophila rellima. The sequence goes on from JAWNMV010000607.1 coordinate 2,864,834, forward strand.
GCTTAAAGCTCCAACGTTTTAATACACTGAGAGAATTTTGCAGCAAATTAAAGCATTCATCGAAAAGAACAGAAGTTTTTGTGGCATAAGATAGTTAATGATTATAATGAGCTTTATCTTAGCAATGGCGATACTTTGACAAATCTTAACGATATTAATTTGAGAAAAATATTGAATTTATATTGCCAACAAAGCATAAAATAATATATTAACATATATTTTAAAAAATAATAATATTATCTACTTCAACAACCCAGTTTTAATAAGCTTTATTACAAGCGTTAGTTAAACGGTAACATAAAGTTGTTATTATTGAAACTCGAAACTATTGTGTATAAAATTTAAAGTTCCACTTTGATTAAAATTATAATATTAGAAAATTTGTAAATTAATGTGAAACGTAGTAAAATACTTTAATGAATAGTTTTGTACAGTGTTATTACGCATACGACAAGTGTCGTTGTGGCAGGTGGCCAACAGGAAGCGTGGTTGGGTTTATTTATGCACAAATGTATATATGTATGTATGTGTGAATGTTTGTGACTCTGAGGAGGAGTTGGATGAGAGAATTTTTTGAGTGGCTGCTGTTGGTGGCCGCTTCTCATATTTAGCGGGGCGTTTAGGCACTACAAAAGTTGCTAATGTTTTTAAAGAGGCCTTTTTTATTATACAAAGTCAAACACTTTCTGACAGCGCAAACAACAAGCAAGAACGAGAAGAAGAAGAACGCACAAAAACATGCACAGACACACACGCACATACGTAGATAAAGATAAGCGTCTGCGGCTGCTGCAAAAATGTTTAACAATGGAAACTGCGGCTCGCTTATGTTTCATTCATGCACACATACATACATAAGTAGCATGTGAGCTTGTCGATGTGAGAGTGTGTGTGTGATATGTAACGCAGCACGAAAACGCTTAAATTCATCAACCCTATTACAACAGTGCACTGTTGGTTAGTTTTTGTGGTCAAGAGCCAAATACAAAAAAAAAGAAAAGAAAAAACAAATTTTGTAGCATATTTCTAGGCGCAGCAGGAGAAGGAGCCGAGAGAAAGAGAGATAGAGAGAGAGAGAGGAGGCCAGGTGCGAGTGCACCTGCTAACCACTCATTAAACCAAGGCGACACCAACACATGTGTAGTCAAAATGAAACTAGTTCAAGTTTTCATGGCAAACAAACGTAAAATGTTTGTTGTCCCGTGTCGCTGTCGTAGTTTTCTTTACTTTTATTTTTTTTTTGTTATTTTTTTTGTGTTCCTTTTGCTGCCATTTTGCATAAATAATATTGATTTATTGGGTAGCGCAACATTTGCGGCTCATAAGCGAACAATATTTAATGCTAAAGCGACTGGCAAAAGGACGATAGCACACAAGGCGCCAGGCCAAAAAGGAGCCCCCGTTTTCCGACTGACGCCTGGCATTGGAGACTATGGAAACCAAAGTATGACACACACATGGCTCATTTTTATGCCATCGTTTTAGGCTCCCCTCATTCAATTCGCGTCAGTTCCATGTCTTCGATATGGTTGTAAGGCATATAAAGTTATTCATCGGGTTGGTTGAAACAACAACAAATATTTCAATATTTTTATTAGTTTTCTGAATATTTGCAACTCATTTCTTTTCATACATTTTTATAAAACAATTGTTTTGTATTTAAATTTTTTAGCAACTTTGTAATGAAATATTAAAAATTTCACGTAATTAAAATCAAAATAATTTTAAAATTAATTAAGTATTTTTAAAAAACTGATTTTCTGTTAAATTTCAAAGTAATTTTGTACATTTTTAATTTGAATAATTGATATTGTTGTCATCTATTTTTTTTTTGCTTTGGATATTATAATACAGAAATTAAAAAGTAATTTATCTATAGATTAATTTTAAATTTATTTAAAGAAAAAGAAAGAGTTTTATATAAATAAGATTTTTATAGAAGCATTTAAAATTCAATGCCACCAATCATAAAGGGAAGAGAAGAAACCAACCGATTTACTTTGCTGTTTCCATTCGTCTATTGTTTTTTCGCTACGTTTTACTGTCACGACACGAATGAAAAGGACACCCCACACAGGGCACATACACTAGCACAGACCATATCCTATATGCAGAGAAAAATGTTAAAGCGTCGCAATGTTACTTTATTTCGAACTGCCTTTATCCCCAACTCCGTAACTCCACCCACATTGCTTTCGGTTTCAGTTTCAGTTTGATTTATTTGGTGTTTTGCTCCTTGTTCTCTCCTTCGACTAAACTCAGAACATTGGGGAGTCCTTCCTCCTCCTTTTTTTTTTTTTTGTTGAAAAATATGCTCGGGTTATAAATTGAAGTTGAGCCATTTATATGATCTTGCGATTATGTAGCAAATTGCTACGAGTAAGAGGATTTCCCTTCAAGGCACACGGACCAAAAACACAAGAGAGTCCATTTTCCATGTCGACCAACTGAAAAATGTTTGTGCAATTTTCATTAACTGCAAAACGATAGAACTCGCATCGAAGTTGAGCTATAAATCATTAAAGGACATAGTCAACTCAATTCCAGGTCAAAACATTGAGCTATTGTTATTATACTGAAGAATGATATTAAAATGAGAGAAAGGAAATCCATAGCAAATTCTATTCGAAGGACACATTAGTTATGTACATATATCCTTGCTTATTATTTTTTTCCTCTCTTTGAATGGCTTTTTATTTAACTAGTTACCGTTAGCTATAGCTTTGCCGTTGCCCCACATGCTTCTTCTTCTGTCAGTTGTTTCAGTTCCCCATAGAAACAATGACAGGGTATTGAGGTCAATAGTAAAAGACAACAACATATGGCAAGGTTGCTTTGAAATAATTTTTTGAAATTAACTTTGTTGTTGTTTTATTTTTTATCCTTTTTCTGTGTGAAAAGGCTAAGGGGTAAAGGGCGCAAAAAAAAAGAGCTGACTGCCATTTGATTTGTGATGGCGCTGCACATTTTGCATGGTTGACAAGAGTAGAGGGTAGATGGGTTAACTGGGGAACTACTCACACATACATATATTTGTATGGGTATTAAGTAAAGTGAGTCTAATTAGGAAGTCCTTTTAAGAAAATCAATAAACATGTCTTGACCTCAATTAGATTTCGCTTACTACAGTTTACAATACACACGTACTAAATACGAATCCCCAGACAACAACACACACACACACACACAGATTCATTTTTTGGGTACCGTACGACAGATGAGGTGAGAAGGAAGAGACAAACACACGTGCTTTCATTTGGCCCAGAGAGCAGAAAAAAAAATGTAATAATAGAAAGAGTAAGAAATAATATAGACTCTACTGGGCTAAGACGATTTGTGTGCCAGCAGTGCAAGAAAAAAGGAAGACGAGGACGTGAAAGAGCACGGGTATAAGGACTAGGACGAGGGAGGGAGCGAGAACGACAACAAGGCAGGAAGAAGTTTGCCTCGAGCATTCACACGCCATATAGCCAGAGAACCATGACATAAAGACGTGAGAGAGACGACAACGACGACGATTGCTTTTCACTTTGAAGCTCCTTCTAAGCGGGTAACCCCCTACTCATTCCCTTGGCCCCTTCCTCTTCACCTCCTGCCGTTATTCTGCCGCTGACTGCTCGACTGGCGTTTTATGATACGATTTTATTTATTTGCTCATGTCTGAATGCTCCTGAGCCCCGGCGCACTGAGAGAACGCGTCCTGCCATTGTAATGCAAACTGTCAACAAGACCGCAAATGCTTCAAGGCAAATGTTGTAGTTGTTGTTGCAGTTGTAGTTGTTGTTTTTGTTGTTGTTGCATTGGAGGCTGTCAGAAGTCGTTGAGCCAAGGACTTGAACGGGAATTAGTGCAGCGCGTTGAGCTAGTTTGCCATTGCAATCTCATAGAACAGCAGTTGATATACAATGTGCATTACACTGCAAGAAATCATACTTTACTGACTCAACCTTTTTTTTTTAATTTTATTCAGCTATATGCAATTTAAAGTTGACTTTACTACGCCCTTAGTTAATCTTGCCCAAATCCAACTTTCAATCTGTCTAACGGGTATGTCCAAGTCGAGCAGACTCATTTACTACACTTTTTTTAAAAATATTTTATTAAATTTTAAGGTGACATTACACTTCTTAAAAACTATACTCAATATAAATCCAACTTTCAATCTGTCTAACGGGTATGTCCAAGTCGAGCAGACTCATTTAATACATATTTTATTAAATTTTAAGTTGACTTTACTCTTCTTAAAAACTTAACTCAATATAAATCCAACTTTCAATCTGTCTAACGGGTAAGTCCAAGTCGAGCAGACTCATTTAATACATATTTTATTAAATTTTAAGTTGACTTTACTCTTCTTAAAAACTAAACTCAATATAAAATCCAACTTTCAATCTGCTAACGGGTATGTTCAAGTCGAGCAGACTCATTTTCTGCTTACTTGTTGGTCTTGATTTGCACTCTTGCATCATTTATTAAGCTGTTTTCGTTTTGAATTCTTTGACATTTATGCTTTAAAATCTTTTTGCTTTTAAAACAATATATAGTATTTAAAAATTTGGTTCAAATTCCGAAGTATTTAAAACTTTGCTTCAAATTCCGCTTTCACAACAATTCCACAAACATAAGTACACACACAAAATGGATATTTCAATTACCCAGCTTTTAATTTAAATTGATTGTAAATGCATTTGTGATTGAGCGAAATTGGATCAAAAAGCGATGTGGAAAATGCATTCGTTTTGCTTTACATTGAATGCCAACAACGAGAATTTGGGCCAAATTTAATCGATGTCAACGTACTTTTCGAACAAAAACCAACAAAGCGAATGACCAACAGGAAGTAGGCAGCACAAGTGGAAGTGGCAGGCGTCCTAGGCCAAATAGATCAAATAAATGTCTGCCTTCATGTGCAATTTAATCCAGTTAGTTGTACTTCGTAATGCAAACAGCATTTAACTTTTGACTAGATGCAAAGAAAAAAAACATATATTTCTTGGGGACCTTTCGTATTTGCCCAATTGAACTTAAAGCTTAGTTTAAAGAAGCAGACATATTTTTAAGGAACAGAAAAAGATAAGGAACACACTAAAGCTTAGATTTTTCGGGTTTTATTCGTGCATTGAATCTTTTGGAAATTATTAAGTTCAACCAAATACAGAGATTTCCCTTAATAGAAGGAATTTCGTATTTACAGCTGTGAACGTGAAAATAGTAGTGCTTTACCTCACAACATTCAAAGTATAGTTTCGAAATGTCTAACATTGCAAATTGAACACAAGTCAAATTTTTTTTAAGAATATTATATATAGAAGAGAATAGCGGAAATGGCTCTAAAATGGACATTCCAACAGGACTACTATCCAAAACATATGAGCAAGCTCACCAAAGGTTGGATTGCATCCGAGAAGATCGATGTAATGCAATGGCCACCTTAGTCCCCAGATCTTAATTCGATCGAAAACCGGTTGGAATATGTGAAACGGGTTGTGGAAACTGCAAATCCTTCAAACCCAGCACAGCTTTGGCAAGTGGTTAAGGATCATGGTCTCAAATTCCATTGAAGCGTTGCCAGGTCCTTATCGATTCCATGCCGCGCCGTTGCAAACCCGTTATTAAAAATAATGAATACACAACTAAATATTAGAGAATATTAAATATGAAAAACATATTTAAATCCATTTTGAATGAAGTTACATCATTTTGGTTATCCTTTCTTGTGGCCACTACTATTTTCATGAGTTACAAAATTTTTTCAAATTTTTTTTCTTAAGCCCTGGAGGTGCATACACCTTAGTTTTTAAAGAAAATTCATTTGAATATTAATTATAATATGTTTATTAATATTTGTATCCTAGATTTTCTTTTTTATAATGCGTTTACCACATAAATATTATGCTCAGTATGTAGAACTTAGCAGCACTACTATTTTTCTGTTCACAGCTGTATGTACATTGTACATTGTATATGAGGTAAGCAAGGAATTTTTCGAAATAAATTCGAATATTTGTTAAACCATTGTGCAAACTATAAGAAATTATAAAATTGAAATTTATTCTAGTTCTTAGAGACGGAAAACTTTCTTTTAGTGTAGGAAAGAGCACTTAAAGCGTTTTGGGTGATTTTGAGACATTTTTTAAATGAAGTTTACGTTGAGACTTCAGTCCATTATATGCCAAAAAAAACATTGTTTTCTAGGGATTGATTTCAAGTATTTATCTATTTCGAAAATACGAGTTTGATAGAGTTGGAACTATACACTTTTTTTTAGCTTATTAGAACTTTTTTTAATAATTAGTATGGCTCTTTACTCACTTTGCATGTGACATAATCCCACAGAGAATTGTGACAGCTCCGGCATCTGTCTGAGGATCTCCTCGGTGACCAAATGAACGCCGCGATGCTGCGGCCTTAGATTGATTTTGCGCTGAAACCAGGCGGATCCAAACTGCAAGCCGGCTGCATTGCCATCGGCAGCGCCAGCGCCGGTGACGCCGCCGCGTCCGCCTCGATGATTCGCGGATGCCATGGTGCTATTGGAGGAGCTGCTGCGTATGTTGCTGTTGCGGCTAACGCTTTGCTTAATGTTGGCCGTACCGCCAACCGCACCGCCACCGCCGCCACCACCAACACCACCGCCACCAGCGACGCCGGCGCAGCCAGCTCCACCGCTTCCGCTGGTCGCTTTCGTGTTGCCGGCGTTTGGATTACTGCTGCTACTGCGACGCCGTTGGCCGCTACGTCCTCCGCTGTGTGTTGTTGTTGTTGCTCCTTCCGCTCCTGCGGGCGGATTCTGTGTCGATGTTTGGCGTTGCGTTTTAGCCTTGACAGACTTCGATGCAGTTGCTGGGGAGGAGGAGGAGGCGACGGCGGCGGAGGCGGCAGCAGCAGCAGCGGCTGATGTCGATGGTTTTGCGGACGACGTTGTGACGAGTCTTTGGCGATAGCCAAGTTAAGAGGACACACACACACTCGCACACTCACTGATACATACGCACGCACTCGCACACCTCACACGCAATCGGAAGGTTTTATTATTACTTGACTATTTGCTTTTGAGCACTTCTGTTGCACTTGATTTCACTTTTTTGTAAACTTTGTTCACAAACTTTTTGCTTTCAATTTATATTTATATTTTTGTATTTTTTATCGCACATTGGCCACTTGATTTCCTTCCAAGAAACTGCAAAAGAGAAAGAGAAGAATGATTAAGATTTAACAAAAATAAATTATTTCAATTAGAATTTAATGTTAATGAATAAAACGAGATACATAAATCAATTTATTTATATTTTTTTTAAATAAAATATATCTGCCGCTAACCGCTGAAGATGTTGCCGTTGTTACTTAATGCACGATATCAATTCAACTAAAATATTTATATTTAAGTTTAAGTTGGCATCGCACTAGACTGAACCGTAAATGGTTATTACAGATTTTTTATAATTATGGAAAGCTATGAACAGAGCAATAAGAAATAAATCAAATATTTTCATCTGGGCGTCTGTCTCTCCCGTGTGTGGTTTTGTTTTCATTCGCAGTCTGAGAGTCGCCCACAATCAACAAGTTTTAATTACTGCCAACAAATCGACAACAACAACGACGATAACCTCAACCACATCGACTGTTTATGGTTATGGTCATCAGCTGCTGGGGGTGACCTTGCCAGTCGATTGCATTTCGAAGTGACAAACAATTATGGAATACGTTTTAAAAGGACCGATCACTTGGCAAATAACTATAACTATTATACACGACAAATGTTGTGGCTAATTAAGTGTTATTATTATTATTATGGTCATTTATTGGCATCGCAATATATCCAAACAAGACTCAAAGGTATGGTCACCCTAAGCCAAAAGGAGTTTGAAGCAACACTCAAACAAAAATACACACAAACATGCGCAGGTCACAAAAGCTTTTTTAGACAATTGTATATAGCGAAAAAGAAAAACAAAATAAGGAGCAAAAGTCAAAAGTAGAGTAAATTTGGGCACGTGTCGCACAGCAAGTGGTGCTGAAAGGAGGCGACAGTGCGGTAAGCAAGTTCGCAATGTATAGCGAATGTAAGAAAAGGAAGCAGCGTTCTCAACTAATGGTGGCAATGACACACAGTCACACACATACATACAATCTATGCAGAGGAAGTATAGGCACAAGGAACCCACGAAAATGGTGTTTAAGAAATCGTACGTATAGTTCACAAGTTGAGTGCACTCACAAATACAATGAGAGCGCATAGCGAATACGAAAATTGTATGAAACGAAGCAATCGAAATGCATTTGAATTGAGCAGCGAGTGAAATGCGCTGATTGCTGCCTCCACATATGTGTGCGTGTGTGTGTCTGATTGTGTGGGTGAATGTAAGTGCTCTGTAATGCAAAAAAAATGTAGTAAAAAAAGGCACAGCCGAAAAATATATAAATATATAATAATAATAAAAAGGGCAGAGCACTTGCCACACAAAACGATTTACACGACACTAAAGCTAAAATCCAGGCGCACGCCACACGCTGCCTGCTGTTGGCACTATAAAAAAAAGAAGCGAGCTGAGGTGAAAGAACGACGTCATGACTGAGAGCAAAAGTAGCAGCAGCTACAAGAGCAACAACAACAGCAATAACAACAAGCGCGTTAAGGCCGCGGCAGGTACTTTTTTACGGGGCTACTGTTCAAATTTGCATATGCTTTAAATATTTAATGTAATTCAAAAAGAGGAGACAAATAAGTATCAAGGCAGCAGCGGCAAAGAAGGCAGAGGCAGCAGCATCAGCAACAACAACAACGCACAATGTGCCAATTGGGCAAGCGGCGCGCAGCTGTATAATCCAATTGGACTTTGCAAACAGGCTGAAGTGGTCAGAAAAACACAAGGCATATACAAATATTCCGAAAAAAAATGTTCGCGCATTTTGGCAAAAAATCAATTTTCCGTGTGATTGCCAAATGCAATTGCTGCTTGTGAGCAACAACAGAGGCCGCAATACACACACATACACAAATACAAACACATGGGGACACACATGTCAAAAAAAAGAAGGATTGAAGAAAAGTCATTGGTAGCCCAGGACAGACACAAGTTTACGACAGAACCAGACAACTTGACTTCCAGCTAGCTAAGAGAGCGCTCACGCCTTACGCAGCTTTCTGTAGCATTTTGTTTGATTTTTCGTCAGTTTTACTGTTAATTATTGACATAACAAATGCGGCCCCTGCAACAAGAAACAAGAACTGATGATGACGGCAACAACACCAGCCCCAATCAAAGCAAGCACAAACACACTCACACTCGCGAAGAAAATGAAAGGAAAGAAGAAGCAGATAAGGCACACGCGAAATTGCTTACATTAACTTGTCGAAATAAAAGGGCAGCCCCCAAGTAAAGAATATGAAACTAGCTTATAATTTTCAACGTTGTCGTTCTTTTTGTTTTGTGCATTCCACTTTATGACACTGTCGAGAAACGTAACGAAACGAAATGAATGAAATTGCGAGCCTATTGCACGCTTTCCTTAGCTTGCTGTATCCCACACACACACGCACGCAAGAACATATCACGTAAGCATCAAATTTAAATGCACTTAATTACATTTAATTCGTGTTTGCTTTGTTTTAATTTTTTATGGGGCGCCCAAGCATTGTGCCGCTGTAACAAACCGTACGTACGTGCGCGTCCGTCTGACAGTCCAATTGGATGCGCTCTCTCACTACTGCTGCTGCTGCTTCTTCTTCTTGTTTTAGTTATGCGTGTGCGCTAAGTTTTTCGTGTCAATAGTTTTGCACGTGCAACGATAGTATCGATAGCTGGCAACCGAGGTGTTGTCGTTCATCGACTTGCACAAATAAAAACAAATTTAAATCAAGCGATAGCACTTGCTACAATTTTCAAGCCAAGCCTTTAGCGTTTATCAATTGTTCAGCAATACTTCGATCGATTGGCACACTGATTTATCGATATATATTTTTTTTTTGGCAACGATGGCTAGTGATGTGTAAGCTCAACGGTCAAAACAATAACATGAAATGCATTTCAAAGTTCGCAGAAAGCAAAAAGAAAAGATAACATAAGCAGTGCTTACTTTGCTGTTGCTTTATTGCTGGTGTTGTAATAGTAATTAATTAGTCAATTCACTGCGTGGGTGGACGAGTTGTATGCTGATAAAAGTGCTGTTGTTGTTGACGGCGCATTGGCAGTGCGCACTTGCTGTGATTTATATTAATACCGATATCGAGATCTGTGTGCATTTTGTTAGTTGTAAATGTGCAGCAACAACAGCTATAGCAAAATAACTGGCTACATTTGTGCGTAGTGTGCGCTGGTGTTAGTAGGTCGTGTAATGACTCGGCGGCGGCTAAATATAACGGTTGTCGTTGTCTTTACGTTAGTTGCTGTTGTTGTTTTTGGTTACACTCGTTACTCGTTTTCTTTCCTTTTTTATGTGGCCAATTCACAAAATGTACATTTTTTACACCTTTCACACACACCCACGCATTTTACACTCACACACTGAAGGCGCGCGCGCGTTGCCTACACTCCGTCCTTTTTTTTTGCTCGAAATTTTTTGCACACTCTTTCCCACACCTATTCCAATTGTCGTGGTCGAGAATTGTTGTTGTTGGCTCTATGTAGTTTTCTTTTTAATTTATATGTATATGTAATACATATGTGTGCATGTATGTAGGTTACAATTTTAAAGGCTTTATTTACACAATTTAATTAATCGTTTTCTTTAATTTCTGCTCTATCTTCGGCCTCAGCCACATGGCCAAAGTATTTGCATGAAACTTTATTTTTTCACTCCGTGTGGCCTCTGTGATTTCTGCTTATTGCCTTTGGCAGGCAGGCGATAGCGTTTTCCGTTTTTCAATAAAACTCCATGGCCCTATTATGTACTCAACACACACATGCTAACGTCACACACACACGCACACACTCCACACACACACTCACGCAAGCACGCCCGATACGGATACGTACAACGTTGGGAGGACTACAGCGGTCGCTGCTGCTGTTGTTGTTGTGTGTGTGTTTTTGCTTTTCCGTTCTTGGTTTAAACTTTTTCAGAGCTAACACAGCTTATTTTTTTGCTTCTGATTTATGTTTTCTGTTACTTTTATACTATTTCTTGACCTGCGACGAGCCCCAGCGTGTGTGCCGAACGAGAGCCTCAACTGAAACTGAAATTGAGCAGCATAGCAGCAGGCGCCGTAGCAAGGATAAGAATATATTTTTGTTGAATGAGTGGGTGAATGAAAGCTCGTTTCTGTGTGTGCGTTACAACTCGTTCGTTTTAACGTTAGCATTGCTCTCTGCACAGGCGCACCATTGAGCGAGTCTAACTGCGAGTTCGTTGTGAATGCCTAGGCGTTGCCACCTGTCCAGAGTCGTAACGGTCACAAAACGTAAAGATGCGACCTTAAAGACGTTTCGTTTGCTATTATTTATTGGCGGCCCTTGTACTAATTCTGTTTTTAGGTCATTGGGACATGTCACAGTGGGGCAAAGTCAAAAATTAAAAATTATTATTTAAGTCAACTGTAACCAGACACTACATTTGAGTTAATTATTAAAGATGTATAACAAAACATTTAGTAAATTAACATAAATTTTAAAATAAGATTAAGAATTAACAGTTTAAAGTTTAGTCTGGCGGTATACAAATTCTAAAAACTGGTTCAACTTTAGTTGCTAGGTTATCTACAAATATTAAGAAAATATTAATAAGTATAAATTATTTGTATAAATTCAATAGTACATATTTTTTAAAATTTTTTAATTGAAAATCGTAACATTTCACTAATCTGAACCAATTTAAAAAAGTACTCACTTTTGTTTATCTAACTTCGATCTAGCTTAATGCCATAAATTACTTGAATCAAGCTTTAATACAATTTTCTAGTATATTTAATTTCTTTGTCCGTTTTGCAAATTAATAATTGCAATCACATAATTTTTAACGTCTAGAAAAAAGCACGCCAGACTGTAAATGCCACAGTCATTATTCAGAACACCCGACCAGACTTAAAACAGTGCCTACCAAAAAGTCAACAAATTAAATGTCCAACAAATGAATGGGTGTTTTTCAGGGTACTCCTCTTAGCTCTTTAGCAGGGTGTGCCCAGCATGTGGTCCTGGCTACATAACTAACCATATGCATGTTGTCTCCTGTTGGGTGTTACCACCTCCATGGCTCCCCTTAGCCGCATCCATAGTTATGGCCCAGTTAGTATGCAAAGCTAAAAATTGCTTTGTCGTGCTGTGGCACGCGGATAACGGTATATTGTAGCATACCACACCCAGTTCTTGAAGGCGTCTATTGTCATTTTCACTATCACACAACGTAGCTAAACAAAGTATCTAGCATTACATCGAAGCATTCAAGGCGCTACATCAAATGGGGAGTTACGACTACGGCGAAGTCTTTGAAATAATTCCATTTTTAAATATCGGGGCAAACGATTTTTTGATTAAGCAAATTCTGATATATTCTTTTTAAACCTTAAGTCAACAAAAATATAAATTTTTAACCAAAGACTTATAATATTCAATGATTAACTATTTTTTTAAGTATGTTTTTATTTTTTATTTTTTGAGTATGTCGAAATCGAACTGAAAAAGCTGAAAACTTCCTAAAATCGAATGAATATTAAATATCATAAGAATCATATAATTAATTGACTTAATATGTTATTTATTAAATTATTATTAATGTGGTTTCTGAATATAAACTTTGATCAAATGCTGTGCAGGGTATTCCAGAAATGTACGTTACTTTTAAAAGTCTGTTATTTCAGATCCTTGCCACTCTCCTTTCACTTTTATACAGGGTGCGTTCCTAGAACAAAAGCATTGCTCATTTGTATTCGTTTTTAGCGCCCAGTTTAGCCAAATCGTATTGAGTGTGGCCGATGCTCTTGGCCTTATGAACAGTCTGAATTGGCCAGGCAAAGCAGCCAGACGTTTAAGTGCGCTGGAGGAGTTTTGTATCGGTTTAAACGAGACTCATATCATATTAGTATTACCTGCGTGAAAATGGACGACGATTCGAATATCTTTGACATAGATCCCAAGGAAGCTTGGCTGGAGAAGATAACCATCGGTGGATTTCGTCGCTGGCATATTATAGCCTCCGTTCTGGGCATATTAATGAGTATTAGTGAGTGGAAACCAAATAAATATGTAATTTGGCGACTTTAACAAAAGTTTTCCTTATTTATTTTAGTGATTATGGTTTGTTGTTGCATACGCTTTCGAATACCCCGCACTAAACAGGAAATCGAAGCGGATTATCAACGTAAACAGATTACCAAAAAGTTTCGCGAAAAGCTGCAACAGATTAAGAACTCTGAAATGGATGATATGGATCTGCAAAAAGGTAAATAATAGTGCAAAGCTAAAAAAAACTTTAAAACATTCTTAAATTTTCTATAAGCTAAAATATGTGTGTTACTCGTTCGCGCCCACAGCTGCCCCAGTTTGTTGTCCTGTCACCCAAATGAGAGCCAAGCCCATTTTTGAGTTAGTTTTCTTGTATCTCGCCGCACACACATACAAACTCACGCATATATAAAATGATAAACGATTCCTTGAGTCTTGTCTTTCCCCCAACGCAATGCACGCTACTCCTGAACAAAAAGTGTATATACAATACTATATACTGAATATATTTACTTGTAGTCTTCCCGAATATTTCCTGTATATAACACTCACTTTTGTCACTCTTTCTATCACAGCACTTGCTTATATCAAATTGGAACAATATGATGATCCCTAAAGCTCTGTAAATTTTCACCTAAAACGCACATGATACTATCGGAAATATCTCTCAAAATACGCAAACTAAATCTAAATCGAACTATACAAATGACACTGCCAATGTAAGTAGCTAAACTTCTACGGTATAAATTACATATTATATAATATTTATTCACAATCCTTATAATCGATCGACCTCTACCGATCTCTTGCAGTCTGTGTGCGCATTCAGAGCGATTATTTGAACCTGCAGGCGAGCGTGGAGAGCATGAACGAAAAGCAGAATGTTAAATTTAAGATCTAAAACTTATGCTACTCGTACATACAATAATAAAAACTCGGAGAGAAATGTATAAATTGGATTTGTTTGTTTTTATTGCATTTTCGCTCTTTCAATTTAATTTCCATCAGTTTTTTTTGCTGTTATTTTGATGTATCAAAGATTTTAATTTTAGTTTCTTGTTTTGTTATTGATTTCTTTGTGGTTTTCATTTTAAATCTCTACACATACAGGCTAGTAAAGGATGTCCGGTGTGGGCAGCATTACGACAATTGCGACATTAACAGGTTGGTATTTTTATGACATTACTTTCATTCACTTACATTTAGATATTAGTTTAAAACGTTTTCTTGACAATTCTTTAGTTTTGATATACATAATATGTATTCTGCAGTTGACTCGGCAATGACTGTAACATTTTTATTTTGTGGCTGACTCGCTGATTCCGATTTTATTTTCTTATTGTTTCATTTTCTGTTGTTTTTTTTTCTAGCTCTGACTCGACAAACACACACAATTTATTTATATATTATAACGCATAACTATTATTTCTTTGTTCATTAACTTGCTCAGCTTATATTTAGCTTAATTTTCTCTTTTGGAATACTTGGAATTTTCCCTTTATTTCTATTACTGTTTGCGGTTTAATTTTCATCAATTTCACCATTTTGTTTTGGAAACATTTGCTTTCAATATGCCAAAATTCTGTGGTTTATCTCAATTTTTAATACACAATTTTTATTTTTATATAAAAACAACTAAATATACTGCGTGCATCATTCCTTTCGTATGAATGTTCTCCCCCTAAAAAAAAAACAGGAATATTTATTTGTTTGTTAAAAGTTATTTAGTAAAACTTACGTTATAGTCTTCTTTTCCGTGTTCTTAGGCTCGGGCCTTGCACGATTTAGCACCTTAAGGAAGTCTGATGTTTTTGCACGCATGCGCGAATGAATGTACGCCTTTGAACACTGTTATCAAATCAGAATGAAATAAATAGGAGTCTTACTAATAAAATTGCAGATAATCTCACTCACCTTAATGTGATAATGCAAGTAATCTCGGAACATGTGTATTAAATTGATAGTATTATCCCGCGTTTCCTTGTTGGTATGACGAGGGAAGAGCACTGCAAATATACAAAAATAAGTGAAATCATTAGATATTATTTAATTAAGACACTAAACTAATTACTTAATATTTCAACATTACTTTAATTCAGTAAAGTTATTTTATATTAAAAGTTATTGTATAGACTCAGATCGAAAGAGTATTTCAAAATATGCCACTTTGACTCCAAGGAGTATAATAGATTATATCAACTGTACACGAACACAAGTCATCTGCTTAAATATGAGGAATTAAACAGGATGCCGTTCGTCTTTCGATCGATTTGGGAGTATTTGAGACACAAGTTGAAAGAATATTTCAAAATATGCCACTTTAACTCCACAGAGTATAACAGATTAGGTCAACTGTGCACGAACACAAGTCATCTGTTTTAATATGAGGAATCAAACAGGATGCCGTTCGTCTAATAATTAATTTTGGAGCATTTGAGACACAGATCGAAAGAGTATTACAAATCATGCCACTTTGACTCCACGGAGTATAATAGATTAAAAAACTGTACACAAACACAAGTCATCTGTTTTAATATAAGGAATTAAACAGGATGCCGTTCGTCTTTTGATTGATTTGGGTGCATTTGAGACACAGATCGAAAGAATATTTCAAAATATGCCACTTTGACTCCACGGAGTAGAATAGATTAAAAAAACTGTACACAAACACAAGTCATCTGCTTTAATATAAGGAATTAAACAGGATGCCGTTCGTCTAATAATTAATTTTGGAGCATTTGAGACACAGATCGAAAGAGTATTACAAATTATGCCACTTTGACTCCACGGAGTATAACAGATTAGATCAACTGTACACGAACACAAGTCATCTGTTTTAATATGAGGAATTAAACAGGATGCCGTTCGTCTAATAATTAATTTTGGAGCATTTGAGACACAGATCGAAAGAGTATTACAAATCATGCCACTTTGACTCCACGGAGTATAATAGATTACAAAACTGTACACAAACACAAATCATCTGTTTTAATATTAGGAATTAAGCAGGATGCCGTTCGTCTTTTGATTGATTTGGGAGCATTTGAGACACAGATCGAAAGAGTATTTTAAAATATGCCACTTTAACTTCACGGAGTATAACAGATTAGGTCAACTGTGAACGAACACAAGTCATCTGTTTTAATATAAGGAATTAAACAGGATGCCGTTCGTCTTTTGATTGATTTGGGAGCATTTGAGACACAGATCAAAAGAGTATTTCAAAATATGTCACTTTGACTCCACGGAGTATAACAGATTAGATAAACTGTACACAAACACAAGTCATCTGTTTTAATATGAGGAATTAAACAGGATGCCGTTCGTCTTTTGATTGATTTATGAGCATTTGAGACACAGATCGGAAGAGTATTTTAAAATATGTCACTTTGACTCCACGGAGTATAACAGATTAGATCAACTGTACACGAACACAAGTCATCTGTTTTAATATGAGAAATTAAACAGGATGCCGTTCGTCTTTTGATTGATTTATGAGCATTTGAGACACAGATCGAAAGAATATTTCAAAATATGCCACTTTGACTCCACGGAGTAGAATAGATTAAAAAAACTGTACACAAACACAAGTCATCTGCTTTAATATAAGGAATTAAACAGGATGCCGTTCGTCTAATAATTCATTTGGGAGCATTTGAGACACAGATCGAAAGAGTATTACAAATTATGCCACTTTGACTCCACGGAGTATAACAGATTAGATAAACTGTACACGAACACAAGTCATCTGTTTTAATATGAGGAATTAAACAGGATGCCGTTCGTCTTTCGATTGATTTGGGAGCATTTGAGACACAGATCGGAAGAGTATTTTAAAATATGTCACTTTGACTCCACGGAGTATAACAGATTAGATAAACTGTACACGAACACAAGTCATCTGTTTTAATATGAGGAATTAAACAGGATGCCGTTCGTCTTTCGATTGATTTGGGAGCATTTGAGACACAGATCGGAAGAGTATTTTAAAATATGTCACTTTGACTCCACGGAGTATAACAGATTAGATAAACTGTACACGAACACAAGTCATCTGTTTTAATATGAGGAATTAAACAGGATGCCGTTCGTCTTTCGATTGATTTGGGAGCATTTGAGACACAGATCGGAAGAGTATTTTAAAATATGTCACTTTGACTCCACGGAGTATAACAGATTAGATCAACTGTACACGAACACAAGTCATCTGTTTTAATATGAGAAATTAAACAGGATGCCGTTCGTCTTTTGATTGATTTATGAGCATTTGAGACACAGATCGAAAGAATATTTCAAAATATGCCACTTTGACTCCACGGAGTAGAATAGATTAAAAAAACTGTACACAAACACAAGTCATCTGCTTTAATATAAGGAATTAAACAGGATGCCGTTCGTCTAATAATTCATTTGGGAGCATTTGAGACACAGATCGAAAGAGTATTACAAATTATGCCACTTTGACTCCACGGAGTATAACAGATTAGATCAACTGTACACGAACACAAGTCATCTGTTTTAATATGAGGAATTAAACAGGATGCCGTTCGTCTACTAATTAATTTGGGAGCATTTGAGACACAGATCGAAAGAGTATTTCAAAATATGCCACTTTGACTCCCCCGTGATAGTGTACTACTATTTGGAGGACTTCGTGAGGATTACCTACCGAATGTAACATATCCAATGTTGTCGCCCACTCTGGCATCGGAGTTAGCCAGCTCCAAAGGAGGCTCACGGTGCGAGAAGAGCACTTGTGGCGCTGTGTGCGATGCACGTCGTCCCTCTCTCAACTCCTGCATGAATACCTTGCCAATGATGACATCGTCCTCGTCTCTAAAGATGGTGCTGAAGACAACGGTGACGCGATCTGGCTTTGCCTCTACGTATCTGTTGATTAAGTTGGGGTTTACAAATACGTTCAATAAGAAGATTCAGACTCGGATCAACTTACAGAGTTTCATCGTTGCGATAGTTGATAACTGCTCGTTTCTGACCCTCTTCGCCCTGTTCCTGGTAGTCGAAATACTTTTCGAAAACTGACGCGAAACAGTTGCGCTTTAGCAGTCCAATTCTCTTTGCCACCTGCTCCCAATCCGCGGGCATTTCCTCCAGATTTATAAGTACAGAAACATTATAACCTGTAAGTAATTAAGATTATATTACATCTTTTGGTCGAGTGCAGCTGTTGTCCATGTACAAACCGTCCTCCGTTTCAGTCAATAAACTTCCATATTCCCGTTTGAGCAGCTCATCCGCACCATGCTCCTGCAGCTGTTTGTAAAACTTGAGCGAAATGCTGATCTATTTGGTTAACAAATATGATTTTACTTTTATTAATAGGTAAACCAAATTGTAATTTAATGGAATACATACCCGCACTTTTGTTTTATCGCCATTCACATTGGAAATATGATATAGTACACCGTCAAAGTCTGCTATTCGTATATCAATCGATTCTGGTTTGAGTCTGCAAAATAAAGCGTAAAACAAATCATCAACAAACAATCCAGCTACGAACCCCATTCAATATCTTATCGCCCGCATGCCAATTGGTTAGAGATTAGAATGTAGAACAGATATTTACAATATGGTATGATAGAAGTCTATGTATATGAATTTTTATATATAAATCACTTTGTCAACCAATTTTGTTTATGTGTGCATGCAGCTAATCATCTGATATATTTAATATTAAAATGATTTCGCTGGTATATAAAATCTATAAAGGACACAATCCCTCATAATAGTAGGAAAGTGATTCTAACGTCGAATTGTCTTGAAATGTAACTAATATGAGGATATGCCACTTTAACTCCACGGAGTGTAACAGATTAGGTCAATTGTACACGAACACAAGTCATCTACTTTAATATGAGGAATTAAACAGGATGCCGTTCGTCTAATAATTTATTTGGGAGCATTTGAGACACAAGTCGAAAAAATATTTCAAAATATGCCACTTTAACTCCACGGAGTATAACAGATTAGGTCAACTGTACACGAACACAAGTCATCTGCTTTAATATGAGGAATTAAACAGGATGCCGTTCGTCTTATAATTTATTTGGGAGCATTTGAGACACAAGTCGAAAAAATATTTCAAAATATGCCACTTTAACTCCACGGAGTATAACAGATTAGGTCAACTGTACACGAACACAAGTCATCTGCTTTAATATGAGGAATTAAACAGGATGCCGTTCGTCTAATAATTTATTTGGGAGCATTTGAGACACAAGTTGAAAGAATATTTCAAAATATGCCACTTTAACTCCACGGACAATAGCAGATTAGGTCAACTGTACACGAACACAAGTCATCTGTTTTAATATGAGGAATTAAACAGGATGCCGTTCGTCTAATAATTTATTTGGGAGCATTTGAGACACAAGTTGAAAGAATATTTCAAAATATGCCACTTTAACTCCACGGAGTATAACAGATAAGGTCAACTGTACACGAACACAAGTCATCTGCTTTAATATGAGGAATTAAAAAGGATGCCGTTCGTCTAATAATTTATTTGGGAGCATTTGAGACACAAGTTGAAAAAATATTTCAAAATATGCCACTTTAACTCCACGGAGTATAACAGATTAGGTCAACTGTACACGAACACAAGTCATCTGCTTTAATATGAGGAATTAAACAGGATGCCGTTCGTCTAATAATTTATTTGGGAGTATTTGAGACACAAGTTGAAAGAATATTTCAAAATATGCCACTTTAACTCCACAGAGTATAACAGATTTGGTCAACTGTACACGAACATAAGTCATCTGCTTTAATATGAGGAATTAAACAGGATGCCGTTCGTCTACTAATTAATTTGGGAGTATTTGAGACACAGATCGAAAGGGTGTTTCAAAATATGCCACTTTGACCCCACGGGGTATAACAGCTTTTTTTTTTAGAAACTTTTCTGCTTTTCTGGCATTTCTGTTGTTGGGGCGATGACTCAAGTGCATTCAAGCTTTGTGCGATGGGGAGGTGAAGCTGTATGAAGCTGTAGATTAAGCATTTATGATGCGATAAATGAGCTAAAATGAATTAAAAAACGCTGTGCGGGTGGAGGAAGGGGGCATCGCATACTAACACAAGCACACAATAGTCACTCACTCACTGAAACAGGCGCGCGATTATAGTGTATGAGTGTGCCCGAAGTTTGAACTACACCCAAATATTTGAAAAAACGTCCAATGTGCATATGTGGGAGTAAATATGTACGTTTGTTTGTTTGTATATGTGTGCTTAATATGCTGATAATGCTAACAAAAACTGATAACGCAAGGAAATAGATAAAATGAAAATAAAAATGGATGATTGTTACAGTTAGAAGAAGATGAGACAGAAAATCGAGAACTGAAGACTCACCCTGCTTGAGCATTGCGGTATTTGACCAGGAGGGTTTCCTCAATTATGCGATTATTGATTTCCAGCAATATCATCTTGAAATAATTTGTTATCCAGTCGTTTTGTATGGTTTTTTTTAAAATAGATTTCAATATAATTGTGCTTATTTTAAAAATATCCAAAAGTGATGACAAATTTATGACGTTGACGTTGACTTTGCCGCTCTGGCTGCGACTGCGGCGCTCTTTCGTGCGGTAACTGTTTCTTTGCTGTTTGCTGGCACTGCCGCTGCTTTTGCTTCAATTGCGCTTGTGTTGGTGTGAGAGACTGCTACTTATGGGGAGCTTGCTGGACTGGCTGCTCCAACTCACAAATACACTGGCATTTGTACATGCATGAACATATATGTACATGTACACGAGAAAAAAACACACACGTTGCTTGTGTTTGTCTCGTCGCCTTGGTATGTACGTAAGTATGTGTGCAGCGTATTTAATGAATCAACAACAAAAAATGGGCGCAACGTTTTCTGTTTTTGCCCCGTCCGTTGATGTCGGCTTTTTTGGTCGTTCGCCGTGCACACACACACTTGCAAATTCCAATGCACACACACTCTCACGCCCGCCGCTATATTAAATTTGGCTTTTGCAATTTTCACTTTTCAGAAAGTGTACACTGTTGATAAACCAACTATTAATTAATGCTCTTCAGTACTTAGCACAGCATTCTGTCTTCTCTTGCTCTGTTTTTTTTACACTTTTTCGCATTTATTTATAAATAAAAATGCAATATTCACCAATCCACATGGTGTTGGGTTCAGTGTTGCCAATTTAGCAATTTCCCCGCTATATCTAGCGGGTTGCAATAGGCAAATGCGGGATTAATTGTAAAATAGCGGCTAGCGGGAATTATAGCTATTTTCCAAGCAAGGTGAAACTAACCATACTTTAAGGTGGAATCAACCAATATTGAGGAGGGGAGGAGGTCCGTCCAATCCACTTCGTGGATTCAGCAGGAAATAAAAGATTTTTGGCACTGGCATCATTTGCGCTAAGCCTTTTATCGCTGCCATGGTCGAGTGCAGAGGTGGAAAGAGTCTTTATTTAAATGAACAACGTCAAAGCTAAACTTCGAAATAGAATGGCCGTTCAAGCATTACTTTCAATTTTACACATAAGTTATTTTATCTCTTCAAGTCATATTTTATAAATAGCAGTGTGCTTAAAAAATATAGGGACCAATCAGACCTATATAAGTTCAGCTAAAGAAGACATTATGTTTGTCGGACTTGGGAAGTTTTTAAAAATACTGGATTAAATCAATAAAAATATTGTTTCACTACTCTAGCGTTTTTTTAGCTACTATTTCTAGCTATTTCTGGCTATTTCCAGCTGTTTTCAAAGGCTTGTTTAGCTTTTTTATGACCCAAAGAGTTGGCATTTCTGATGGGAGGCTGCCATCCACAAAAAACAAGGTGGCAGCCCTTCAAAAAACACCATTTTAGTACTTTTAAAAAAGTAGTAAAGTGGTGTTTTTTTTTAATTTGGAAGCTAGCATTTTTTAATTTTACCTTTTTTTTTGTTAAATTTTTCTCGATTTTTTTTTAAAATTATTTTTGAATTTTTTACCGAACTTCGTTACGCGAAGGTCTGGGTGCACCAAATGAATTTAAAAATAAACTTTAGAATTTTAGAAAGCTTTGAATTTTATTGGTTTAGTGATTTGTTCTTTATTAAATTAATATTTAAATTTCTATAATTAAATAAAATTTTATAACGGGTCGATATATTGTGGCGGTCGGTCGATGGAGTAACAGCTGTCGCTTGGCGTGAAGTGGCCCTGGTTGAAGCAGTCTAGAAATATAGAATAGAAAGCAGTTTTTGTTGATACTAAAAACGAAATAAATGAACGACTTTGAATTAATCAAACTGATAGAAAACTATCCAATACTCTATGACAAGGACAGTGCGCGCAGTGCAAAGAATGCAGCGATCAAAGACGCAGCATGGAAGACTATTTCACAGAAACTCGGCGCCAGTGAAAGAGCGTGTATTACGCGCTGGAAAAGCATTCGCGATCGTTTCGGGAAGGAGTTTCGTCGGATCCAGGAGAACCCAGAGAGTCCCACATATTGGGATATGTTTCCACGCCTGCTGTTCCTCAAGGATCACTACAAGCACGGCCTGGTCAAACATGAGTCGCTCGATAACATGAAATTCGAGCCGAGGCATCGAAAACCGCGTCGGCCGCGTCTGGAGGATCAGGACAAGAAGCAGAAAGAAGAGGAATTTGATGAGGATGCGGAGGACATTGAACTGTGTCAACAGCTCATAGAGCTGGTCAAGCTACATCCAGTGCTCTATGACCGGCACAAAATACGCAACTCCAAGAATCTCTCGGCTAAAAACGATGCCTGGCGCGCCATCTCCGAGAACCTAAATGTGTCGGGTGAGATTGAATCCTGTACTCGGGCCCACTCAACTGTAGCCCATGCAAATTGTTCCTAAATCTAAAATTATGCTTCTCTTGCAGAAGAACTGTGCTACAATCGCTGGAAGAAGTTGCGCGATCGCTTTGCGCGCGAGTATCGCAATCATCAGATTAATCAATCTGCGGCCATTACTTGGAGATACTTCAATGATCTGCTGTTTCTTGGACGGCACTTTCGTAAAGGCGTTCCACTGATCATAGAGAATATCAAGAAACGCGGTCGTCCGCCTAAGTCCAGCCAATGTCGGGCGGAGAATGTCGTCGACATTGTGACAGGTCTCAGTATTGAAGCTGGCGAGCACATTTGGGGTGCGGATTATCCATATAGCACGGACAATGACAACGATGAGCTGGAGGATGAGATGCACTGCAAGGATCCGGATGATATTGATGTAATATCCGAAGCGGATCAGGAAGAAAACTTTGATTTTGTACAAATGGATATGAGCATGGAGGAGCAGCAACTGCCACAACAGTTTATAGAACCATCCGAATCTCTGGAGCCACAACAGCTGCATGTGACCACAACAATGCCCACCGCAAACGATGCCCTTGGGACTTTGGAAAACATTGAATTGAACAAGGATAAACTTACAGCCGATTCATCGGCATATAATGATAGCGTTGATGCTGATGACTTGGATGCAACACCCAATGCGGAAAAACTAATTGGCGCTGTCATCAGCAATATGGAGACTGTGCTGCAACAGTCCAAGGATTGCCTGCAAATCATACAACAAGCTGCCGCAACATCCACGCAGACAAACACTAGTCTGCTGAGCAAAATGCAAATGCTACTCGATGGCCTCAGCGAGGATCAGCGACGTCAGGCCGAACGGAAAATTGTGCACTTCCTCTGCGAATGCCAAATAAAAACGTTGGATGGCCAGGAAATAGAGGATGTGGCGCCTTGTCACATATTTAATTAAGGAATGCGGGCAAACCAACAATTTAGGTGTTCCAAGTGTACTTGTATTTATAATAAATAAAACGCTCATGCATTTAATTGACACATCTTTTTAAAACTGCGATAGATAAATTTGATAACATTTGAATTTACATTAGCGCCAATTGCATAGAAATCTATACGATACTATCGATAAATAATGTTGAAAGTGAACCGCTTGTTCACTTATCACACACCAGATGGCGCACATGTGCTGTTCAAATTGGAAGATTATGTTTTTTGGACGGGAAAATCAAAAACAATAACAGCTGAAACATAATTACGCCCACGCTCGGCACCATTTATTGCAATTAATAACACACACACACGTACGCACACATGTTGAAGAACAATTATAAACAAAAGCTGGAGCATGGTATGCATTTGATTAGAAATTTGTACATATTTACTGACCAACTAAATAGTTCGCCTGTTCAGTTCACACGGTGCACTTGTTGTTGTTGCTGTTGTGCGTCAAAGAGCCCGCCAAATATAAAGAATTATTAAAATAATAAACTAACGAGCACAAAGCACTTTTTAAGTGTCTGTTTAAAAAGCGCACACACGCCCAGCTAAACTCTCAGTGCAAGAGTGTGTGTGCGTGTGTGCCTTTTGTTTCAGCGCGTCATAAACTAATTTTATACAAATAAACGGCAACGACGCGACGTCGGCATCTTTTGAAGTTGTGCGGATTTGTATAGCGGGATTTGTTGTGGAATGTAGGCAATGGTGATTCCTGCTGACTACGTACATATGCATGTGTGTGTGACTGTGAGTGCGAGTTAGTGTTAGTGTGTAATGTTGTTGTGACACCTGCAGGCTTCACTTTAGTGAGTGTGTCTGTGTGTTTGTGAGTGATAAATTTTTCCACGCTGCCATTAGCGCAGTCAACGTTGACGCTGGCGTTGCCTTGATAGTTGTGCGACGGGAGCTGCCAATGAATGTTGCTGTCTCTTTCGCTCGCCCAGATATGCACTTTTCGGTAAGCATTATCACCGTTATTTATATGGGAACATTTGTCGGGCGTTTTAAAGCTTTGCACTTAAAGCTCAAATGTAAATGCGCTACACTCTTAAAGTTCACATAACCTTTGACACTCTGTACACTGCTGTTCAACTGCATAGGGTCAAGTGGATTTAATTAACTCAATTAATTGAGTGTATTGGATGAGTTGAATTTTGTTGCATAGAATATTCAATTATTTTATAAAATAACTTTTAAGATATCTTTTCCTAATTAGAATCTAAGCAGTTGAGCAGCAGTGTATGGTGTGTGACAGTTACACACTTTGTCTGCGGATGAATCATTTGTTGTCTGTCAGTGCCAGATCATTGGAGGCCAGCAGCTCATCAATCAGCGTCCAAATCGTTTGCTCTTTAGCTCTTTTAGCCCATGGCAACAATTGTGTCAACCCTAACCTAGTACACTCGCTGCTAAAAGTCTATTTACGTCTGCCACTTGCAATTGTCTATGCACGAAATTTGTATAATTGCCAATTGCCACGGATTTACTCAATTGCCGCAATGGCGACAGCCTAAAAAAAACAAAACAAAAGAAAAAACGGTGTGCCAAATTAATTGTAATACACATACGTAAAATATACATATATGTATGTGTGTGTGTGTAAATGTGGCTAATGCTGTCAGCAATGCTTGCATATATTTATATTTATGTATATTATATATTCGTATATTCGTACAACAATAAATCCAAACAGAACGACGCTTGCATTGTTGCGACTTGTCTGTAAACTTACCACGTCGCTGTCACTCTCTCTTTCTCTCTCGCTTTCTTTATGTGTATGTGTGTGCGTGTGTGGTCTATCTGTGCACGTGTGAGTGTGTGTTTAAATCTCTGCATTGTTTTTGGCATATGCATGCCATGCATTTCAATAATGTAGCGAGGTTTGTGTGCAGGCAGGCAAAGCATTTGGAATTTTCAATGAGCTGCTGATGTGCTTGAAAAATAAATAATTACTTATATTCTTAAGAGGTAAACAGACAGCTGATAAATATATATGTACATATATATGATGAATGATAGAAGATGATAGAAGAGCAAAAACAGTGTTCTTAGTTCAAAGTTCGTTAAACTTCACTCACGACTCTCGCACACATCACGTATACGTCACGTTTGCCACTTTGCTTTTTCCTTCCTACAATACCAAATGCTTTTTACGTGGTGCTGCGTGTCCTATCGGTCTGTCCGTCCGTCTGCCTGTCTGTCTATTGTAGTCTGCTTGCCAGGCTGCACTGCAGCAACATTTTGTTTTATAGCCAATAAAAGTTGCTGTCATTGTCGTCGTTGTTGTTCTTGTGGACATGCTCTGCATATTGCAGGGTCACAAAATAAAAGAAGTAAACGAAAAGTGGTTGCAAACAATTTGCAATAAAATTGCAACAGCAGCAAAATTCCTTTCACAACAAATAACTGAAACTGGCCGTTGGCAAATCGAGACGAATCTTGAATCTCGCAAAATGTCCAGCCACTGAGTGGCCGCTTCATGTTCCTTGAACCCCGTTGAGCTTTGAACTTTGGCGCCATTTTGCTGACCGGCCAGCAAAGCGCATAAATATTCGCTTTGTTCTGTTTGAATAGTGGGTGTGTGTGTGTGCATTGAATTGGGAAGGTGGTCGGGGAATAGTTGGTTTTGGGTGCAACGGGAAAAAGTTCAGATCAAAGTTCTCTTTTTAGTCGCGGCCATGGCAGCAATGACCTACAAAACATTTAAAATTTACGACTTGTGCAGCGCAATGAATGAAGACAAACTGCAACAAAAAAAAAAAGAAAAGAAAATATGTAAAGAGTGAAAGGAACTGGCAGGCATGTCCTGTGTCCTATGTCCTTTGTCTTCATTCCTTTGTGCTGGCAGCCCGCTGGCGTCAGTGTTGCCAGCTGCATGTCAAGCTGCTTAATTGCACTTGTGTGCAATTACATTTAAGTAACTTGAAGTGCACTTGCCGTCAATTAGACAATTAATTCGTAAACAAAGACTGTGAGAGAGAGAGAGAGACAGAGAAAATAAAAATAGATAGACAGAATGATGGACCGAGAATGAGCGAGGCAGCAAGCGTGCAACTGTGCGTATGCGTAATGTGTCAGGCAGCGACTTTGCTAATCATCGCCAGCATCATCAGCAACTTGACGCGACAACGTCAAACAAGCGCCCAAGGCATTCACACGGCTTTCAAACACACACACACACACACGCACACACATAATGAGAGAGGAAGCGCTATAAATATACTTATGTAAAAAAAGATATCGATATGCGAGAGCTAATCAATAGGTTTTTGTTAGACTAAAAGTAAAATATTTAAGAAAATGGAAAGTCTACAAATCAATTCACATATAAGTGTTTTTTTGTATCGAATTTTTAATGCAATTATAAATTAAGCAATCAATTTGCTTATAATATAATATAAAATATTTCAAAATTATAAACCAATTTAAGCAATTACGTAAGATATTGTTATAGTTCGAAAATAATTTGATGTGAACAACGACTATCAATAGTTTTTGAATATTAAATCAAAGTGTAAATGCGTTCAAGCCTTTTTATTTTC
Organism: Drosophila rellima; assembly: GCA_035043635.1. Lineage (NCBI taxonomy): Eukaryota > Metazoa > Arthropoda > Insecta > Diptera > Drosophilidae > Drosophila > Drosophila rellima. Next base: position 2,892,349 of record JAWNMV010000607.1, read on the forward strand.
CAAACACTTCTAGCGACCCTCGCAAATACACATGGTACACGGTACTGTGCCTTTGGGGTAGCTGTTCTATGTGGCAGTTATACGCCTGCACGAGTTTAACGATTCGCAATTACTTTGCTATTTTGGCAATGCTTTCTCTCTTTTATTCTCGTTTTTTTATTTCCTTTTCTTTTTTCGTCGTCGTCGTCTGGGCGTCTGCTTTTGCGTCTGGCCGAGCCGCACCCGCAGCGCCCCTCTGCTTTTTGGGGGCTGAATCAGCTGCCATTGAAAAAAAGGCAGCACGAGACGAGGAAAGGGGTGACAAACGCGGGGGAAGGGAAGGGGAGAGATCCAAGATGTTTATGGAGCATTATTCTCTGGCAGCAAACGGGGCAAGGAGAGTAGCAACCTGCCTGCTTCATTTTTATTGGTTTTGTCAGCCGGCATAGATCATTACTTATTGCTCGATTGCTCATTACTCAAACGCAACGTGGCACTTAAGAAGGCGTGAAACAAACAGATACAAAATAAGCGCTAGATTTGTATTTAAGGCAAATTTAATTGAATTTATTTCAGGAGTTGGATGAGGGGTCGAGGACGGGGTCTGATTGAAGTTAAGCCAGCCATACGACGTACACATTTAAATGAAATTTAAAAATCTAAAAAATTCCATTTATTTGCCGCTAAAGAAATTTGATTAATATTTATAAATAATTTATTGCCGACCAACTTTTGATCTGGCAGCACTTGAAATTCTTTTATTTTTAACTTGAATACTTATGTTCGGAAATTATAAATATTTTTCGTTTCCCTGTAATTATTGTAAATAAAGAAATAAATAAATTTAAAAAAATGTAATTCACTTAATGACTATTAGTTTCATGCATCTGTCTATAGGGTATTTGATGGTCGTTCACTGTCAATTGTTCTCATTTGGCAAACGGACAGTTGGCCATTAAATGGAGCGTGTCCCTTCTTGTCTACAGCTGTAGTTGTCTTTTCCATGCTGAATTCGAGAACCGCAAATGCGCGTCGTGTTTCAGTTTTTGGCTTGATTTACAATTTTCAGTTGTGTTAATTTTTCGACATGTTGCCCATTTGTTTGATCGAAAACATTTGGTTTCAATTTGCGCATAATTAACTTTTGCACTCGTATTTCCAACAAAAAACTCATTTAATCTATTATTTATGCCCTGTCAATGTTTAATTTTTTTTTAAATAGATTTTATTTTAATGTTCATGGATTTAAATGAATGCTACTTGTTATCGGATTTTGTGGTCAATTTTATTTCATTATTGACGCCAAAACAGAGTTCATTTAAGCGCATTAAATATGGTTCAATCAACTAACAAAAATATACATACAATATAAACTCAGCAGACATCAGCCATGTCAAATAGGACATAAAAAATGACTTTATTGTTCCAAGCAAAAGCTTAAACGATATTGCCAGACTATAATAAAGTTAAGTTTCAAACTGTTTAAAGTCTAATTATTACAGCAAATAACGAAAAACTTTTCACTTGGAAAATGTTAGTGGAAAATATATAACTTAGAAATTGAGAAAGGTTTGAGACACTTATTTATGTAATATTTATATTTTAATATATTACTTATATAGTGTCTAAATAGAGGTTAGACGAAAGGCGGAGAGATAGAATGAGACAGACACAAAGAAAGAGAGAGAGAAACGATTGGTTAGCCTTTAGTTTGAATCCTTGTTTGTACGAAAAACATAACAAATAATTGTGATAATTTAAATGGGTAATATATCGTGTGCGACAAATGGTGCAGAGCGAGGCGACTTCAGGCAATTAGTATGCCACAAATATACAGAACAAGCACACACTTATATATACACACTTATACACACACACACACTTATACACACACACACACACACACACTTATACACACACACACACACAAACAGTTTACGCATTGCGTTGCCCGACAAAAGGTGGCAACAAACTTGCGCGCCGTATCTCAAGTGGCATTTTCCCCTCAGCAGCAATTTCTCTTTTTTCCTCGCCTTGCTCTCTTCTTCTGCTTCTCTTGCCAATTCTCAAGTGCGGCTCGCACTCGACAATTCTTTTTTTTTATGTACTTGGCGCTGGGCGTTTATTGAAAATCTTTGCGCCATAATTTTCAGCTGAGTTGGCAATTTTTGGCTGACTTTTGGCTATGGTCTTTGTGTGCGTATGTACGTGTTCGTGTGTATATATCAGAATACAGTATTCAATAATAGTCCTTGCCTTGACCACACATAACATATGCCAAGTGCCACAGCACATTTTTAAGGTCGATTTCGAAAAGATTTCTAATGGCTTTCAAATCAACTTGGAATTATAAAAATACTAACTAATTATAAAAATATTTATTTATTATTATTATGCCAGCCACTTTCTCAATTCCTTATTGACATTATACAAATCATTTGCATTTCTCTTTGTTTACATACAGCACAAATTGTTGCGATATACTATAATAAACATAATGATCACATTCGAAATGCTGATCGGCAGGCAAATGTGTTTCCAGAAGATATTTATGATTCGCTTAATTTGCGTTTAATCTTTTGATTTGTTGTGCTAATCTTGTGCGTCAAGTAAGATGTTGGATGCGATGGAAAACGTGTCGTATACGCAATATTGCGCTATTAATTTGCTAGTAATTAAAATGCCTTTAAATAACTGCAAAATAATGAGCCGAGCATCTACACATATAATTTGTTGCTGCACATTTAGTTTGCAATTTGCTTGCCAACAATTTAAACAAAAATCTCAACCAAAGACAACAACGACAACAAAAACGTTAAAAATTGAAAACGAGCGAAAAAAAGAAAATTCAAAGCGTTCGTCGCTGTGTGTCAATTGCGTCATGCTGCAATTTGGCTGGGAAACTGTGCCAAGTTTTCAAACATAAATAAAAGTTATATAAAAAGCAACAATATACATACATACGTACATCACGCATATATATGTATGTACATCATCAGCGACAACAATTAATGCTTAAGCCAAAAAACCAAAATGTAATTTAACAAATCGTGTTTTAAAAATAATCATTGAATTAAATTTCGAGCCAAAATTGCATTCAATGTTTAATGTTAAATGAAAAGTGAAATGGCCTGGGGCATGCCACACAGGGGGAAGGGGGATACCCCTTTTTTTGGGGGCGGCTACTTAATGTCGAATGTGCTCTCAAGCATTTGGCAGTAATTGCTCTAGAGAAAAATGTCATAATTAGCGCACTGCCAAAATAAAGTAAAAGCAAACCAAAGCAACAATAGAAAGACAAGCAAAAGAAAACAACAACAGCAACAACAACAACGACAAAAGACAAGCAAAAGAATAGAAAAATAAGATAAGAAAATTAATGTTAAGGCAACGCAGCTTTTAGACACTTTTGCCAGCGGAAAAATGTTTTTACAACAAGTTGAAAGTAGCAAGAAGCCAGAACAGATTCGAAAAATAAAAAGAAAAATTGAGATTTGCAGCGGGAAAATTGTTTAAAGAAACTTTATTATTTATCTACATGCTACTTGTAATTTTGCAATTTTTCCCCCCCTTAAGATAATCTTTATTTAATTATTAAACATAAAGTGCAATTTTCAATTTAGTTCTTTAAGTAATTTTTATAAAATTTAATTACTTAGACCTAGAAAAGAAGAACATGAATTTAATTAAAATAAATTCAAAATAGAGAGAAACCTGAAGATGCCTAAAGATAGATAGTTAACCTCCTATTCTGAAAGTTGCTTGAAAGTTCAATTTAAATCTGTCCAAACTCTGACACTATGCTGCGTATCTCTCAAATAATATTTGTACACTTAATTTATTTGATAAGTAATTGATAAATTGTAAATTTAATTAATGACGCTTTACAGTAGTTTAATTATATCTTTTCGCATAGTGTATTAAAAACTTAGGGGCAAAGTACTCATATTCAAGTGTCCTCGTTTCGCATTGTCCCCAATGGCCACTTTGGCTGACTGACTTTGGCTCAGTTGTTGCAGTTGGCCCAAACGTTGTCCCAGACCCCCTGCTGTGTGTTAATTACCTACGCCTGTCGTTGCAGCCAGCGGAAGTGCATCAGCGAGGACAACGACAACAGCAACATCAAAAGCAACAACAACATTTCATGGCGCGTTGTTTTTATTATTCATAATTATTTCACAAAACAGCAAGAGCATGAGAAGCAGAAGCAGTGCCATCACTTTTACATGACTGGCCAGTGTCCGCCCATCCCTCTGGCTCCCCCTGCCTACCCTGACCCCTTTGATGGTTTCCTCTTTTCACTCGCATACATATCCGGGCAAATACAGCGACAACGACAACGACAACGACAACGACACCGACAACAACCGAACAACCGAGCGATGTTGACGCAAATCGAATATGCCAACTGCTTGCTCGGTTTGTTGCTCCTCGCGACTTGTGGTATCATTATTTCATTTCATTTGATTTCATTTCATTTGAAATGTTGCCGCACATGGCTTGACATATTTAGATTTTGATGCAAAAGAGAAATAAGAAAACTCGTTGATTTTAATAAGCCTTCAGGTGCAGCTGCAAATGAGCCATGCATTATTTGTGTGTCCCCTCACATAATTGCGGGTTTCTTCTGCAGACCAAATCACCAGTTCTTACCAAAATAGCAACATCAAACTATGAATATGTTCAATTTGTTGGCCAACCTTATGAATATTCGCGGTATTTTTTCTTCTATTCAAACGGTTATGTAAATGCTTGCCCTTGAATTAAATTTTATTTTTAAAGCTAAATTTGACATATTATTTTGAAATAATTTACAATATTCCACTATAAATTAATTAATTAGATAAAATATATTTTATGCACTTAATGCAATTATTTTAGCTTTTTTTTGCTAAACACTTTCTTATAAAATATTTAAAGCTCTGCTGAACGCAAGTTACTTCTTGGAAATTTCATCTAAATTTGAACAAAGTTTCTCAGCTGGTGTATAAAAAACTTAAGCTAAGTTAACGTGAAGATAAAGTTGAGATAAGTTGTGACATTAAAATTTGATTCCCATAGTACGTAAACCGTAGTAAACAGATTTATCAACATGCCAATATAAAGCAGATTTTCTCTCTTTAGTCACGCTTTAAGCTAGCGACAAAGTTTATTATCTACCTGGAAAAAATATCCATTATCTAGAGTGATTTTCTCGAAATTTCTTTTCAATTCAACTGGCAAGCTTTACTTAATGAATTTTCAAATCAAAACATTCTCCTTGGTCAGTTTAGCAGGCCACACTTCATCCTCTTTAAGAATAAAGTATTTCAATAGAAAAGCAGTTGATTTTCTCACTTCTCTTTTGGGCCTCTGTCAATCAATTTTGCACTTTGTCAGCCTTAAATTTAAGAGTAGTATTTACATTTAAAATCAAATATTGTGTATCAGCAGCAGCTACAGCTTTAGCTATATCCTTGTCACTCCTCAGCTGTCTACCCATTACCCTTCTCATTAAAAAGAAGGACATAAATCATGAAAAATATTTCAAAAATTCGAGGCAAGACTTAAGTCTAAGTCGAAGGCCCAACTTTAACCCACTGTATGACTGTGAGCTAACCAATAACTAAGAACGAAATCAAAGAAGTGTGCTTTAAAAATGTTGATCGACGCAAAGATGCTCTGTAATAAAACTGTATTATTCAAGAAGTTTGCAATGAAATCAAAGAATTCGACTGTTTCATTTTATGGCTTAGATTAGGTACTGCCAGTTGCTTAGCTTGGCATACCCTTCAACAGCTTTTTGATGAGGTATTCAAAATTGAGCAAACTTAAACCTGGTATTATGCTTAAGTCCTCGTCTGCTCGTTTGCCTGTCCCGCCGTCTTTTTGTCCACTCTGAGAACTTCGGTCTCAATGTTTTGATTTGGCCAACCTTATCGACCAACAGTTTGTGTGTTCTCCTTTTTTTATACCATTTCATTGCCTCGACATTTTTCGTTAGCTTTTTTCGTTTCTTGTAGGAAGAGAGGAGAGAAGGGGACAAAAGTAGAGGTGGTTGAGTAGCGGGTTGAATACAACACACAAACCACACAAATGCCGTTTGCCTGACTTTGAGCTTGTGGGGTTTTGAACAATGTGACAAGCTAAACCAATACATATGTATACACATACATATGTATAGACACACAGCTACACCCTCAGTCACACATATTTTAGCATTTTAGGTTTTAACCTTTGTTTGTTTGCCGTAAAAGTAACAAATTTTTGGCAATAATATGTTTTCATTTCTTTTTTGTTATTTTGCTTTTGCTTTGCTGCGCGTTGAATAAATAGAAAATAAATAATAAAAATACGCACAGGAACGCACACACACACAAATATATATATATATGGAGAAACAATCACATGCATGTGTTGTGTATTAATATAAATAAATACAAAAGTAAAAGACACGACAACAACAACAACCCAAGCACAGAACTTTGTCCATATTCTTATGCTCTTCTCCCTATCAACTAAAGTTGCCCCGCTGCCCCCGCTCGCTCCTCAGTCTGTGCTACGTCTGATTGTCTGCTTGGGTCAATGCTGTTTCCGCTGTCACAGTCGCAGTCGCAGTCGCTGCCTCCGTCTCAGTCGCTGCTTCTTCTTTTACTTTTGGCGTTTTATTGTTTTTCACGCTCAATGCTCAACGCTCGAGACGCCCACAAGTATTCACATTTTTTTATGAATGAAAATTTTGCCATTGGCAAATTTAACAATAACAACAACAACGACCATAAAATCAACGACAACAACAATGAGCAAGGCAAACGTTTAGACCGCGTGAAATGTGCAAATGGAAAATCATTTAAAGGCATCACGAAAACCAAAACAACACAAGCCAAAACAACAACAACAACTTAAATACTGAAACGTGGCCAACACCAAATCATAGCCAAAGAAACGTCAATTGCTAGCCACAATTCTTTGATGCGCTTCCACCTGCAGTAACAACAGCAACAAGAGAGAAATATTCATACATGTATATAGCAAAAATCAGATAGAGAGAAGAAAAATATGTAGTGTAATATTTTGGACAGATTTTAAGGAAATATTATGTAAAAACGTATGATAATATTAAAACAAAATGTTGAATATCCTATTTAATAAATATATTTTTTTAAGTACTAAGCACAAATGGATGAATTTGAAATGTCTCAACAAACTTATTTAAAAGTATTGAACAATTTCATAATATCTAGCTAAAAATCTGGAAAATCAAAATATTTTAATCGTAGTTTAGTTTTTTTTAAGAGTAAATATAAAATGACTTAATTACTTAATCTGTGTAATTTTAAATAAAGTCTTAAGATCTTGCCTTTTTTACAGCTTAATTATTTTGCTGCCTAATTTCCTTAAGAGAATTGCATAATCAAGAATAGTATTGTAAATGCACAATCCTCAAGCTTAAGAGGGAATTTCTGTACTGTCAAATTAGCTGGAAACTGTCGAAGTGAACCACAGCCAAAAATGAGACTTGCTAACAGAGTCTTTCTCTCTTCCCCTGTCTCATTTGGTCTTGTTCTGTTGAGGACTCTATAGTTGTTGTTGTTCATGTTGCTCTTGTTCGTTTTGTGGTCTCATTTAATTTTCGTTATGCCGCAACAGCAACAACAGTCCCAGCAGTGTCAGCAGCCTTAGTAGCCGGGCTTTTGTCTTAATTTCTAGTGATAAGCCGAAGCGGCCCCAGCTGTGGCAAGCATCGCGTTCACCCACGCTCGCAACACGACTGCCAGCCGACTTGCAACATGTTGGCTGCGAACATGTTGCAAGCGTTTCGTGCTGGCGCCCGCAACGCTTTGGTTTCAGTTTGTTGTCGTCGCTCATACGCAACGTTGGCCGCGGCTAAAAAAAAACGAAGCGAAACGAAAACACTTTTCAATTGTTTTCTATTACAATTTTCAGTCAGTTGTTGTCGCTGGCCGCGTACGTCTCGCCTCGCCTCGTCTTAGTTTACGTGCGTGCGTTTTCAGGTGTGATAGTGTGTGTGTGTGTATTGGCGTTTTCAAAAAAAATATAATAAAAATAAAAACAGAAATAATAATTTATCAATTTCAAACATTTTTGAAAAATGCACTTGAAAACAAGCCAATTGCCACTTGGGCGTATTTTTAAACACTTTTTCTAATTACATAAAGAAATTAAATCAAATAATAAATGTGCGAAATAGCCAAAAAATATATATCAAAAATTGCGCCAATAATTGCACAGATTAAATACTCATAAATAGGCTGAGGCCAACAACAAATTAGCCAAAACAACAACTACAAAACATATCGCAGAAGAAACATTTTTTTGTTGAGTTCAATTGCCCCAAGGAAATAGAAGAAAAAAAAGAATGGAATGGTAAGCAAATTATGAGTACAAATTTTGTAAACATTTCTCCCGTTGTTGTTGTTGTGGCAGCTGCTCATCAAGTTGCAAGTTTATGAGGCAATGAATGCAACGGATTTGCAGCGTTTTTTTTATTTTTATCTGTATATTATAAATAGACTACAGTTTGTACCCTGCAAATGGCAAATGAACATAGATAAAGTTGGTACTATCTTTTAGTGAAGCTTATTGAGCCACGTTATCACTTATCTAATGCTCTAGACTTTGCAAATAAGTACACTTTAAATGCTATTATTGGCTTGGCCAAAATGCAACAGCAGCAGCAGGGTCAACAGACCACAATGGCCAACAGCGAGTGGTAACCTTTGCTGCCAATTTTGCTTTTAACTGCCTTATCTGAAAAGTCACATTGTCGTTGGCATTGCAAAAGGTCAACTTGACGGCGTTGTGAGAAATAAACTTAAAATGTTACAATCTCCAAGTGTTATTCGCAGTTTGCCCTCTTTCACTCACTCTCAAGCTGTCAAAAGAACTCTTGCATCTGTTCTAACTGCCCTAAGACTTTCTACTGCCAGTAGATCTGCCTGGGGCAATATGCTATGACAATAGTTAAATTATCTTCAGATTCTTTTAATAATACTTGGTTAAATTTCGGTGACATTTCTCCAGTTGATTTAATGTTAATAAATTAAGAATTTTCCGTGAAAATCAATAATAATTCATTGAGCCTTAAAAGATTGATTGTTAAAACTCCAATTTCGTCTTCTTCTTACTCTTGAATTTCTAATAAAAATTTGATACACATTTCTCGCCCACACGCTGGATTAATTTTCGAAATTAATTGGCTTCGTTTTGGACTGTTTTGTTTACGCACTCGAATTTCTCACAATAACAAACTTTTATGGCATCGAATTCAAATAGATTACAGAGCAGCATTTCATTAAATTGGACTGAAACAAGCTTGGAACTGAATTTCAATGCAGAGGCGTTTGTTTTATTTGCTGTTGCAGAGCAAAGCTTCTTAATAATCTTGAATTATACAATTTGCCAATTTGTCTACTTTGTTTAAGCTAAAACTAGATTAATTCCCTCTCAGTTTCGCACAAAGAAAACACAGTAATTTAATTAAATTATTTAGGAAACTGTAAGGAAACTGTTAGAAGAAGAACTTCCCAACAAACTTCGCTGCTCTGTTGAGTTTCTTAATAATATTTAAGACTTTTCAGTAGTATAATTAATAATTAAATTATATCTCTTTAATGTTGCACAGAAACTCAATTAAATGCTTTAAGCAATGATTATTATTTTTTACAATTAAAATATTTTCGTTAACTTGAATTATTATTATATTGTAAGAAATATTTAATTTCTTCACACTCTTTAAATGCATATTCTCCGGAAATTCAAAAAGACATTTCTTGCTAAATTTAAACTTAATTAATTGCATTTTAATTTTCGCTCAACGATTTGCTGGCCTTTACAAATTGTTTAGCTAACCGTTTTTCGTTTTATTTCTGTTGTAGCTGTGCAATTCGCCAACTGTTTATTTATTTATTTACATTTTACAATAATTAAAGTTTAGCTAGCGTTTAATTTATTTCACTGCAGCGCACTTTATGGCCAAATTAAAGTCAAATGTCGCAGTAATTTATTTTCCTCTTGGCTTTAGCTTTTTTTCCGTTGGCATTTTGGGGTTTTCTCTGACAGCACCAACCATAAAAGCGAGAAACACACATAAATTTTCTATTCACTTTTGAAGTCTAGATTCCGAGATGAATTTGAAAATGTTTTTGCTTTTGTCGCCGATGATGGAAAGTCACCGACGATTTATGAGCTATTTATTGATTAGCCAGGGAAAACTGGGCGAGTGTGGAAAATGAGCCTTCATTATGCATAATCAAGTGGACCAATGAGAGGAAGAAAGAGACAGAGAGACTGTCTGTTCATATGTGAAACAATTGGCAGTGCACGTGCCTATCTCATTTATCTTTTATCTCTATTTTTGATCCACTCTGTTTCCCAGCCTGTGCAAATAAATGGCACTAATGTCACACTGATGAGTATTAATTGAGTACAGCTTGCACACTCATATATACTCACACGAATACATTCAAACTTATGGCTTGGCAGGCTATAAATCTAACAATCACCCCACAAAACCCAAAACTCAGAAACACACTGTGAACATTGAGGAAAAGTTGAGGTTTTGCTGATTTTGCCTACACTTTAGGGAAAATAAAGAAAACCCACGATCAAACGGTATTGCAAGACTATAAGATGCTCTGTAATTGGTTCCACAACATAGCAAAGCAACACAGCGCTAAAAACACGATTTCAACTTTGTTGCCAAAAAGTCAATAAAAAATTCAGAAGAGCAGAAAAAATATCAAAAAAGGGACTACAGCTACTTAATATCTGAATAAAAATATTTAACATATTTGTAACATCGTCTTAACATCTTCCACCCACAGTTGATGCCACAAATTTGTTCTCTGAATGACAAAATGATTTTTATTTCCTTTATTTCGATTCCTTGTAGTACAAGCTAATGAATATTATTTAAGACTCTAGTCACTATTATAATCATTGATTAAATAATATTATTAAGATTAAACCATTTATAAGAATTATCAAGAAAAAAAGAAAAAATTTGAAATTATAATAATTTAAGATTTAGTCTTACGTTGTAAAATTAATTATTATTTTAATTAGCAATCTTAATTATTTCAATAATCTATGGTGCAACATAAATTATTACTAATTTCATAATTATTATTTTATTTTATTTTTTTTGTTTATATTTTTATATATATATTATATTTTGTAATATTTTTATTATTTATATATATATATTTTTTTTTTGTATTCCCCATTAATAAGCAAATATTTGTTACATTTTTGGTACAAATTCAGCTTAGGGTTTTAATATTAATAAAATGTCTTGCAGCATTTTCGTTTTAATTGGAGTTGAGCTTATTATTTATGTTGTTATAATTCGGAGTTTTAGTTTAGTGTGGAAAATAATTAAAACATTTGTACAAAAATTGAGTGAAACTTTTGTCGAAACTAATTGTTGAACTTTAAACCATAAACAACATATAACTATGAAACATTCCCCATATCAATTTCCCTTCTGCGCTCAGTATAACGAGGCCTGTGGGCTGTTCGTGTTTTTGGTTTTGTGACTTATGTTGACCACATGTGAGTGTGTGTGTGTGCAGGCATGCAAGTGTGTGTGTGTTATGTGTGTTAGTGGTATGTCCTGGACAGTGTACTTTGTTGCCTCAATTAAGCTCGAGGCTTATGTAGCAACTCTCTTAGTTCTCTCTCTCTCATTCTCTGTTTCTCTCATTCTCTGTTTCTCTGCCTTTCTTGTCAGCTCAGCATTTTCTAGGCGGCCGTGTCGCAAACAATTAGTGCAAGCGATACAATTACAACATCAACCCAAACACACACACAACTGCATGTGTTATCGCACTGTGTGTGTGTGTGTGTGTGTGTGTGTGTTTAAACAGTTGGCGTCAAAATTATAATTAAAACGTGCATCAAAGTCATAATGACAGCGCAGCATGTCACAATTTTGTGTCGCTCTTATTGTTATTGTTTTTGTGCCTGCTGCGCCTACGGCAACAATTTTATTTATTATTTGGTTTTCTTTTTTTGATTTATCGAGCCCTGCCACTTGACATTGTTGTCCTTGTGACTTAATTGAATTTTTATTGCCAAGTTTGCATAATGTGAGCGCAGAGCAGGCGGCAGCATGGGCACAGAGTAACTGTGTCCTGGCCTGCGGATGCGCTGGCGTATACGTAATGCAGTCAATCGCCAACATTTATAATGTATACGACGCGTTGGCTCACAAAAAAGCACTGCACACCCTTGCACTGAAATGCAGTCGACCATTATGATGAGATAAGCACTAAATGGCAAACAACGATGATAATGATGATGATAATATTGGTAATAATAGTGTGGGCAGCAGGACATTTAAAAATCAACTATTTTGTTATACCCTTTGAAATAGTAAACTGAAATTGGATATACGCAGTTCAGTAATAGGGAGAGTAATTTTGTGAAAAAGTTTAATAACGATTTGAAGAGAATCATATAAATAGGTATATCGAAAACGTATCATATATATCGTAAACGTACAATATTTAATTTTAAGCAATTTAATTTATTTTTTAAATATTACGTCTTTGTTCCTTGCTATAAGAATTTTATATATATTTCCCAATATTGGTTAATAGCGTAGCGCATGCAATTCAATATTTTTCATTTGTTGTGTGATGTATTTTTTTTTGCCGTTGTTGCGATTTTCTGATAAGCATACATGAGTTTGGCCAACTAGACGTTGTTGTTGTTGTTGTTGGGGCTGCTAGCCAGCTTGTCAGTCAAGCAGTCAGTCTGACAGTCATTCCAGCAGTTTGTGAAGCAGTCATTCAGTCAGTTAGTCAACAGTCCGCCGAGGGCATTTTCAAAATTGCATGCACCAAGCTGATTTTTCATTCATTGTAGCTTTGGTTTGTACTTGACTTTATTGTTGTTGTTGTTCTCGTTGTTGTTGTTGTTGTTGCTGCTGTTGCTGTTTCTGCACATGCACTTTTCACATTTTCCATGCTCAGCTCTCGACCTGTGACAGAAACACGCGAACTGTTTTTCCCTTCTCCTACCCCAGCATTTCGCCATGAACACGTGTCAAAGTTCATTAGAAAAATAAATGTTCCTATTGCAGTTGTTGTTGTTGTTGTTGTTTTGTTTTGCTTTTTTTCCTCTCTCTGGGATTGAATGCTCTGTGAGGCACATGTACTAAATGGTTTTTGTATTCTGCCCCTTTCACCACTGCGGCTTTCTGGTTGTTGTCATACTTTAACGATTGTTTTAATAACTGAAATTGAAATGCAAAAAAAAAAGAAATTGTAATTGAAATATGGCAGATTGAAAGTGGTGTAATCAAATGGATCATCAAACTCAATGCATTAGTCAATTGTGATTTTTTTAAAGCAAATTTATTCAAATTGAAAAACAATATGCTGTTGAAATGATACACTGTACAATATAAGGAAAGTGCAAAGTACATGAATTTGTTATATATTTATGTATAAGTAATATCAGTTTATATTCGTTTTTCTATGACAACCGATACTCATGTTGGACATTTTTTAGATAAACTTTGCTTTAAAATTTATGAATAGTTTTGCATCAAGTTGATGTTGCGTTCAGTTTCTCCTATTGCCTAGCGATTTTGTTTTTTATACGTTCGACAGGAAGTCAGAATATTATATGTTATTGCCAAAATAAAATATATATGACTATCTGAATTTATTGCAGCTGCCAGATTGCTGACGCTCGATATTCAATTTGAAGTTCTGTCCGTTATGTTTACCTAAAAATAACATTTATGTGTACATACATTTCAACCCAAATTCAAGAGTTTATCTAGTAGCTTTAAGTAGAGATTAGACACAAACTTAGCTGAATCCAACAATTCGCATAGTCGATTTAACTTCTGAATGATTGAGTATAAAAGATATGCCAGAACATCATAAGCAGGCTTACTGATAACTTGGCCAAGACACAGCTCACTTAAGTTTAACGATAATGTTGCAATTCAAATAAACTGTCAGGAATTGCTCAATTTTGCGTACTTCTCGCAGGTTTTCCACTCACGGCTTGAAATGGACAAAGACAAGATGAAGAACAAATACGAGCATTAGCAATATATGTATTGGTCGAGCTTTATAGTCAGAGTCATTCACAGTCAATAGGAATGCCAATGATGGCACTTGAAATCTGTGCAAACTGTAGCAAATATACGACTACTAACACGAATACGAATGCAAGAGTGACTATTCGTATCAGTGTTGCCAGTTTAGCTTATTTCAGGCTAGATCTGAAGTCTAGTATTAAATGTTAATGACATCAAAGAATATTTTGTAAGTCTAAAATTGCTCACGGCATCAAAACATCAGTTCCGATTTTGACGTGAACTTTATTCATGTGATCGTGTATTTTGGTTTCGAATCTAATCTCAAATTGATCAAATTCAGATTATTCATCTTAAATTCATCTTCTTGGGCAAAGGTGCTGGATTTTAAAAACGCCATTTGTCCAATCCATTTGAGTCCCTTGCTTTATTTGACATTCTAATACTCTCATTGCCGTTTTCAAATGCAGAGTTGTAAAAACAGAACTGGATTTTTTAAATCATAATAATTTGTTTCTTAATTATATTGTTTTTAATTTCACATAAATGTATAAAGAATGTTGGCGCACCAACAACTTGCCACAAAAATATGTTAGTCTTACTAAAAAAAAAACGAGAAATATTTCAGTGAGGAAGAAAGTTATTTAATCGACGATTTGTTAACTAAATCAATTTATGTAAAAGCCTAATGAATTTGTATGTTTTCTCGCATATGGATATATGTAGCTTGCTTTTCTGCATAATTTTTTTATTTGAGACTTATTTAAGCTAATTTTTTCTCAGAACACCTGGCAACACTGATACGTATTGATAAGCTGGCAGCCAGGCACTCATTTCAACACTCACACACACTCAAACTTGTTCCGTCTCATTCCTTAATGCCATCAATCATGCAGGGCAAAATTGTCGTCGACTGACCGTAAACCAGTTTCTGGTTCTGTTTATTGGAAAAGGTAACTGCCAAGGGTCAATTGAGAGCCGCCCAATGTGTATGATGTTTACTTAGGCAGTTGACCCAATCTGTATCCCTGACTGCCCCCTACAACTGGTCTAGCATCTCCCTAACTTGCCGTGCGTGCGAGCGCCGAAGCGTGCCAGCCTTTCCAGCTGAGTGATGAAAGCATTTAAGCATCCCCAGCATCTCAACTAAGCCCCCCCCACCCTTTTATACCCCTTACTTTCTCCACAAATATCCTAGCATGCCTTTGGTCTGCGCCAGAGGAGCACTTACGTGGCACGCAGCAGAAGCAGCTTTTCAGCCAAAGGTTGGGCAGAGGAAGGATATTCATACCGCTTTTACCATAATATGTGAGCACACTGAGAGAAATTAAAAGTATAAACAATTGCACTTGAAAGAATGAGAACTACTACTTAAATAAATACCATTTAAATTAATATATGCATGCCTTTGCCTCGTTTAAGAATGACACTTAAATAGAAATTGAAAACATAAGTGCAAAATTTAATTAAAATAAAATTTAGTAATAATATATAAATTTAACTGTTAGCTGAAAGAATAAAAAATGTTAATTAAAAATTAAGAATCTGGATGGTATTCAAAAAATTATTAAATGATACAACATTTGTTGCAAGGATTGGGAAAAACCTAGAAAAACACAATTAGATCAAAATGTATTAGTAGGAATAATTAGTAGTAATACACAAGTATTAGAATTAACAAGGTCAGGTGTTTCAGAAAGAAAGAAGAAATAAAGAGGAATTGAAAATATAAGTGCGTTTGTGTATTTATTTATTGTTAACTAAGTACAGTGGACCAAAATTAAATTAAAACTGAGTATATAATAAAATTAAGTAATAATATTTAAATTTTAATTTTAACAGAAAGGATGAAAAAGTTAAATTAAAAATTAAGAATCTGGGGGGTATTCAAAAAATTATTAAATGATGTAAAATTTGCAATCAGATCAAAAAGTATTAGTACTAATAATTAGTAGTAATACGCAAGTATTAGAATTAATAAGGTCAGGGATTTCAGAATGAAGAAGAAATAAAGAGGATTTGAAAATATAAGTGTGTTGACAGAGCCAAAGAAGAAATAAAAACGTAATAACGTATTTATATAGATATGAATGTGAAATGTTTAAGAAAGCTGCACTGAAGTGCAAATACGAAATTAATACGAATAATGCTAGTCTTTATAGTCGATTTTTAATAATTTTAATAGTCATTAGTATAAGATTAGCATAATTATTATTTCTGCATTTATAACCTTTAAAACTGACACTTGAAGAGAAATTAAAAAGTAAGTGTGGAATTGGAACAAAAATCAATAGTTTCAAAAATGTTCTATCAAATATTGTATTTAAGATTTTAGACAAATTGATGGCTGTTTGAGGTAAATAAGCTTTACAAATTTTATTTTAATGTTATTTGCCAGTCAATTTTGTCAGTGCGCTTAAAAGCCAATGCTGTGAGGTGGAAACTGAAAAGCTTTAACCAGTGCTGGCAACATCGAGACACGTCGCTTCTGTCAGTTGCCAGTTGATGTGGTGGCTGTTGTCATTGTTGTTGTTGTTGCTGTTGATGCTGCTAGCAACTGCACCTTAGGCACTGGTCACACACTCAGCCACGCCCACAACGGTGTGACTATTTATAGACTGACATTGTAGTGTCCATGTAGCATGTAGCATCCAGTAATTCCCCCTCGATCTCCATAGTTGCCGTTGCCTGACAAAGGACAACGATGTCGGCAACATTGCTGCCTGGCAGCTGAAACTGATTCTGAAGCGAATTGTATCCATGGAGACGTTGTCATTGCTCAACAAACAACAAGCAGACATACGCTACAGACACAGATACAGATACCGATACTTATATACACACGTGTGCATGTGTGTGTGTGTGTGTGTGTGTCAGTATCTGTGTGTTTATTGCGCAAACAATTTGCCTGTTTATTTATTTATGTGTCTATTTATTTGTTTGCAAAAACGAAACATTTTTGCATTTATGCAACCTTTTTTTTTTTTGATTGAGTTTCTTTTAGTTGAATATGATTTATTTATTTATTCGATTAATTGCAATCTATACGCAGTCGCAGCTAATTGGCCCAAATGTGGCAGCAGCACGTGGCACTTGCGTTCATATTGGATTAGCGTTTCAAATTTGTCTTCGACATATTTTTTTTCTTTGCTGGGCTGTCGTCTTATTTGATTTAATTTTTGCTTTCTTCACTTGTTCTTCTTTTGTTTATTTTTCTTATGTTAATGTTGGTGCTAACGATTTAGTGTCCTGCGTCCTTCGTCCTATGCTTAGCCAGGCAAGAACTGATGATGGTATTTTTTTAAATTATGGCGCCTGACAACAAGCAAATTTTTAACTGCTATGATGAAGAACGCGACAATGACTTACACAAATGTCTCAAGCACGACATTGACTAACTGTCCCCAGGAGAGTATACATATATAATTATATACGCTATATGCACCCTACATTTCAAATACAAATTCGACTTGAAGTCGTTGCCTTCCATAGGTCAAGACGTTAGCTACTCTTATTTTTTTGGCACAGCGGGAACTTAAGCTTTTATTTTACTCGGAAGGTTACCACAAAAGTAACTGTGCCTCCCCCGCCTTCTGATTTCTCTGCCTCCTGCCACGCCTACTACAGCGCACGCTTAACAGCTTGACTTGCCAACTTGGCGACTTTAAGCTATTTGAGCAAAAATGTTTTACATATTGCCTTTTGCATTTTTCCGCATACAATTCCAATTATTTAGACAGTGGTCGCATTGCAGATACCCTAGGAAAATTCAAAAATATTTTGTTTTAAAAAAGTAATTAAATTAAGAAGAAAGTGTATGCTGAGAACTTGGAAATTGAGTGTGAAATAAATAGAGAAAAATATGTATTAACACGTGATAGGGACTTCTCTGTCAATACCTGCAGGATATACAGTTTATAAATTATTCACTTGCCAAACCAAGCCTTGCAGCATTTTTTTAAATTCAACAGGAATATACCGACCTAAAGGTTAGGACTGTGGGGTATTAAAAAAAACAGTGTTATAAGTTGAACGAATAATAAGACAGAACGCTCGTTCCTTTCCTTCTCCTCCCTCGCATGCTTTGCCTGGCATAATATGTAAATTACTTTTTCGGAAAGCTATGACTAAGGAAATATATAAAGAAAACAAGAATATAAATATACAAAATTATAAAATTAAAGAGATTAGAAAGAGTAGGAGATAAGCTTAAATGTCAAGCCAGCTAGCAATAAATCAATAAAATAGACTTTTATTATATGTGATGAGTGTAAAGTAGGTAAAGTGTCGACTCACTGCATAGTTGGAGTGTTTTCTCTTCAAAACAAACAAATGCAGAGCTCCTTGAACTTTTGCTGAATGTCATCGAAAAGTTCGCTCACCTTCACAGTGTGCAGATTCTTCTCAGTTCTCCTCTCCCCACATGCAGCGAACAGGACTCCAGTGTCTAATTGCGTTACGAGTATCTTGGCCAAGTTTGAATGACAGCCAATAAAAGCGCCTGAATGACACTTGACCAGACCACTTCCGGAGTGACCACTGACCACTGACCTTTGCGCCCGTCGGCTATGTAAATAATTTAATTAATATTTTATTATGGGCAAACAGAGCTCGGGGGCGATTGCCACGCCCCGTCGGTTCCGAATGCACTCATCAAGTGGGAGAAAGAAAAATTGGATTTTTTATTTACATTTTTGCCACATGCTTGAACGTAGCCCCAAGGGATATGCATGCCTGATTTGACTCTGGAGAGGAAAGCAGATGCGATTCGAAATGAAAATGCAATGAACATATTTGTCTATCTCACTATATGTACATATGTATACGGTTGCACATCTATTTTATTTAAATAAAGGCGTTGGCGTCAATTTCGTTGGCTGGCAGATGCGAAAAAGTTCAGTTCCAATCAACTTACGACTGTAAATCTGCGTAAATGTTTAGTAAACAGTAAACAGTAAACAAAACGCCGGAGAAACAAACACACACACATAACACACATATACATAGTCAGACAGACAGATAGATAAAATAATTTACATATATATATATATATGTAGATACAGTTAGTTGCTCACATTAATCGATGGGCATTATGTGCGCTAATAAAAGTTTAAGACGCTCCAATAAAGCCAGACATTCATTTTTTTAAGATTACGCATACGCCGCGTGGGCTGATAATGTTCTATCATATACGATGATATGCTTTATAATATAAATATGCTCTATTAACTGTTAGTTTTACAGCTAAGTCATCAAGTTGGGAAATCGTTTTCACTCACCTGTCGCCTTTTATAGCTTCCGAATTGTTTTCTTTTATTATAGACACCGCAGATGTTTGGGAATATTTGCACTTAAAAGTGACAGTTAAATCGGAACTGCTTAAAAATATTAAATTAATGCTGGTTTTCTTCTACCGAGTCTATGGCTAATGGACTAATGTAAACGTTACCAATTTGAAACTGGATTTAAAACAATTTCTCTTATTTCGTTTGGTTGGTGAAAAGTGTATTTCAAATTCGATTTGGTAAACTTTTTTCTACTCAGCTGCTACTCATCAAGTTGGCTTTTATTATCAGATTAGCGCCGTTTTCATAACCCTTTATAACCAGATTTTTAGACTTTATCTATAGCATGGCATACTCTAATTGTGCGAGTGCCTGTGTGTGTGTGTGTGTGTGTGTATTATCTTTGATGACTTCAAGGTTAGCTACCAAAAAAAAAATAAAAAAGAAAAGTTGAGAACATTTTCATGACAGTGAAAGTAATAAATAATGAATGGTACGAATTTATGCGAGCAATAAGCAAAGCACGCAGCATATGTACATGAAATGGTATGTATGTATGTATGTACATAGATACATATGTACATATGTATGTATATGTGTGTGTGTCTGTGTGTATAAACCATATAAGTTTGCGTGCTGCGGCGTCGTTGACACGGAACAGCAGCAGAATCAGAACCAGGAGCAGGAGTTCAAGACAGAGACGAAAGCAAAGTCTGAGTTGGAACGAGAACCTTTACCCAGCTTTCACTTTGCTTTTGCTTTTACGCACGTCACACACCCGCTGAGTTTGGGTTTGAGTCAGAGCCAAGTTAGTTAGAAGAGTGGCAGATGAGGAGCAATATATGTGGCAATCGACGAACCTTTTCGCTTTGTTCTTTGGTCTCCAGTTTCGGAAACTGACGTCGTCGTCGTCACAGTTGCCACAACTTTGCCAAGTGATTGAATTGAATGCTCTGAATTTGCTTGAAAATAAAACTTTAAATTACAATCAATGCACTATGGAGTATTTGACCAGTATGTGTGACATCAATTAATATCTCGTAAACTGCGCAAGATTTCTTGATGCAGTTTTTTGCTGGAGCTATACACACCCTAAGAAGTATTCTGGAAAAGTGGGCGTGTCACCACCCCCGCCTAAAATGTTTTTTTTTATTTTTATCGGTAACAAGTCAGTTCATGATTTCTATTGCAAATAACTAATTTTGACCTTACATAAAGACAAAAATTGGGGCGGGGCTGGTGACACGCCCACTTTTCCAGAATACTTCTAATATTATCTATAATACTAGAAAAATATCTTGCGTAGTTTTATAGTTATTAATTATTGCCAACAAAAACAGGTCGAATTCTCAACCATAACTCGCCATCTCTCGCATAACCACGATCCCTCCCCTTCCCCACCAACCTCCCTCAGCCAATCAAGCCCTCGAGCTGCGCATTGTACTTGGAAATGTATTTAATGTATGCTTTTAGGCAGCTTTAACTGGCCAGCAGGTGTTCGCCTGGTTGGATTACAAGTTTTTCCCGGCCATTTTCAGCAATTTCAACCTTTTCCGTTAAATTGTACAACTTAACACGCAGTCGGCATTTAAAGTTTAGCCAAGGCTTCAACTTTAAGAAAACTCTTGGCCTAACTCTCTTTGCAAATACTTTTAGTGAATTTACGCAAGTTCGTGTTCAAATAACTTTACCGCCGAACTGTTCAATATTCATGTTTTTAATATGCAAATCAGCATTTTCCATGGGCATTAAGCAAGCTCAAGTTTGCTCTATGAGTACAAATACAATCGAAAACTTTTACTTGTAATTTACCCAGCTATTTTCCCCTGAAGTGGCTCCGAAAACTTATTAATGTTTGATCAAGTGCGCCGGCTATTGTGTGATTTGTTACTGGGCGTCTGTTCTTCGACGACAATTGGCAAATTATTTAAACAGTTGGAATTTTATTGGATATTTGATTGAATTCATAACAAGTTTTGAAAACATTTTATAGTTACTTGTGAATGTGAAATGAGTTATCTCTTTTAATTTAAGCTATAAAAATTATTTCACTACATCTCTATCTCTTTTTGTTGATCAAGAATGTTTTGAATGTATTGCATATACTTAATTTATACAAATTTTAATTTAATTGACGGCAAATTCTATTCAAACAATGTTAAATTTGTATAAGATCACGAAAAATATGTTAAATTTGTATAAGATCAAGAATGTTTTGAAAACATTGCGAATACTTAATTTATAATTTTTTTTGTTAATTAATTTAAACCAATTTCTATTAAAACAATGCTAAATTTGCTGTATTAGAAAATTGTAGATTTAGAAGAGTTTCAACTACAAGATAAAATTGGAATTTTTAAACTTTGTCACCAAATTTTATTAAATTGTGACTCAATAAATAGTATAGTTTTTTTTTAAATATCTAAGTACTTATGGTATTAATTTTTATTTCCATATCTTTCATTTCCTATCTGTCCCTTTTTTTATTCTCTTGCCGTTTATTTAGCCTTGGCAACACTGCGTATGCTTAATAAGTGTAAAGTCAACTTACAAATTAAGCCGCTAGTTTTTATCACATTTTGTGATAAACAAATCAGTTTATTCATCAGCTCAAATTGTTTATCTCAACTTTTATTTATTTAAGGCGACCCTCAAAACAAGTTGAAAGTTCTCTTTCGAAGTGCTCTAATCTAATATTATCCTGCAGCCTGTGGGCCAAATCGATTAAGTGCTGCAATGGCCGTTAGGCTGCGGTTCGTTGGCGTTTAAATGGAATTATGATGAATGTTGCCCCGACAGCATTAACGCTTCAGTTCATACAGACACACACATACACACACACACACCCACACATTCAGACAGTTTGTTCCGCGTTCAACATCCGCTTTAAGTGAATGCTCGGGATAATAACAACAACATTCTTCAGCATTCGCACACACGCCTTGATTCGTCAGCATTTTAATTACACTCACTGTGATTACACACATGCCCGGAATTGGGCAGGTGTCGATGGTGAGGGCAACCACCCACCCACATGGCAGACTAAACCACCCAAACAGCCACCCACCCTTTAATCTGAATCGAACGCCTTCTTATCGCAAACAGACTCCATATGCGATTGTTGTTTTTCTGTTGTTCAACAGAAAAGTCCCCTTTGCCTCAATCAACCCCTGCACTCTCTCCCTCGCTCTCTCTCAGATACTTTTTCCACGTCAGCACAATTAAAATTTCTTATGAGCTGTAAAATTTCTTAATTTTGATGAATTTATATGTCCAACAATAAAGTCAGTCTACATTTAAAATGTACAAAAACAACAAGGGCAACAAAATATATAACAAAAGGCCCAACAAGCCGGAACATATGCAAATGTAATATATATATGTACATACACACACATCTTTCATATTCTCACATAAGTATTTTGTTTTACTTTTATACTTGTATACTCAAAATTTTCACTGCTTTTGGGCGATTTTAAAGTGTAATTAACGGGGCAATTTTAGAGCGCATTTTCTGTCGCACATACACTAACTTGAGAGTCCTATGTGCGTTATGAAGCTTTGTGACCATCTTCAAACTTTCATAACTTGGCCAAAACTGGACAAATTTCCAAGCGGATTGACATTATGATCATGGTTGACATCTCAATCTCTTCTGCATTGAAATATTATTTAATATCTAAAACAGTTTTTTTTTCTCGCTTTAATGCAATTTTGTTGTAAAAGGTTCCCCCTTGTGCTTTTAAAAAATTCCAAATTTGTAATCTCAAGTTTTAACTTGCAAATGGAATAATACTTAAACTTGATTCCGAGGAACTCTAAATTCTAGAATAATTATATATATACAACTATAGATTCTGAGAACCAAAATTCCATTTCATTCTTAGTCACTAATTTTTGCTTAGCTCCAAATCTAGACCACTTACACAATTTAAAGTATTCAGGCTTCGCTGTTTATGCATATTTCGTTTTCGTATATCTATAGAAAAAGATTTGCCAAAGATTTGTTGTTGCGCTTTGCACTTTATGGACTCACAATTTGCATTTCGAAAGCCATTAAAAATGTATAATTGCTAAATAATGGGGCAGCAACAGCGGCGGCAAATGTAACTAAAATTTGAAGCACGGGCAAAAGTTGTTCGGCGGCTAATTTGCTCATTTATATACCCAATTTAGCTCTTTGACTGATATATTTCTCTTACCTGGTTTTTCATTTTCCATTGCAGCAGAGCATGAAGTAAAGCAGCAGCTGCTTGGAAGAAAACTTTCAGATGAACTGAGCAACATACCAACAAAATAAAAAACAAACTGAACCTGAGAAAAATGTCAGCAACCTTAGTACAAAAGAAATTAAACAAGAAAACGAAACTGAATAGTAACTTGAAGGAGAAGGCGTCAGAGGAGCAGCAGGCGGCAACGAGGCAAACTGGGAGAGTTGTGGGCGTGGCAAGTCCAAGACATATTGCGACCATATCTTTGATGCTGCAATACGATATCGATAATACTTTGAATGCGCTCAAGGAGCAAACGCGGCAGCGAAATGCGTTAATGGATCTGACAACAAACAACAGCCATTGTGAAAACCATAACAAGGACGAGGACAACAATCTGGAGCAGGAGATGCCATCACAAACGCCAACATCGTCGGCCAGTCCCAGTGTCGAGGAGGAACTGGAGGTGGTGGACATTGTCACCGGCAAGACATGTGTTGGTGTTCCAAATGGCTTTTTGCCACCCACGCCCCCAGCCACGCCCAATTTACAGAATACAGCGCAAAAGCGCTGGCGCATCCTGGCCAAGGTTCTGCGCAAGGATTCCGAGGAAACGGTGAGCTCGTCCAGCGATGAATTCAGCGAGGAACAGACGGCATCGGTGCGACGCTTCAAGAGCTTCGATCTGTTGCGCCAGGACAGCTTCGAGGATCATGTGAGCCTCAAGTGCCTGGGCAAGACGGAGAACTGGTACAAGTATCGCATGCAATTGCACAATGACATCGAGTATTCGGTGAATATTCATCACATGGAGCGACAGCTGACGGCCAACGATCTCATGGGCTTCAACAACACGGGCAACATTTGTGTGTGGCCCTCGGAGGAGGCACTCACCGCCCTGGTGCTCTCCGATCTTGCCGCGTATCGTGGCAAGTGGATACTGGAGCTGGGCGGTGGCTTCACCTCCCTGGCTGGCCTGATGCTGGCCAAATATGCCAAGCCCTATGCGGTCCATCTCACCGATGGCAACGAGGTGAGCGTCGAGAATGTCCGCAAGACTGTCTGCCTCAATGAGCTGAGTTGCTACACGAAATGCTCGGTCCTCAAGTGGCAGGAGGCAGCGGCACGTGCCCATGCCGAGCAGTCCAAGTTCGAGTTTATCCTGTGCGCGGACTGTCTGTTCTTCGACGAGGCCAGATCGGCGCTGGTCGATACCATCTGGTATTATTTGGCACCCCACGGAGTTGCCCTCATCATGGCGCCCCGTCGCGGCCGCACTCTGAATGTGTTCCGGGATGAGTGCGTGGCACGTGGCTTCCAAGTCGATTTGGCCACGCGCTACAATGAGACCATTTGGCAGCGTCATCTTCAGCTTAAAACGGACTCGGCCCTCTACGACGAGGACCTACACTATCCCCTTCTGTTGCGCCTCTGCAAGTCGCCCAGCTAAAGCATCGAGCAGAGGGGGCAATGCGGGCTCCATTGGGGTACAATTACGGCCAACCGGCCGAGTATGTTCAATTAACGTTTAGTCAATGTTTTAGTTGTTAGCAAGCAAATTCCAGTTTACACCTTAAAGATAAAAATGAATGAAAAACCTAGAAGAAGAAAAAAAGCAAACACTAAAAAAGGCCCAATTAGCAAAAATATTACTTTAAGTATAGGCCCGAATAAAGAATTCCTCCCACATTGCACCAAACGGAAACCAAAAATGTGTAGAAATTTTTTTTTTTATAAATTTGGTTGGTTCTTTTTCAAATTTTAAAGAAACCTTTTTTTTAGTTTCGAAATATTAATTGAATTTAAATCAAACATGAAGTTTACTTTTGTACATGAAAGTCTTCTTTCAAATTTCTGCTAAGATAATAATACAAATTTAGATTTCAATATACATTTTTGTTTAAATATTTTACTCCCCGCTCTCTCTGATCTTAAGAACCAATCAATAGTCAACTTTATTATAATATATTTTTAAGTTGTTTAGCAAATTCCTTTGATATGTAAATTTGATTTGCGTTGATTCCACAGTTTTGTAACGACGATATATACAAAATACTCCACTATATAATTATCATAAATGTGTTACCTATAATGTCACCACACACACACACACCTACACACACAGACACAAGTATTATTTAAATTTAATTTAAAGCTGTATAGCATAATTTTAGGATGCTTTTTGTTAGACAAAACCAAAGAAAAGTAAACAAATTTTCCTTATACTAAAGATATTGTAATAGAAATAGAAAAAACAAAAAAAAAACAAAACGTTGCCAGCGCTCGACCAATTAATTAATAGTTAAATAAACCTAGTTTATGTAATTATAGAGCATGTGTTAATGGTTATACAATGATGATAATGATGAGATAAACACAGAAATACACTATATAAAATGCCACACAAATGTTACACGTGTCTAAGCAATTGTCATAACCTCTGGGAG
This sequence comes from Drosophila rellima, assembly GCA_035043635.1. Taxonomy (NCBI): domain Eukaryota; kingdom Metazoa; phylum Arthropoda; class Insecta; order Diptera; family Drosophilidae; genus Drosophila; species Drosophila rellima. The sequence goes on from JAWNMV010000607.1 coordinate 2,918,333, forward strand.
CTGCTTTTCCCCTATCCCTGTCCCCTCCCTCTACCCCTTTGGCCAAGTAACAAAGTGATGTCAATGATAATTATCAGGCCACACACAGAGCTATTGGCGGGTCGTTTATTAAAGAGTATTAGCGATTTTTATATCGACCACGGCGAGGTAATTACTTTAATTGTGCCTGGCTGACACTCGGACAAGCCGCAAAAAGGACACAGGACAATGACGACGACGTCATCAGTGTCCTGTTCGTGCGAGTTCTCTTTTCTCTTGTATTTACATATATGGGGTTGATTGGGTAAGTATTTTACACACTTGTATTTCGGTCAGTTTAGGCGAAATTAAATTACATTTCTGAACTTAGCATTTAAATACAGAATTCAAGGAGCTTTACTTTTGCCTTGGTTCATCAATTATATTGATTGCTAGGCAGGATTATCCCACACTCATTTTAGAGGAGGATTTTTATGAGGAAAATATGGCTAATGTTAATTATTTATTAATGTTAAATACATTTCCTGTGGGCAATCGACACCTGATATTATTTGAATAAAAATAAGAAGTAAATTTTAACGTCAAAAAAAAAATATAAAAAGAATACAGCATATCAGGATAATCAATATTAAAGAGTATTATAGCAGTCGTCACATCTCAAGTTTATAAACTTGTTTGTCTTGTGATTTGGGAACCAGCTGGAAAATCAAAAATAATAAAAATAAATCTGATAAGCGCAAATTACAAAGCAAACTCAACAACATGCTAACACACACTCACACACACACACCATAGTTTTGACTCAGTGTTTTTTGTATTTTCGAATATGTATGTACTTGAAGCTATTTGTGTGCGTCATTAACGAGGTCATTGGTAAGTAAGCTTGTTTGATGTGCTCGAGACATGTAATCCAGGCTGGGCCCCAAGTCAAACAATCGACAGACACAAGTCTGAGCAGGGGGCAGAGGGCAGGTGGAGCAAGAAGGCGAACTGGGACAACGTTGCGTATACGCGTCGTGTGCTGGCCAAGCGAAGCCATGTCAATTTCGTCCAGATGGGGAAGGTTGACTGCTAATGACATGCGACTGCTGGTTGCCATGTCTTTCTATGCAAATCAGGATACTTGGCGACGACCACTCAATTATGCGCCACACACCACATATTGTACTCACACACACACACAGGCACGAAAACACACACATATCTTGTTCGACTACAAAAATTTCGTTGCCTACTTTCAGGCACATAGTAAAAACACACTGGTTTTCTTTAGACCAAAGTTCGGTTCTCAACCTTTCACCATGCACATTGTCTTCAAGCCAGCTTTGAGGTGGGCGTGGCAAATGATTTGGCAAACACATTTCAATTTGCGCTTTGTTTGCCTCTCCGCTTTGTCCGTGTCCTTTGTGGGCCTGTTTGCGAGGCAATCCCCAAAGCCTCATGGGAAGCTTGCCAAAGAGTTTTACGGCGCCAACAGGTGTTCCAATTGTGAAAGACCTTGCCTCGTTTCTCTTCTTCTGTTCTGTCCTGTTCCGTTCTGTTCGGCTTGGTTCCGTGTTATTTTTAGTCGAAAGCCTCATTAAATGTTTAATTAATGAAATTATAGGAATGTGCTTTTTGAGTGCACGTTACGTTCAAGTTGTTTGCCAAGGGATTTGACGACACCGAGTTAAAATATTTAAAAGGCCGTTGCTTGATCCGTGTACTGGTCATTGTCCTTTAATTTACCTCTAAGGAATAGAAAAATATAACGTCATATTACAACGCAGGCGGCCTATTACATAATGACCAACTAACACTGCTGACCTTTACATATCAACAAAGTTGGGTTCATGTCAGCAAAATTTACGTTTTTTTATATATATTTACTTTGATGTTTAGGTAGGTATTTTAGGACGCCGTCAAATTATCATATGAATTGTAGGCATAATCCATTATTAAACAGGAAATTACATTGCGTGCTAGTGAATTAACAAGTTCTAGCGTGAAAATAGGCCAGCAGTCGGTGGGAACACCTAAAAAGTCCTTAACTAGATCACGATATAGTGTACAGTTAATGCCGCTAAGTGCCTTAATTAAATGGAAAATTAAAGAAGGTTTTATTTTGTCAATGGGCGAGGTCTAAAAGCAATAAAAATTAATGGAATTTCATCCGATTCGATGCAGCTTTTAATAAACATTAAATGAAGCAAATCGAACCAATGTAATTAAAGATAAACTAATGGTTAATAATATTATGTATATGTACATAAATACCTCATTACTTATCATAAGCATTATTGTTCAAGCTAATATACTTCAAGATTTCGATAATTTCAAAAATGCCTTACTTATCCGATTATTTATCTTAAAAACCATTGTAAAAACGTAAGTTCATAAAATTGATGGCTTATTAATATTTATTAGCTACTTAAAAAACCCAAAAAGAAAACTTACAAAAATGAACTCACCAATGCGTTAAATTCGATTATGCAACAAAAATAGTTGTAAAGTGGTTATGTTATTAATAATTCATTGTGCACGTAAAATAACAAATTGTAAAGCAAAAGCATTACTTATTTATTTGTATAAAATCAAAGAGAAACTGCTTATTCGCCGTTTTTAATTGATTGCAATTGGAAGTTGGCTTCAAAAGCAGCAAATATATATTATATGAAAATTTGTATAATGCCCAATGCAAAAGCAGTGGCTAAAATTGTTGGCTATAGAAAACTAATAACAATAATACTGCTGATTAAGCATTAATCAAAGCAGCTGGGAAAAGAAACAATAGGCGAACGCAGACGCAAAAGGGAAAGTGATTCTCTGCGTGCGTTCGATTTCAACGACAACCGCAACTTTTTTAAGCCGCTTGTTTGAGTTTGTCACCAGCTTTAATTATATAAAAAGGTTTTCGCTTTAGACCCAAACTCAATATGGATTTTTAATTTAGCGCGTGCAACACTTGAGAGAACAAAATGAACGAAAAACACACACAGACAATTTTCCAAAAAGGCGATAAGCGGCTGCTGATAAGCGCTCGACGTTCCCGCTTAACATTTCTGCTGTTAGGTCTATGTATAATAATAACAACAACAACAACAGGAGCAATAACAATAGCAGCAGCCGCAGCTGCAACCGCAGCCTAAAACCGAAAGCATATGGCAAGCATATGATATGCGAAAGCTCTCTCCCAAAAGCTCGCTACCTTTCGACAGTCGCTCACTCTCTCCTTCGCTCTCTTTGTTTGGCTCGCGCGGCCTTGGCATTCGGAACAGCTGATTTCTTTTTCGATGAGCTTCGTTGTTAGTTCAGTGGCAGCGCTGCTTTCAGTTGTGGGACGCCATTGAAGGCGTGCGGTTGTCGCTGTTCACGTTGCGCTTGTTTAATCAAAGAAGTGAAACACGAAAGATAAAATCTTTCTTTATTTATTATTATTTCAACTAATTTCACAGTGTGCTCAGCTGTGCAAGTGTATGTGTGAATTAAAGTGAAATTTTGTGTGAACACAATAAAAGCATTTAATAATATTTATTTAATAATATTTTAAACGTAAACAACGAATAATACCAATCTGTGCTGCCCAATTGACACACATTCGAATGCAACAAATTTCATAAATCAAGACCAAAAAAAATAGAACAAAATAATGTCAAACAAATCAATACCGTTAATACTGCTGCTATTGCTGTTGCTGCTGCCGGCAATGCCTGATGCTGCCGCGGCAACAGCAGCACGACGCGCCCGAATATCAGCAACTAGCAGCAGCAACAACACCAACGACAATGAGCCGTTGACAGAGCCCAAACAGTCGGCAGAGACGTCATCAAAGACAACGGCAGTAGTAGGAAAATTGAAAACATCTGCAGACAGCAAATATGGTGAGTCCTAAGGAAAAAACAAAAAAATAGAAGTAAATAAGGAATGGAACTACGTGCCTCTGCCGCCCGCTTGCTGGGCTTAGTGGCAGCTTGTCTGGCAAGCATTCTGTTCTGTTGTTGCAAGCTGCCTAATTGCATTTGGTCACGATTTGTGATCTAGCAACGTGTGCATTTCTTATGGCCCAACGGCCTGGCCTGTCTGCCCCAAAGGAGACCTTGTTTGCAGCAGCCGGAGAAAACAGCAAGACCAACAACAACATCAGAAACGGTGGCAGCCGCAACAAAAAAAGGGTTGCCCTTGGCAGCGAAATTGTTTCACGCTTTGCGAGTGCATATAAAAAACAAAAGACTTAGGCAACGAACTTGCCGCTAGCACTAATTTTAGCTATTTTATGCCAATCAAGCGCTGCATGGTCGGGAAATGTACAAACGTTTCCTGCCCAAGCAACAACCGCAAAAAGAGGCCGCGGCCCCGCCCCAGAACCGCAAAACGCGGCGGAAATTGCGGCAGCTTTTAATGGTCAGTTGCTGAGAGCAAAAGTGTCATTAGGCCATGACCAATGTCAGTGCTTAGCCCGATGGTAAGCTCAGCCTTAAGACAATTTGCTGGCTATTAAACCGAAACCGAACCATGCGTTGCATAACACAAACACACATGAGACATTTAAGTGCAACGTCATGTTGCAGTCAGAGCCGAAAAATCTCTCTCATTCTTCAAGTGAAAAATATCATTAATCAGGCGATTTATTTGCTGATGCTGCAACTTCCATGGTCAGTTTGTCATCCTCCGCTGACAGTTTCCAATCAGTTATTCTCGCTGTTATTGCTGTCAGAAGAAGAGTGGGAAGAAGGGAAGCAGCAGGAGAAAAATAAAGTTGTCTTCTAATAAAATTGCTCAGACGTCGCCACCTTGATGTGGCGGTTCTAAAGGCATCTCGGAGCTCAGAATTTGTGCCAACTGTTTGACAGCCATGCATTTTCACTTTTCCATGTATATTTCTATTTATTTGTTGTTGTTCTTTTTTCTTTATTTGCTGTTGTAACTGGCAGACTCTGTGTGAAATTCGCCTAAATGCCGAATACAACACGGAGGCGGCCTGGCGAATTCAAAATTGGTGTCAATGATTTCAACATGGGAAAAAGCACAAGCACTAGCAACACAGCAACTGCAACAACTACTTACAACAGCAACAAAAACAACAACAACTTTGAACAAACAAGATGCCAGCAAACATCCAAACAACATTTCAGCTGCTTAGCACAGAAAATGGCATTTCTAATTGCACATTATGCAAGGTCTGCTAAGTAGAAATGGAGAAAATGCACTTTAAATATACAAAAAATCGAAAGAGAGAAGAAGAAGATATGCCTCAAATGTGGCATTGATTTGTGCTACAGCAAATTAGAAATTTCGGTGCAATTACTTGACTTGATTTGCCAGTTATTTAGCTCAGCACTGGCACACAATATTGAAAAGTGATAAATCTTTCTTTCAACAAAAGTATCAAATCATTAAATTATAATTGCTATATATCATATATTTTACTAAACATTATTTTTTGTTGAGCATTTAAAGTTGAAACTTAATTCTAAAATTTTCATTTACATTTAAAAAATTTTATGAATATAGTGAACTCTTTTCAATTAAATTTTTATAAACTCTAGGCTGAATTTTTCTCTCTGCAAGTGTACCTAAATCTTATATTAACTGTATTTTTAAATAAACTATGAATTTTTAGCCACAAGTAAAAAGATTAGATATTTATATATTTCTCTTAATTTACTTTCATTTTCCACACCACAATAGAAATGAGTTTTCTAACAGCTTAATATCCAATTTGTTATCCGACTTTCCCCTACTGGAAATATTTAGTAAATGTTAATATTATTAATGTAATCAAAATTTCTTTTTCTTTTAACTCGCAAATATTAAGTATTCACCTTTTAATTTCTTTTCAAATTTAAAGTGTAAGATTTTGATTTTATATTTCCTGCTTCAAATTATATTTTAGGTAAATGACACTCCTACTTATTTCCTTTATATAAAACAGTATACTTTGTAATTCGGATTTATGGAATTTGTGCTAAAATGTTATTTGTTGATTAAATATAATTGCGAGTTTATCGACCTTTTGGATTATTAACTTTTGAAATATCCTCTTCTTAATAATACATCATGCAAAATATATCCCTGAAATTTATTACTCTACAAAATTATGTTTGTATTACTTCATTTTTTTTTATAAAACGCGTGTCTACCATAAAAATGCTGCTGTTAATCATAAGCCTAGAATTGGCTCCAGTTACCAATTAGCATCTGTTTAGTTGCCAATCTATTTGTTTCTTCCTTGACAACGTTGGGCATTTAATGTGATTCCAAATAACTTACAGCTGGCTGCGTCTTCCAACTTTAGCTGGACATGCTAATTCCCGGCACACTTTCAGCCAAATCGACCATCACCTGTGGTGTAACAAGACAACCAAACAAACAGCTAAAGATCTTAGCCCAGGTAGTAGCAATGGCCCGACTTGAAAAGAAAACAAATAGAAGAAAAAATAAAGACCAAAACTAATGTAAAAGCGAGTCTCAGTGGTAGACTAAATTTTTTGTGAAACAAGTTCTTAGATTTCCCTTGCTACTGCTCTTTCTCCTCCTCCTTGACATTTGTCTTTTACCTTTTGCTGTTTACTGATTTGCATGCAAGCAGCAACATCGACTTGGGCCTTCAATGAACCAACAACAACAACAACAACAACAGCAGAGGAAGCAGCAATTGCAATTGCAGTTGCAGTTTCAGTTGCATCTGCATCTGCAGTTGACTAACCCCATTTTATGGAGTATATATACATATATATATGTGTGAGTAATCCGCATTTGGGAATACCATTTGGGCCTTTTGCAGAGATACGCGGTGTTGCTGGTGAACCAAATTACAAATCGGTGAATCTGACCTGGGAAGTTGAGTTCGTGACGTCGGCCCATGACACAGATACCAATAACAAGAATGCCAATGGGCCAACGGATATGGTGGATGTGGACGTGACAAATATGACCAATGATGTGGAACCACCCAAAGCCTTTCAGATCTTCTACTGTGAAATGCAGAACTATGGACCACAGCGTTGTCGCGTCAAGTTAATCAACGGCACCGCCGCCGAGTTGCCCGACTCGAATGCCAAGTAAGTTGATCCGATTCCCCGAGAAGAATTTCGGTATATAATACTGAGAGTACCAAAACAAGGGAAACTGAAATAGGAACTAGAAAATCAAAAGTATAATAATAAAACAAATAAAAAGAATTGACAGAGCAAAAATTAGAAAGATGCAAAATACTTAACAGAATTTTAATATCTTACTTTTTCCCACCACTGTTTTTAATTAAACTTAAAAAAAAAATCATTTTCATGTACAATTTATTTAGAATTTTTAAGAATCATCTTAGAACGGATTGTATTGCAAAAAAAAAAAATACTGTTGGAATGGATTGCTCGATTAAGACTAAAAAAGTAATACTATTTAAACAAAAATTTAAACTGCAGTCTAAAGAAATATTTCCAAATATTATTTAGGCAGCTGAATTCAAGACTTTATTTGTTCCTACTACTGTTTTTTATAAAACTTAAAAAAAAATCATTTAGATGTACAATTTATTTAGAATTTTTAAGAATCATTTGAGGATGGATTGTACGTTTATTTTTTTTTCTAATTTATGTATGTACACTGAATGTTTTTTATTATTTTATTATCCCAGAGCTGCTTTTTATCTTATACTGTGCTAGTTTCTTTAAATTATCCGCCCAGCATTTGTTAACTTTGCTCTTACACTTCTCCAGCACTCAAGTGCAACACTTTGCGGCAGCTGTCGACAACCTGAGAATGGCCACCAGATACAGCTTCCACATTCGCCCCGTGCAACCGCGTCGCCTACGCAGCAGCAGCGCCCGCGCCGAATTCCAAGACGAGAACGAGATTGACAGCGCGGGGAGTGGCGCGGGGGGCCATTTGGCCGGCCAGAGCATTGTTATACCCACCAAGGGCTGTAAGTTGAGATCACAGCTTAGCAACACACACCTAACTCATTTTGACATTGCCACATTTTAGTCTCGGCTCATGCCACACAGTGTCTGGCGCACGCCTCGGAGATCGAAGTGGAAACGGGTCCCTACTTTGGTGGTCGCATTGTCGTCGATGGCGGCGATTGTGGCATCAAGGGCAATGCCAACGATCCCGCCGACAAGTACACCATGCGCATCGATCATAAGCTATGCGGCAGCATGGTCAAGCCGGAGACAAGCACCGTGGAGACCTTCATCACAGTGCAGGAGAATCTGGGCATCTTTACTCACAGCACGAGGCGGTAAGCGAGAAATTGAGAGAGTGAGAAGGTGGCGAAAAATGTTCGGAAATGTTAAGTACTGTATTATGCAGGGACTGAAAATAACTGCTATTGATCAAAATTTCAACTAAAAAAATCATATAAGGACATATGCAATATATATTTTTTCAGTGTTTATAAGAATGTTTTGAATACAAGTCCTTTAAGACTTTTATTTATGTGCAAAAAAATATTAGTTTCAAAAGACTTTTATATATGAGCAAAAAAATATAAGTCTCAAATAACTGGTATTTTTGATTAAAAGAAATAAAAGTTTCAAATGACTATTATTTGTGAGGGACAAAATATAAGTCTTTTATGAGATTTGTTTTTGAGCAAAAAAATAAAAGTGTCAAAAGACTATTATTTTTAAATAAGAATCAAATAAGTCGTTGATGATTTTTATAAATTGAAATTTTTTTATAATTGTCTTTTTGGAATATCTCTGCTAATACTAAAGATAGAAATTTAAAATTTTTAACATATGTAATAATCTAGTACAAACTTTTTTTAAAAAAAAAGCCAAGATCAAATAAAAATCAATTAAGGGATTCCATAAGGAATTATAATTTAAATAATGATTACTATTATTAGTTATGGCGGGAATGATGGGAAAAATATAGCTATTTTAGTTTTTTGATGTATCGACTTTTTTTGACCCAACTTTTTGTTTTTATTATTTTGAATTCCAGTTTCGTAGTTGTCTGCAGCTATCAGTCGGGCATACAAACAGTGCGTGCCAGCTTTACGGTGCCCGGCAAGAATGCGGGCGTGGCAGCTGCCGTGGAGCCCAATGATCCCTTCCAGCCGGATGATGAGCGTTTGGGCCGAGAGCTGCGACACATGCGCTTTGTGAACAAAAGCGAGTTGGTGCTCAAGGAATCCGAGTCGGAGTCAACGGAGCAGGCGGCCGTGGTCAGGGAAACACAGGCGGCAGAGGTGGAGAAGATGGAGGATACGGAGCAGCAGCTGGAGGAGGAGGCGGAAGAAGAAGATCAACAGACAGAGTTACAGAAGCCACTGACTGCCAATCGCCAGCAGGGACGTGCTCTGAGCCTCTCCAGCCTCAATGAGTTGAACAACTTGGCCGATTTGGAGTTGGAGGCGCCAGCACAGGGCACAAAGTATGCCAAACTGGTTGTGGATCAGGGGCCAGGACAGGGCTACAATGGAGCCACATGGACGTCCGCTCGAGCCAAGGCGGATGCAAATGATGATGATGAGTGTAAGTAGATGCGCATAAATGGCAAACAGACAAGCTGACAATCGTGATTGTTCTAACTTATACACTCTCTTGCTCTCTCACACTCTCTGTCTCTCTTTCGCTCTCTCTCTCCCTCACAGTCTATGCCGCCCCGCTGCGTTATATAAGCGCCAATCTGGGCAGCGTGCTGGTAACTGTTTCCATATCTGTGATAATCATCAGCATTTGCCTCGTTCTGCTGCAACGTCAGCGATTGCATCCCAACAACAACAAGAACAACAACAGCAACTACAACAACAAGAGGCAATCGCATTTGGCATCATCGTCTGTTGCCTGCCCCACCGCCCATCTGGCGCAGAAGACGCTGCCCCGTGCACTGCAGCATCAGCAATATCAGTGCACCTTGTAGACAGACGGCAACCTTCAGCCGACTCCCATCGTAATCGTGCAACAGCCGTGTGGCATGCAGCTAACTATGCCCACTTGTCTTGCTGAATGCCCCCTGGCAACTCTGGCTAACCCATTTAGCTGAAGACGACTGGGCATAGCTGGGCCAGTACTCGTACCACCTTCACCTCCACCTCCACCTTCGCCTTCACCCTCGGCACTCTCCTGCTCCAATCTCCACTTGGGAGACTCAGCCAACGGTACTCACGGGATCGACTGAGGCTGGAACAACAACAGCTTTCAGCCCACACGAAACTGACGTTTAGCAAAAACCGTAATTTATGCAAATTTATAGAACAAAAAAAAAAGAATACTTAATTCTAGACTATTTTACTTAGCTGTGCAAACTTGATATGACTCTAGTATTTAGTATTTTTGAATAAAAACCAACAGCGAGATTAGCTTTTAGTATTTTAGCACTTAAGTTTTTGTATAAACGTATTTAATGACAAATAAACTTATTTATATTTCTACTTTTTATAACTTGAAAATTGTGTTTTAAATATTTGCGGAAAGTCTGAGGAACAACGGAAAATTAGTTAACCAAAAATTTGATTTAAATAATAACAATAAATTTTGATATTTTGTGAGTATTTTGAAAAACTCTTTTATGTGCCAACAGAAGAATGCATGTGATTAAAAATATATTTGTGCCATGATCCAACAGTCGATTATGACCTACAATAAAGTTCAGTTCTCTTAACTTAAAGATAAGAAGAGCATTTTTATAATATTTTACAGACCAATAAATCTGACGTCATCATAATTATCATCATCAATATCATTATTATCGCCAGCAACTTTATTCAAAAGTCGTAGCATATTAACTGTCAAGTTAAGTCTTTGATGAAAAGCTTTTCTTTAATGATTCTATCAAGAATATAAATGTCGTTGCGTTTAACGAGAGCAGCAACAATAACAATAGCAACAACATGTTACGAAATTATGTTAAGTGCAGCAAGAACAACCTCTACAACAACAACAACAACAACTACAACTGCAACAACAACGGATAATGGACAATGAAGCAACGGACAGAGGTAACAGTCAACGGACAATTTGCATGAAAGTGGCACAAAACGTTGTCAACAAAGTTTTCAGTTTTGTTTTCTGTGTTCTTGAACGGAAGCCGGCAGAAAAACCAACAACAACAAAGATTAAAATAATAAAAATAATGACAACAAAACAAAGCGACAAACATAAACTTTAACTTGCAACTTCAGTTTGCCAAATATGGAGAAATGTACATCAAAAAACTTTCTGATTGAAGTGTCTAGGAAGGGGAAGTGCTTAAATGGATTTTGCATATAAAAGCCATTAGGCATTTTTTATTATCATCAGTAAACATGATAATTATCATCATGTTGATCAGAAGAAAGGTCCATTGTTGTTGGTCTATTATTATTAGAACACAAAAACCAAGTGAGCGTTAAGATCGCCAAGTTGGAAAAACTTTCTCAACAGCTGGATCTGAGACTGAGACTGAGACCGAGACTGAGATAGAGACTGAAACTGTCTTGGACATGGACTTCACCTTCACCCATTTGCAATGCAGTCTTCTCGAATTTCACCCACAATGCGTTCTACGTTGATTAGCATGTGGCATAGATAAATCTTTCGAGTCTTTGGGCTTCCGTTTCCCTTTGTCGACAGATATTGCGAATGCTTTCAATGTTTAGGCGAGCATAACGTTGCTGCACTTATTAAAGATGACTTGGTGCTGGCTTTTAGACTAGACTAGTAGGCATAATGAGGCCAACGATCTTGGCCAGAGGCAGCCAAACAACTTAATGAGACACCAACTTCGACCGCAGCCCCATAGCCCCCATAGCCCCTTATAGCCCCCATAGTCTCCATAGACACCATAGTCTCATAGTTGCTGCTTACTCTTTTGTTGTCTCTCCGACATTAGAATGCGAGCGACTCTCGACGAAAGTAAAAATTGTGAAAGTTTTTCTTCTTTTTCTATTTTTTTCCTTTATTTTTTTTGTAAGCGTAGCTTAGCTTTTAAATTGCTTTGCCAAAAAAAAAAAAAATAATAATAATAACCATACGCATTAAAATCTGCCAGTACTCAAGATCATTATTCTTGCTTACTAGGGCTACACTGTGCAACAACATTTCGAGTCGCAGAAAGTTTGACGGTTTTGGGAGTCGAATTTTCAAAACCTGAAATAGATAAAACATAAATTGATACTTTTTCTCAGATCCCTGGAAATAAGTTTACGATAAGTGGAAATAATTAAAAATTTCACGGACTGTAAATATTCTGAAATTAGGGAAAAATAATGAATTCATTTTGTATTAGGTCAAATGATCAAATATATACTGTACTTTCATTCGCTAAATTTTATTATGAGAAATTAATTTTTAAAAATTAATAAATTATTCGAGTTGGTCGATTTACTTTTAACAATTCTTTGAAATCCATTTTACAGATGATCGGAAATTAATTAAATCTTTATTTAAAAAATGCTTTAGTTTTGAATCTTTTTAAGGCCCAATGGATTGAGTTTCTTTCTAATAACTGAGGTAGAAAACTTTAACTGTTTTCTACCAAATTTTTTTCCTGAGGAGAATTATTTTAATAAAAACGAATTCTCCTCTAACCACATAAGCTCGTACTTTTACTCAATAATATCAATATATCCTTAAATTGTTACTACTTTTGTTGTTTAGTGTAATCAAATTACAATTGAATTTATAAGCCAAAGTCTCGCAATTCGCAGCGTGAACAAATTTCCATGGGCAATTAGTTGAAAATAGCGGGTATACCTAAATATTATCAGATTATAGTACCTAGATCTGGGTGTAGATCGTTTGACTATAATTACTGCAATTTGTGTATCAGATTGGGAGATTTGTGTCAGTTGGCAGTTGAGAGTAGTTGTCGGTGGCCAGAGCTGGGTTATCTGTGGGTAAAAATGATCTAACCGAATAGATAGGCACTGTTATTACAAAAGAACCACAAGAATAGAACACCAAAAATTAGGCATCGTCGAGAGCCGGGACAGATTCTGGGCTAATGGCAGCGGCACTTTTAATGATTATGATTATGAATTTTGTGGTTTGCTTAATGGACAGAGATCGGTGTCAACATTTGGGAAAGAAACCCGGCAACTGTATTGTGACATGTCAAAAATGTGTCAGGGAACACAAAACTCAGCCATAAAAATATTTGTATAAAACTCAGTGAATGAAAATTGTTGGGAAAGTTAAGGCCAACTCAAGGTGAGTGCGACAAAAGCCTTGGGAATTATGAAAGAAAAGGGAGAGCCAATATCTTGTAAGAAATGGTTTAGTCAATCTCAAGTATTGACAGTTTAAATGGCAAACATTTAATGACAATTTGCCCAAGGTAAAGTTAATTATTTTCAGTTAATAAAACTTGTGGTCATTGAGTGCATTTTCACTTGTAATTGTTGCTTTTTCTCATTTACATTTTTACTTGAAACTTTGAGGAAGTTTAACAAAAATGCTTTGTCATTTGATTGCGCTGAGATTTCCGTTTCAGAGATTTTTAGAAACTTCAGTAATTGCCGAGCTTTCAATTTCTAATCTTAGTAGGTAAAGAACTAATAAAGATTTAAATTAAAGACAATCTAATGATTTCTCCCGAGTTCACTTATTTTGTGGATTAGCTGAAGCTTTCGTTGAACCCTTTTGAATGATCTCTACGGTTGAGTAATTTCGTAATTATCTCTGCGTGCTCTCGATACGAGTTTATATCGAACTCATTGAAGGCATGACTAATCTGCTAGCAGCAGGCAAATATTTAATGGGTTCATCGAAGGAGGCACACTTTCGCCCCGAAACTACGAGATATGCAATTATTTTGGGTAACAAAAAAAAACAAAAAAAAACAAAAAAAGCAAAGAAAACCAATAGAAATTAGTAAGTGCGAGAGGTAGAGAGAAATAAGCACAAATAAGCAGCGCAATTGTGTGGGAATTTGGAGCAGATTGAATGAGAAAATGACTTAATGTGCCAGCTGGAACTGGAGCTGGAACTGAAACTGGAGTTGGAGTAGCGTTACGAATAAAAATTGGCACACAATAGTTTTGTGGTTGTACTCTCTAAAATCTCCCACAATTTGCACAGCTCGTCGCTGAAAACAAGCGGCAGACTCAGAGCCAGATTCAGATACAGATCCAGATACAGATCCAGAGAGCCAGCCCAGAACCAAGTTGACGGCAATAATAAGACGAAACCTAACGGCGTCGCATACAAATTTGAATTAACTTATGTTAAAGTATCTCAGCTGTGGCGGAAGCTGTAGTTGAAGTTGACGTTGAAGCCGAAGTTCAAGCTGAAATTTCTTAGCTTCTTTAAGGCCAAAAAAAAAAAAGAGAAAAAACTTTGCGCAATGCCCAACGGTAAATTGAAAAACGCAGTTGATTAGCTAGACAGGGGGGCGTGGCAGGGTGGCAGGCCAACAACGTTTGTAAAGCCAGTGAATGTGTCTCTCTGTCTCTCTCTGGGCGTTTGTTGTTGTTGCTCCGGTTGTTGTTGTTGCAGTTTTTGTGCTTGTTGCTGTTGTTGTTGTTGCCATTCAGTTGCGGCAGCGCCACCAAACATGGCCCAAAACGCACTTGGCATGGCCACTAATTTTAAAGGCAAGCGCGTCAAGAACAGTTATGAGCTGGGAGCGTTGGGACTGCGACTGGAATTGGGATGCGCCACATGCCACAAGAAGCATACTTTAAAATTCACTTAAAAATGTGCGAAGAAAACTAAAAAAGAAGAAATATATAAGATAAAAAAGAAACGGAAAAAGTAAGAAATACGAAATTCGAAAAATGAAAAATATAAAACGCAAGCCTTAAGTCAGTGACTGTGGCTACTGATATCTTAGTAAGCACCCTGTATTATAATAAAAATTAACATGAATAAATTATTAAAATATTTTAAAAATATTATTATTATTTTAATAATTTTAGAGGACATTAATTTGAAAATATTTAAAAAATAATATTATTATTTTAATAATGTTCGATGTTTTGATTTTAAATTTATTTTAATTAATTTAATTATTTTATTAACTAATATTAGCATATACGAATTGCCAATATATTAGCTATGACTATGTTTATAATACATAGATATAAGTAAATTAGTCTTTTAAAAGTTTATAAATTGTCAAAATTTAAATGGTTCTCAACGTAAGGAGCGAATCTTAAAGAGTTTATTTTTTGCATTCTTGGCTTATTTTGAAAATTAAATAGGAAAGCTTTATATAGTTCATTTTAATAAAAGACAATATCAATAAACTGGTCAATATTAATTATGCTGTCAAAGGAAAGAAACGAAGCTTAAAAGAATTAGTTTTTCATATTATTTCTTTTTTTGGTTTAGTTATACACTTTTGGCATTTTTGGGTAATTTAATAAGAAAGTTAAGTTTAATTTAGTTCACTTCAGTATAAGACTATATGAAGAACTAGTCAATAATAATTATGTTGTCACTTTTTAAACTTAACACAGTCATTGGTCAATATACCCTCTGCACTACAGTGCGCTACAAGGTATACAGCAAGTACAAAACGAGGCGTTCGCTGGTTAAGTTACGCGTCGCATTGCGACACCGACACGCGGATTGGCCCAACAATTGGCCACGGCTACAGTTGGTTATATGTAAGTAAGTATTTGTAAGTATTTGTTGTAATACGTTGTTGTTCTTGTTGCTGTGGCTGCCGTACCAACTGTCTTCCCAATATTCCCCTTCTTTTTTTTAGAACCAAGCGGCGTCAGATAGAAATACAAAGTTGATAGAGACATAGCTCGCATGCACTGATGCAGGAAACCAGCGAGGCATCGAGGCATCGAGGCAGGTGCATTGCAATGGCAATAATACGAGTCTATGTGGCACAGGTTTCTTTTAGTGGCTTGTACTTTGCCTCTCTGGGCCGATGCGTGCAACAACAGCAACAAATGTTGCAACAATAACAACAACTAGCTGGTTTTTATTTACGCTAAATTATGTTCTATGCGACATCTCAAGTGCAGCAAGTTCAGCAAGTTATATACATACATTTGTAGTTATATCATCTTTTTTTATTTATGGCCTAGACCATTTACATCTGATTCGTTAGGCTTGACAGGCAGTGTCAAATTATGGAGTACGCAGTCAGACGATGATGTCAATGACCAGTTTATGACTGAATTTGCATAATAACAAACAACTAGCAAGGGCTAGAATGGTTTCATTTAAGTTGAAGTCATTACAGTTCAGATTAGTTGACGGATGACTAAATTTTCTATGCTGTTGTGAAGTTCTGGTAACTCTTGGAAATTAATTTGTCAGGCAAAAACAGAGTCAAGAAAATTGCCAACTTCATTTTTAGTTGCCACAGTGACTAAAACAAATATTTAATCTTTGAGCTCTTTCTGAATTTGACAATAATTTCTAATCATTAAAGACAGCTTATTGAGTTAATTGACTGAAAAAAATATATGAATATAGCTGATAAGCAATATAAAAAATTAAGTGATCAAGTTGATTCCCTTTCCAATTAATCGGAACTGAAAGTTGACACTTAACTAAGGAAATGAAAGCAGGTAATACAAATCTAGCAAAGTTTAGCATGTAAACTATTTGAATCGGAAGTTAGTAGTAAGCCCCGACTAACTAATGCTTTTAAAAGCATTTGAGAAACAGAAAAACTAACAAATTAGAGAGCGTTAATTGCATTTCCTCTTAAATACAAAAATCTTACAGCAAACAATTCAAAGAATTTCAACTAATTCATGTCTCGATTCACATGCTGCTTAATTCCCACATTCAGTTACCAACGTTCAGGCCAAGTCCATAACTTAATTAAAGTTGCAGCAGGTCACAATGCAACTCACTATCAAAATTTCAAAGAGTATCGGGCTGTCCAGAAATTCCATTCAATAGCCCCCAGATTCCCAAGACTCAAATAAGTTAAATTCCCGGCATTGAACGTAAAATAGTACATAAAATAAACTGCACTGGGAGCATAGACAATAACTATGAAAACAATGCAAACGCTTTACTAACTTAATTCTACGTCTGGTCTAATCAACGCACACACACATACACGCACGCGCTTAATTACCAGATTAATAAGCTCCATTGTGAGTGAGCGTGAAAATGAAAGTGCTTTCAATGCGCGAAGAGGGAAGGGGCAACAAAGCGAGGGGGGAGGGGAACAGTTCAGTGGTCTCTGCGCATGCGCGTGGCAAGTTGCCGTTGCCATTGCCGTTGACGTAGCCGTTGCCGCTGTGTTGCACTACAAATTTGACTTGCAGCCCCGCAATCTTTAGCCCCGTTAGAGTGTGTGGCTATCACACATTGCCAACTAAGTCTCTTGCCTGATTTTCCATTGTTTGCTTTTAATTTTTGACGTGCTCGCTGCGCAGCGCAATTAGACCTCGGGCCAAATTAGTTCGTGATCAGTCCGCCTAGCGGTTCATGATCTTACTATGCAGACACAACCATAAATATCTGTATATAATAATCTAGGCTTGTGCCGAATTTGAAGGACGGTTCCATTTTGTATAGCACTTAATTATGAATGCAAATTAAATGTGATTAAACAAATTATTTTACTATTAAAATTTTTTATATTTTCAAGAAATTTAAATAAAATTATTTTAATGTTAATTTATTTTTTCTGACATATTTTTTAAGCATATTTATTTATCAACCTAAAACACAAATTTCGAGAAACTTTTGAAACTATTTAAGAGTGGGTGTCAACTTTCCACAGCACTTAGTGCTCAGTTTTGGACCATAATTCAAAAGCCTGTCATCAGGAGCTTCAAATTTAATATGATTAAGCAAATTTAAAAAATATTGTATGTTATTATTACAATCTTAAAATTGACTTATATTTTTCAAGAAATTAAAATAAAATAATTTGATTTGTTTAATTTTTTCAGACATATTCTTTAACATTTTTATCCCCCTAAAACTATTTGAAAGTGATCAACTCGGGTGTCAACTGCGCTTTCCACAGCATTTCTTCTCAATTTTAGACTATAATTCAAGAGCTTCTCATCAGTGACCTCAAATTTAATATGATTATGCAAATTTAATATGATTCAATAAATACTGTATGTTATTTATTACAACCTTAAAATTGTCTTGATTTTTTTAAGAAATTTAAATAAAATGATTTAATTTTTTCTGCCATATTTTTAAGTTTTTTATGTATCTACATAAAAATTTTAAAAGTGATCAGTAGCTTCAAACATAATATGATTATGCAAATTTTATATGATTTAATTAATTTAGTATGACAAAATAAATATTGTACGTTATTTATTACTATTTTAAAATGTTCTTGTTTTTTTTTTAGGAAATTCAAATAAAATTATTTTATACTTATTCTATTTATTCTTAATTAATTCCACTTTTATCCAATTGAAACTATTTCAAAGTGATCAACTGAAAGTTGGGTGTCAACTGCACTTTCCACAGCACTTATTGCTCAGTTTTGGACCATAATTCAAGAGCTTGTCATCAGTAGCTTCAGAGGCAGCTCGAGTCGTCTCCTCTGCATACTTGGCAACTGTAATTAGGGTCACTTGGCTGTGAGCCCGAAGCTGGACCCCGCAGCATCCAAAGTTACCCTAATGGGCTAGCACTGGGGGGCCTCGCTCTGAGCGCAGCTCTACGTGGTTCCGTCAAATGACAGCTGTCAGATGTGGACTGGTAAACCTTAAGCAATGGGCAAAGTAACTCACAAATGCCCTATATATGTAACAATGTATATATGTATGTACATAGGCACATTGGCAACTGCAACATGGGGCATGGAGCATCCATTAAGTGTCCCAGCGAGTTTTGCATGCCACGTGAATTGGGTTAGAAGCATCGCATTTCACAGAGTCAGCGGAATTAACTTATTGCCATACCAATCGGATAGCATAAAAATGAGTTAATGCAATCTATCCAGGTATCGATGATGCTTTGCCAGTCGGCCGTCTACGCTTTGCTCAATGCCTCATTCCACATATAATTCATGATGATATTCATGATGAGCTGATGAGTTGATGATGTGGTTGCTCTCTCCCGTTTCCCAATCCCCCATTCCCCTTGAGCTTATTCTCGACACTGTTCATGGCAATCTGGGTCACTTACTCGAGCATCGATTTGTACGAAAAAAAAAAAGTGTTACTCTTTCTGCTTAAAGTCATTAGAAGCCATACTTATAAGCAAATGATACAAAAATAATACTTAATTGAGGCCGAGTATTGTGCTAGTATTTGAAACTGCATATATAGTATTTACATTGTATTCTTTTAGTTTGAATGGATTTGTAAAATCTTGATAGATTTTCAAAAGGGATGTTTTTTTGACAATTTTATTATGCAAATATTGATTTGGTATCGAAATTGGATGATTTTGAAAAATTCATTTTTTTTGAAAATTTACATTTTTCGAAAATTTTCAAAAAATTTTAAATCTTACATTTTTTCTTTAAATCGACTCCAGGTGATAAAATTAGGGTAAACAAGTATATTTGCACTAAATTTCGGTTAGTTTCTTTAAGATTTATGCCAAAAACAGCAAAGTGTTCCCTTATTTATGTGTGTAACTTTATATACTCTAATTAATGTTAAACTCTTGACACTTCATCATAGCCAAATTAGACTTTTTCATTTCATTTCCGCTCGTTAACTTTTTAATATTTCGACCCCAAATTCCACATTTCTCAATGTCCGGTAAAAGTTGAACCAAAAGGTAATCGAGCTAATTTGTGTGGGTATAAATTAAACTGTTGAAATCGTTAATTAACTAAAATGAGTTCATTAGAAATTTGGCTGTAAATATAGATACATATTCGAAAAATGTTGTTACTTTATAAATCTATAAATACCCTAGTGAAGTCCACCAGTTCTTTGAATAAATTTCAAATAATAATTTAGTATCAAATAACTAAAAATACATAAGTCCTATAGTCTGATCAATTGTTTATGAACTGTAAAAAATAAAAACAAAATGCATATTTAAGACCCTAAACAATTTATTTCGGAAAGTTCTCTGAATAGAGTATTTACAAGCACACACATGATTTATTGAATAAAATGAACACTTGTAATTTTATAAGAAAAAAAAACAACAACGGAAAACATGGAAAATAAATGTAATTAAATGCGTATTAATTGCTTGTGCGCCTATGGAGAGATTTATGGCCATGTGTTTGGCTAATAACAATAGTTAAACCAAATTGGACAAATACGAGTATAAAGAGTAAACTGTGCGGCCACAAGACGAGTGACATTAGAAATTATAATTTCATTTTCTAAACACAAAACCGGCCAAAACACGAGACGATGTCCAAAAGCAACCACATAAAATTGAGTTGCAGCCAAATGGCGTTGACTTGACAGACATGTGGCAGGAGGAAAAGGAGGAAGATGAGTAAGGGGAGAATAAGAATGAGGATGGGGAGGTAAAGTTGAAAAAATGGGTTAACTACACATGCGACTAAAGTGGAGCGAGTCTTGAAGGCAGAACTCTACAAAAAATCTCTCAAATCTGTGGGCAATTTTCCCATTTAGCAGCTATTATTTTTGGATAAAGTTGCAGCTGTAACAACAACAGCAGCTGGCTCTGGGCCAATAAATGTTGGCTAACTATCATAGAGTCAACTGTCGGCTTCGGCTTCGGCTTCGACTTCGGCTCTGCCTTTGCCTGTGTTAAATTGCAAGGCATAGCATAATTGCTAATTATTAATAATTAAATTTATAGCAGTAAGAGTAGTGGAAAATATGAAAGACAAGCGAGCCAGAGGCGCGCTAATGATTGTCATTAGAGTTTTTCGCTTTAGTCACAAAGCCACAAAAAGTCGACCATTTAGTTAAGCAGTTGTAGTAAAGTTTTGCTAACAAGCAAAAGGGCGGACTGTGGAAACTGCCGGGCGGAGCAAAGAGTTTTTCCAGTTGTGCAGCGAAAACTTCCGTCATTGCCATCCGGCGACCAAAACAACAAAACAAATGTGAGAGACACTGAGATGAAACATTGTGTCCATGTGTCAAGAAAGGAAGTGGAAGTGACACATTCTCCACATGCTCCAGTCCAGCTCAGCCAAAAGACCGAAAGACTGACTTGACATTGTTCTCAACTCCTTACTGACATACTGAAATTGTTTTGCAAACTGCCAGACTGACTGAGTGCCAGATTCAGAGCCACAGCGCTTGTCACTCATTTGTCGCCAGCTACTTGATTGTAATCTCATTATGTTCGCCATGTCTCCGCAATCTGACGAATGTATCTTTCGGATACAGCTGTGTGAAGCAGAGCAGAAAAAACCAAAGCATTCAAAAACTATGCGGCTAAATTGTCAAGCTAGCAATTTGCAGTTATATTCCAAACATATTTTAACATTCTTTTGCTCTATATAAAAAATGTTAATAGTAGTTTAGATTTCTATCTTAATCCCACTATTTTAATTGCACATTATTTATTTTTGTAGAAAATATTTAGCAAACTATAAATATGTCTAAAATATCGCATTGATGTGCTCCTAAATTATTCATTTCATATTTAATTAAGCGCCTAAAAGCAGCACCAAAATTTTAATTATTTATTGCTTGCCCAAAAGTATGCTACAAAAAATTCAAACATTACTCAGAAAGCTTACAGAAAGCAAAATCATTCTTCTAATAAGCATACATGTAAATATTTATTTAATTTTATTTAATATGACTATATTTATTTTGTTTACACTTGAATTAAATTTACTACACAATAAATACAACTTGTTTTGAGCGTTGTTTACGGATTTTTGTTTTAGTTTAAAATTACTAAAAAGATTGGCACACATTTTTCAAGTTTTTCTTATTACTTAGACTATCAAAATTTCAATACTTGCACAAATCAATAACTAAACTCCCGTCAGCTTAGTGAGTTGTGTATATTTTTACACAAATACAAAGATATATTTAAATTAACTGTTACAAATAGTTGAATGCAATCTGCCAACGGTTTGCCTAGCTCAAAGATAAATTTATAATAAATATATGTAAGCTGAAAACAAGCAAAACTCTTAACTTATTTAATAGAAAGATGGCTAGACAGAAGCAGCTGCTTAACAAATTGTACATGCAGTTGGCGTATTGTCCACAATGTCACTCACAAACTTTAAAGTTACACAATTAAACAATTTCTAAAGTCCATTTTAGTTACAATAATTAATTTCTTTTTGGTCTACGATCTCCTTCTCATCGGCTGCCAAACCAAAAAAAAAAAAATAATAATAAGTAAAGGTTCTTATAAGCTTAAAGCTAAAAGCAGCGGCGGCGGGTTTCTTTTTTTGTGGTTTCAGTGGGAATCCGTCATGGTTCATTTACATAGTCAACACTTGGGCGTATTGGCTCCACTGCTGACGCTGCTCGTCTCCAGATGTTGCATCAACAGCTGTTGCAAGTCCGCACGCAGCGCACGCTCCTCGTTGATCTGCAGCTTGATCTGCGACATGTCCAGTTGCATTTGCTTTATGGCGGTCCAAAGTTGCCTCAGTGTCGGCGTCATGTCCTCGTTCTCAAGGCCTGCCATTTGATTCGATACGGAATGCGATGTGATATACGGTAGTATACATATGTGTGTGTGTGTGTTTTAAGAAAAGTAAACGGGATAAACGGGAATACGATGTTAGTGTTGTTGTGTGTAACCAGCACAAGAAGCGAATCAAAGTGAATGAAATATGAGTAATGTGAATGAGTAGTATCGATGATATGATTGGGTGTATATAACTGCATATTTTATATATAATAAAATTTATAAACATGTGCTCTACTCTTAGATCAAATAATAATAATAAATTACCATTATTTACATATCAATTACAGATTCTAATCTTAGTTCTTGAAGTGCAACAAATAATTTCATCTAAGGGGGTTTTAATAAATTATTTGACTAGAATATTAACAAATAATCGATGGTTGTAAATTATGTGTTGTTATGTTTATGTTAAGTGAGTAGTATTGTTGTGTGTTTTTTTTTAATTAAACAAATATCACACAGACACAAATACAAATACAACTAGAGATACGAATACAAAATACAACAAATTCTTTAATATAAATGATTTTATTTGAATTTTGTTTTGATTTCGTTGAGATATTATCAAAATTAATTGAATATACTCAATACAATACAAACGTATAAACGCATTTAATCATTATATTATTAATAATAGTTAGTTGGTAATTGTATTTGGTTAGACAACGTTTCACAAAACACTTACAGCTTACGTTCATTATATTTTATAATTTATTAATTTACTTTAACACAATATTGCACAACAATAATGTACTTTTGTTTTTGTTTTGTTTGTTTTTGATTTGTTTTATTTTAGTTTCTAGTTATTGCCCAGTGCTTGACTAAAATTTAAAGCGTTTGAATTCTCTTTTTTTTTTGATTACACACTTTTTGTTTTTATTCAATCTTATTTAATCAATATCCTTTTCTTTTATTGCTAGGCAGGTAACAAAGGAATATACACTGGAACCTCCAAAACTATCATTTGGTTTGGTTTAGCACAAGGAAACATCTTCTCTATATAAGTAAGTACTATTTAAGCTATGGCAAATCATCGTGTATATCAAGTCACAAATATATATAGTAAATGGTTAATAGCAAACTTGTTGTTCCGTAAAAAGCCGTGGACGGAAAATGTAAAAGCCTCGCTAAATTGCCTGCTAGTTTTGCTAGTTGCACTTCAAGTACGAGTAACTAATTCAGAGAGGGGGCAAGTAATCGGCGGCATGCTATTTAAAGTACTTAGTACATATAGGTATAACCTACAAATATCCAAATATTTAATCGTTTTTCATAGCTAAGTAGTCTTTTTTGGCTGAGTCTTTCTTTTTTGTATCTAGATTACAGATCACTCAACTTACAATTAGTAAGTGTATTAAAAAAAAAGTAATTGTTGATGAAAAAATAACACAACTACACACAGTTACTATTGGGCAGATCTGTAAAGTACTATCTATACATGTTTTGAAAATAATCGAGTAAAGTTAATATTAGTAATTTTGAAAGAAAAAATTCATCACATTGAATTCTTGATAATCTTTTCAATAATATCAATAAATATGTTTAAATTTGATTATTTAAAAAAGTGAAATCTTTCATAAATTTTTACCACTTTAAAGATCTGCTAAAGTTATACAAATTACTAGGCACACGGAAACTAGAGCTAATTCGCCAGTTTTGACTTAAATATAAAATTGTTCAAGTACTGTTGGCATTTGTTTTATGTTTTTTGTTTTTTTTTTTTTGAAGCATTTAGCAACAGCGAATGAAGCTAGAAATAATTAATTGTTGTATATAGCAGCTATAGTTATAACTGTAGAGCGGGCGCATTCAAAGCAAAGGCGGCAGCAATGAACACGATTATGAAGCCGAGTGGAGTTCAGAAATGAGGACATGCCACAGCCACAGATACAGCCACAGCCACAGTCAAAACCACAATCACGCACACACAGAGTGATTCAGAGATGGTTGATCTTGCGCCATTGCTTCATCACAAAATTACCGCAACACCAGCTGCCCGATTGTCGTTTAGTGCCATCCGGATTCAGGTCCAGTGTGCCAGCGTTTCGTTCATCATCATTATTAGGGCGGCCATTGCGCAACAGGGAGGTGCAACCATGTTCGCCGCGTTCCACATCGCTGTCATCGGATCTCTCGCCGCCCGCCGCCAGTTGCGGTGTGCTGCGTTGCAAGGTGCTCGTTCTCAGAGCGCCGCCACAGTTCATCAGATAGCCTGCCCCAAAGCCCGCATAACGATGTGATGTTGAGGTCTCAAAGGACCGATTGAGGCGTCTATCATAGAGACCGGGATGTGCAGCGTCACCGCCCGGATTCGGTTTCACAATGGTCGTGGTGGTGCCACCACGATGATAGCTTTGTTGGGCCACCAGCAACTTGGGCGACGGCTTGTTCTTGCGCGGCAGCAGCGGAGAGGTGCAGACATTGTCATAGCCAGAGCCAAAACCGCTCTTCAGACGATTCAACGATTTGCGTGTGGCACGCTCCTCGGACAACGCTCGCTGATAGTCCTTAATGCTGGGCGTGCCACCTGCGCCCGCCCCCGTTAGAGAATAACGTTGAGCAGGTGCCGCATTCAGGGAGGATCCCACCGAACTGGAGTACAAATTGAAATTGTTGGGACTCGCCTCACGCCATATGAAAGAAGAGTTTAAGCTGCCAGCTGAGTGTTGACGCGATTGTTGTTGCCGTTGCTGCTGCTGCTGGTGTTGCTGATGCTGCTGATGTTGTTGCTGGTGTGCAAGTTGCTGTTGATGTGTTGCATTGGCTATGAAAGGCAGCTGCGGATTGGAGGTCGAGAAGGTTTTACTCGTTTTCAGTTTGCCGCCGCGTATGGGCAAACAGGGTGTCCAGGGCTGCAACGCTACACGCGATTCGAGTTCAAGTTGAGGTCGAGGTGGTTGTTGTTGTTGTTGTTGGATTGTTTAGAGTACACGTTGGCAGAGGCGTGAAAGACAAAGAGAGAAAATGAAGATATTTGAAGAACGAAAAACGAAATACCAACAACGACAACAAGAAATCGAAAGAAAACCAAAAAAAAAACAGAAATTAAAAAACCAATTAAAAAGGACACCAAAGGACAACAACAACACGATAAAGCAGAGGAAAAACATGGGAACATGTCGGTGTATTTGAGGTGTGTGTGTGTGTGTGTGTGTGTGTTTGTGTGTGTGGGAGAAATGAAGCCAAACCAGCAAAATGATTACATTTAAGCAGGAAAACAATTTTGTGGAAAGGATGAAAGCAAGGATGAAAAGAAACCACAACCAAAAGGGACATAAAGGAAACACAACTGAGCATAGAGATGGAGATGAAGAACAAAAGAAAGCCTAACAATCAATCAAGTAAAGAATGCCTTAAGACTATGTTTATGATTAAAAGTATGATAATGATTATGATATGGATTTATGATAGCGATAACTAAATAAATACAACTGAGGTTTACATATTTTTTAATGGGAATTTAACCAGTTATTGTATATTTATTAATATTAATATAATTATTATTATGATTAAGAGACCAAAAACATATTAGCATTAAAATACAATTGAATAATTGATCATTTGATGAGCGCGTTTCTTCCAATTGCTTAACATTTACAATCGTAATTAATAATGAAAATTAAATAAAAACCAATACAAAATTTTATGTATTCCTAAGAAGTCCTTCGGATTTTTTTAGTCGTTGACCCACAAATTACAAAATATTGTTTTATTTTAAATCAAGTATTAATATCCAATATGTAAAAATAATAATTTCAACAAATTGTTGTAGTTTTATTACTTATGCTTATCAACTAATACAATTTTGGAGAATCAATTCATTTTATTTTAAGTTTTTGCTTGTTGTTGTGAAACGTTTAACGAATTGTTATAAATAAAACCAAACCAAACAAAGTAAAAATTTTCTTTTCTTTTCTTTTGTTATCTTTAGCAGCTTTTATACATTTAAGTGGGCGTGTATCAATGTGTGTGTGTGTGGGACTGTGTGTGTATGTGTGTGTGTGAGGTAAAGCAAATTGGCTACAAATTTTTTATTTTTCATTTGATGATCAAACTTAAAAGGAAAACTTGTGTGTTTCCATTAAATAAATAAACAGCAAAAAAGAGTTGAAGTAAACACAGATAAATTTGCTTTAAGTGGCGTCGCCCTCGCTAAACGTAGCACATGGGGGATCGTTGGAACTTACCCGAGTGTATGGTATTCCGGGCACTGTTCTGATAGGCGGCACAATATCCCTCAAAGACGCGCAGCACGAGGGCATCCTCCTCGAAGGTCGGCTGGTTTTTGCGTCCGCTGCAGTAGCTGGCCAGGGCATTGTTGGAGTTGCCGCCGGAGCCACTGGAACCGGAGCCACTGGAGGCGTTTAATAAACTGGGACGCAATGGCGGCGTGGGACGCAAACAGCTGATAGTCCAATTAGCTGCAAAAATAAAGATCAAATCATGATCAGTTGTGGAATTCCCAATAATGGTTTGACAAATAATAGTAATACACAAAACTAATAAATTTAAAAACAAACTTAGCAGATTTAAATTAAAAACTGTAACTTAGAAAACATAAAAATGCTAAAAGTTGTAAGATCCGAAGAAATAACTGTTTTAAAACAAGCGCGTTATTTATAATTTAATTATTCGGAATTTGTCCTTTGCACTTTCTCCATTTGCTTTTAAGTACTTTGCTTAAGTTTCACAAATAGTCTAAGAACGGAAACAATTTGTAGCCCAATTTTTTTAGGATAATCTAGATTTATTATGGCATGTGGGGCATTGAATATTTAAAAATCCACAAATTATGAGGCTTACAATTGAAAGGACTTTGCATAATGGAATAACAATTTATTTTGCACTATGTAAAAAGGAGTCAACCGGAGTCAAATCATTTCCTCCATTTGCTTTTCAATTCTTTGCTTAAGTTCCACAATTAGTCTAAGAACGGATTCAATTGGTACTCTAGTTCCATTTTTATTATGATAATCTAGAATATTTAAAAAAACACACATGAGGCTTACAATTGCTCAATTAAATACAAATTTATTTTACACTAGGTAAAAAATATAGCGCCCTGAATGTTTTTCCTATTTGAATATTCTATTTGTGGCTTCACTTTCTTTCATCCATATTTTGATTCATAAATTTATTGACTCTGTTTTATTAATTCTTATGTGAAACTCTTCAAAAAAAATACAAATTAATTTTACACTGAGTAAAAAAGATTGAGCCGGAGTCAAAATAGTATGTGTAGCATTGTATTTTTAAAAAACCAGAAATTATGAGGCTTACAATTGAAAAATATTTGCATAATGAATTGATTGTTTTTCCTATTTGAATATTCTAGTTGTGGCTTCTACAAAATACAAATTAATTATACACTGAGTAAAAAAAATTGAACCGGAGTCAAAAAAAGCAACCTAATCTTTCTAATAATAGCACACTGAATGTTTTTCCTATTTGAATATTCTAGTTCTTTCTTTCATACTTATTTAGGTTTCTATAAATTGAGTTCATTTATTTATTGACTCTGTTTTATTAATTCTTATGTGTAACTCTTAAATAAAATACAAATTAATTTTACACTCTGTAAAAAAGATTGAACCGGAGTCAAAAAAAAAGCAAACTACTCTTTCTAATAATAGCACACTGAATGTTTTTCCTATTTGAATATTCTAGTTTTTGCTTCCTTTTCGTTCATACTTATTTGGTTTCTATAAATTGAGTTCATACATTTAATGACTCTGTTTTTTAATTCCTACTAAGAGTTCATGGTATTAAGAGTTGCTTGAATCAATGCGTACCCTTTGTGCTTCCTTTCCTTGCGTTTGGCGCCGCCGCTGCCGCCGATGCCGCCGCCGCCGCTGCTACCGCTGCCTGAATTGCCGCCTGACTGTTGCTTTCCGTGGTTGCTGCCGCTGCTGTCTTGCTGTTTGGTGTCGGGACTAAACTTGATTTGTGGCTTAGCGCCCCCAGATGACTTGGTAGACTTGGTGGTTGTGGTGGATGCAGATGATGTTGTAGAGGCTGAGTGTGCGTGTATTGGTTGTAGCTGAGATGATGATTGAACGACAGGCTCCGTTTGTGTTGTGACATCGCAGTAGCTGCACTCACAAGCGATCCCGCCGCCAACTGTTGCTGGTTGCTGTTGGGCATCGGCACTGGCGGCGTCTGATTGCGGCCGCCGGGCGGCAACAACAGACTGTGACTCGTTGGCGGAGACATCTGCAAAGCAATAAAAATGACAAAAGTCAAAAGAGAACACAATTAGTTTCAGTTCATTTAACAATACGATTAATGAGGTATTCGTTAGTATTTGATGAAAGTTCTTGGCAGCTGTCGGCAGCAGCAGCAACATCAGCAGCAGCAGCAACAATAATCATAACAACAACAATGTACAGGCAACATTTCTGCAGTCCATCGGGCAGCAAAGCGCAGCAAGCAAATCGAATCGAATGAGTTTTGTTTTTCTATATTTTCATTTTTGTATTTTTGTGTTGCTGGAGCGTTAGATGTTTTGTAATTCGTTTAGCTTTTATGTATTTTTTTAACTATCAAACTTGAATTGTGGTTGGGTTCTTTTTTTGTTGTTGGTTAGTGCGCGCAACGGTTGCAATGTGGTTGTTGGAGGAGGATGAGAAATGTGGAGAACTGTTCAATTAAGTAAAGTTCAACAATGAATTTCAACAATCAATTGTTTTCAGTCAACTGTTCAACATACGAGTTCTTATCAAGCTACAAAACTGTTCACATCAATGGCTATTTAAATTATTAAATTAATCAAAATAAATAAATCAAATAAATTATAAATACCATATAATAAATAATGATATGTACATATATGAAATAAATTGAACTAATTTCTAGAATATAATGTTAGACAAGTTCATTTCATACTAGTAAGCTTAATTTGAGCTATGCAAATGTTCCAAATTAATTATTTTTTTATCAAATTTTTCAATCAATTATTTAGTTTCATACGGAATTTTGCCAAGGAACTAACTAAATACTTTCCAGACAGAATTTTTAATTTCATAGATGCTGTAGCAAATACATTTGACATTATTGGTAAAATTGTTCCCATATTAGCTAGATTATTACTTGTAAAAATTAATATTAACTTATAAGTGCTAATTACTAAAATTAAATAAATACAAATTTTCAAATATTTTTTTTTTAATTTCTTAAGTGAACTATTTAGACACTACTCAATTTTTAGGTGAGTTTAAAGAAAAACCTCTAAATGGGTGACCCTGTTTATGAGTTAGTTTTAAAGAACTGTTACTTAAATTAAATATCTATTTTATTTTGCAATTAAATAACACTCCTGAGCTAGTTTACTAATTTAAAGTCGAAAGCCAAATTCGTAGCCAATATTCGTGAGTCAGTTAAATTTACGTGGCGTTATTTTGAACTGATTGCAATCCAAAACATGATTTCAATGAAGTTGATTCGTTCAAATGAATTGAATGATCAAACAAATTTGGTGGCGTGCGGCGAATTTTGCCAAAAATTAGAAAATGGAAATGTGAAAATGACAATCGAAATGGAAATGGAAAAACGTGAGCAAAACGAATTTACAAAACAATCAAACGGAACGGAAACACGTGCAACAAAAGCGCCGCGCCGTGCACATGCCGCCTGGATTGGGATTGGGCTGGGGATGGGGATTGTGGATTGGAGGAGCTTGCAACACGCAGCTGGCATTAGAGGGGGGAAGTCTAGGAGAGAGATTGTTTTGGGGGGACAACTCGTATCCAAGCGACATGAGGCACGGCGTCTCACTTCGGTTTGCTTGCCTTCTTCGGTTGCTAAAGCTACGCGTGCCGCACAAATGGGACAATCGAGCGACGAGGAATACGATGGCTGTGCGGCAAATGCATCACGTGCCGCCGACAGTCGCGACGCAGCAGCGGCAGCGGCATTTGATGGTCCCCTTAGGCACTCCAAATCCTCGCTGCAAACTGGACAATTCGAGCAGGTGGAAGCCGTTGTGGTTGTTGTATTTGTGGTGCTTGTCTCGGTGGACTCGCCACAATTGTGGCAAAGGGAGCAGTAGATGGCGCCCTCGCTGAATCCACTGGCACCCAGCGAGCAATAGCAGCTGGAACAGATGGAACCCAACGAGCAATTGGAATCCTTGCTGCAGCTCGTCACTTTCGCTTTCGCTGTCGTCGTTGGCAAACGCTTGTTGTACGCACTGGCAATGCCGCGTAGCACCTCGGGAGGCAGTCGCTCCTTCTTCCACCAGTGGGCATACATGCCAGACCTGAACGTGGCACGTGGCTGGGCGGAATCCTCATTCAGTTGATCCGCGGAGCAGCTGCCGCTGAAGAGCAGCTCGTTTGTGGCATGAATGGGCGTGGCACATGTCGTTTCATCCATTGAGGCACTGGAGGCCAGAAAAATACTCTTTGTATTGATTTGGAATTGTGTGGAATTCGTGGGCGTGGCGGGCTCCAGTAGTTGCTGCTGCTCCTCCGGCTGCTTTGGCTGCTCCACTTCCTGCTCCTCCTCTTGCGTGACTTCTGGTGTCAGAAACTTCTCGCGGAACATGCCGCAGACATCGAAACGTCGCTCGGGCTCCACATGATCGAGCACATCGTGACCACCGCCACACTCGGCATGGGGCGGATCTGGAGAGGCTATGGTGCAGCTGCCGGCCATGCCGCTATCGCTGGAACGTGGACTCGGACACTGGGAGCTCTCACAGCAGCGACACTTGCAGTCGCCATGAAGCTGATCCCGTTTGCCTGGCGTGGATGTCGGAGCTGGCGTTGGAGCTGCCGGACGATTGTTCATCTGCAGGTATTGATAGCTTATGCACCGTCTAATGGAATCCCTTTGGCTGTCGACCGTCTGTCGCTTCCCGCCCTTCGCCTCGATGCAGAGCTCGTTGCTGGAGCTGCTGCGTATCGCGGGCTCAGTGCGTGCATTTCCCGTCGACGGACTGTCGCTTTTATGGGACACACGCAGCTCCTGCTCCTTGGATATCTCCTCGTAATTGTAGAGCAACTCCGCCTGCAACTGGTCCGGCGCCATGCGACACGCAGCTGGCAAGTCCATGGAACTAGAGTGCACACAATCCTCCTGCTCGTTTAGGATCGTTGCGTCGACGCTTTGATTTTGCGTCTCATGGCGTTCCCGCCAGGTGGGCACATACACCTCCGTGTCCGCACAGCGATTGAACCGATTGCCCACAAACATGGTGGGCATGCTGTGCCGTTCGGTGGGTGAGCTTGCCAGCTGTGGTGCCGTTGTCTCTGTCACTGGCTTCGCTTGACCGCGACTGAGACTGAGATCTTCGTGCATATTGGCCAAATTCTCGCAGGCCATAAAAGCGCCGCCCAAACGGGCGCCGTACATGGAACTGGCATCGGAGCTTTGTTGCTGCAACTTCGCTGCCTGGTGGCTGACAATTGACGATGGCGGCTCATCCTCCAGCTCGTCCTCCTCCACAAAGTTCGTGATGCTCGAACCACCAAGATTTATTGTGGCTGTTGAGGTGTGCACACTGGAGTTTCGCTCTGTAGATTTCCTTGCCAAAGCTCGCAATGCCTTGGAGCCGATCACAAGTGATTCCTTTTTGAGTTCATGCTGCACCAGCACCTCATCTGCGTCCAGTGAATCCAATTTGATGAGATTTATAGATGAACTGTGACGCTGTCGTGTGCCATGATCGACAAAAGTTCCCGTAGAGTTGCACATGGAATCCGCCGGACGATTCTGATAGAATTTCACATATTCAAATGGATCCGAATTGCAGCTCCGCAGATATTCATCATCATCATCATCAGCGTAGTCCTCCTCAAAGCTCTCGGAATCCGTGGGCAACTCAAAGGCATCCTGTCGCTCCAGTTCCGATTGCGAGGACGTTGTTGTCTCCTCCACATTGGCATTGATATCACGGAGCAGCTTGGCCGTGGCCTTGTGACAGCGCTTCTTGCGCAGCGCAATATGCTTGAGATCGATGCTCTGACGCGCCTGTGGATACAGCAGCATCTTCACAATCGCCGCCCTCAGACGACCCGCCTTCACCAGCCGAGCAAAGTGTGCACTGAGATTCGCATATGGCGCCGTTGGCGGATAATTACTTGGCGGCAATGTGATACGAAATGGTCGCAATTGTTGCTGCTGTGGATGCTGTGAATGCTGTGGATGCTGAGGCAGCTGATTGTAGTAGGCGCACAGCGAGAACCGTGTGCAATAACCGCGCGCGTCCAGATGCTGACTGAGCTGCCAAGTTCATCAATATACATATGCACATATATATTTTATATATATAGTTTTTTTTATTTTTTCCAAATTGTGAAATATTAATGAAAGCTTCAAATTTGTTAATCATTACAAAAAATTCAAACTTACATGCGCCGCATTCAGTTGACCACCGATCGACGAG
Source organism: Drosophila rellima (assembly GCA_035043635.1). NCBI lineage: Eukaryota > Metazoa > Arthropoda > Insecta > Diptera > Drosophilidae > Drosophila > Drosophila rellima. The sequence goes on from JAWNMV010000607.1 coordinate 2,951,120, forward strand.
TTGCTCAAATTGCTCAGTTGTCGCTTGATGCCCATCGGCAGGCTGGGATTATTGGCATTGAGCAGCTCCACCCATTTGTTGGCCTCATTGGGACCCTGACAGACAGCGACAATGCGCTCAATTAGCGGACTGCTAATCTCAAAGGCATTCTTAATGGCATCCGTATCCTCCAGGCGGTTCACAACGATGCCCGTCAGTGGCAATTTACCCTGCAAGTGAACCAGGTAATAAACAAGTAAGAATACTATACTATTTAAATTTACATATGTATATTAGTTGTTTCTATGAATTTCAAATTTCAATTATTGCCTTCCTTGAAAAATTCGTGTCCCTTAAAAACTTAAAACAGCCATAACTACGATTAAATTGATCTGATCTTGATGCGAGTAAGTGTTAAAAGTAATAATTATAAAAGGAACTGATCACCACCAAAACAAGTCTAATGCCTCTTTAATTTGGAAACTCTTGTAGTGTAAGAGTTAAATTTATATTTAGTTGTTTCTATGAATTTCAAATTTCAATTATTGCCTTCCTTGAAAAATTCGTGTCCCTTAAAAACTTAAAACAGCCATAACTACGATTAAATTGATCTGATCTTGATGCGAGTAAGTGTTAAAAGTAATAATTATAAAAGGAACTGATCACCACCAAAACAAGTCTAATGCCTCTTTAATTTGGAAACTCTTGTAATGTAAGAGTTAAATGGTTTAAATTAAATTGCGTAGTTTTAATAAAAGTCTGGAGACCTTAATCGTTGTTGTCTCCGAGATGTCGATTATACAGACGGACTTACTTGGCCAGATCAATTAAGCTACTTTTACAATCGATAATCTTTAAGAATTGATTCCTCATTCATTTTTACCTCATAGATTAAAGGTTATGAGTAATAATTATAAAAGGATATGATCACCACCAAAACAAGTCTAATGCTTATTTAATTTGGAAACTCTAGCTTTTGTAGCGTCGTTTTCATTAAAATCTGGAGACTATAGCTTCTACAGTCTCGGAGATGTCGATTATACTGACGGACATATGTGGGTAGATTAATGCATGTCAAAAGTATCTGTCATGCCTACTTTTATAATCATTGTAATCATTATTTAATCATTATCTGTCAAGAATTGGTTTCTCTTTTATTTTTACCTTATAGATTAATGGCTATGAGTCATAATTATGCTTATTTAATTTGGAAACTCTAGCTTTTGAAGCGACGGTTTCATTAAAATCTGTAGACTATAGCTTCTATAGTCTCTGAGATGTCGATTATACAGACGGACAAATGAGGCTAGATCAATGCATGTCATAAGTATCTGTCACGCCTACTTTTATAATCAATTATCTGTCAAGAATTGATTCCTCTCTCATTTTTACCTCATAGATAAAAGCACTCATGCGCTGGCTAACGCTCAGTATGAGCAGCGTTTGTGGAAAGAGCACAAAGTAGCGATCCCGATGATCAGCGCCGACAGCAACGCTGCCCATGTGTATGATGTCCCCCAGAGTGCTCAGCTCCTGGCCCTGCCAATTACGCACTGGACCAGTCAACACCTGCAGTTCCAGCTCCTTTTGACGCCGCGTGGCCGAGCAAGTGGCTGCAATGTCCTTGTAAACGGCCACACTGCGCTGTGTATCGCCACGATCCGGATGGCAGCTCTCCATGTGCCGCTCCAGCTCCTGCAACATGGCCGAGTACTTGTCGAGGCGACGAAATGGCTTAGAGAGACCTGTGGTAAGCACCAGCAAACCCGGCGTGGCAGCACCCTGACGCTCCATGTACTTTTCCAGCTCATCCCTGAAAGCAAACATTTCAATTAGCATGGGAAAACACAAATCTGTGGAAGCGACTCACTTGTATTTGTCCAGTATGACTATGGCCTTAGGATGAGCGGCACAGTAGGCCTGATGCACCTTCTTCATCAGCGGTGCGCTGCCCAACAGCAATTTGCCCACACGATCATTGCACTCCTCAATCTGGGTGAGAAGATCCTCGTGGGTGTGCACCACCTCCACAAAGTTGCACATGAGCTGCGCATACTCATCCTGGCTGAGTCTAAAAAAGGAGTATTTATAAAAAGTTATTAAAGTCATTACTCTAATGGATTTATAGACTCACATTTGCGTCTGTTGCATGGGCTCCAGGAAATTCTCGAGCAGACCTTGCAACTCGGCAACATGAGCCCGCTCCGAATCGAGCAGATCCTTGAGCACCAGGGAACGATTCTCTTGGATCTCCTCGGGCGGTCGTATGGTCTCTGTGAGTGGCAGTTGGGCCTTGTACTCGTTCACATAGTTGCTGGGAAACCAGCCAGTCTTATCATTCAAAGTACCCTCCCACCAGCCGCCGTCCTCGCGCTGTGTCACCGTTATTAGGTCACCTTTCTGGAAGCACAACTCATCGTTGTTGCTGCCCATAAACGAGTACTCCGCCCGCACAATCAACGGCTGATCCATATTGACTGTGACTCCAGTTCTCCCAACTCCTTTCAAACTCGGCTCTGTTTTGCTTCAACTGAAATGAAATTCAAATAAAATTGTAAATAAGTTTGATATAAATTTACAAGAAATTAAATAGAAATAGAAACCAATTTAGTATCGAATTGAAATGCACGTTTCTTGAAATTTAATAGGAAGTGTTTTGGTATTCAAACATAAACAAAAACTTGTAAAAGATTGAATGGACATTGAATTTATAATTTTAATCAAAAATTCATATGAACAGAAATAGAATCGAAATTGAATTAACATTGAATTTATTAAATTTGCTAAACACAAATACCTTTTTTAACAAAAGGTTTGTTGCAATGAATTTAAATTAAAAATTTAAAAACTTTTTGGACAGAATCAGATTTTTAACTTTGCTCCGATTTTAATGCAATAAAGAAAATTAAATATAATTTTAATAAAAATGTAATCGTGTGAAATATTCAAATTCTACCATCTAAAAACTTGTAAAATTGAAAATAAATGCAATTCAATTAAATCAAATGTTTGTTGAACTTGAAATATCAGCGCGAGAACATACAAGAATTTTTCAATGAATAACATATATGTATGTATATATATACACTAATAATATAATATGTGTATGAAAAAGTTCCCACACGAATCTAATCGAAGCGAATCGGCATCGTCATTCGCTCTTCGTTAACGTGTTGAAAATTCCATTGGCTTTTAGTGCTCACAAAACATTATTATGGCCAAAATCATTTAGAAAAACATCTGTTTTCGTTTTTTATTTTTTGGTATCGCCAAAATTCTCGCTACTCGCGTGCTTTTAAGAAAATTTCCTTGACATTTTTGTCTTTAATAAAACACATCATCATTTGGGCCAAGAGTCTGGAAAGCGCGTGCAATCGTTTTCAGATTTTTGAGATCATAACAATCGATTGCCAAGGCCAAAACAGTAAAAACATTGGGAAACTGTTTGCGATTACGAAATGAATAAAGAAAACTGAATGAAATATTGTATTTTTAAAAATGGCATATAAATCATAAACAACACGCCTTGTCGTGAGTTTCGCAAATTTACGATCACAGCTTTTACGATATGTTCGAAAATTATCTTAAAAGATATACAAAAGACCTTAAAACTAAAACGATTGACTGAAGACAAAAACAATTTATTTTAACGACTTTGCTGGTTGCTTAACCCATTTCAATTTTTTTTAAAAATTTCTTAAAGAAAGTGTATACAAATTCGGATGAAATTTATTTGCATTTCATCAGTGGATCATGTCATAGAATATCTACATTCATTGAGGTGTTTCTTGGATAATTCTTCGGGGTGTGAACAAGCTCTGATTAGATTAGAAACATGTTAACTATGTTAACAATATTTGCAGGTGATAAATGGTTATCTATATCTCTCTTTTTAAAAACGTTTTCTTTTCACAAAGATCGTCAAACTTTTGAGCTTTTGTCTAAACATATAAAAGAGAAAATTCTTATAAATTCCTCAAGATCTTTCTAGAGTTTTAAAAAATATGTCAGCATATAAGCTGTGGAAATTCTTATATAAACAGATTCCTTATGTCTGTAAAAAAATATATATACATATATAATTTAACTTTAACAATATATTTTCTCAAATTATCTATCTTATTCCTTGTGTTTGTAAAAAATAAATATATATAATTCAATTTTCTTAAATTATCCATCCAGATGAAAATGTTAAGTTTATTGTGCCACATTTTTGAGGAATTTTTGCAAATTGAACTGAATATTCGTGAATTGTTATGTTTGCAGATGAATCAAATGATTTTTGTTGTTTGCTTGAATGAATAACCGCTCAAATATGAAATAAAAACATGTTTTTTATTTTGCCCAAAATCCGTTGGCAGCCCAGAAATAACAAGCGACGAAAATATAAATCTTGACGTGCCGACTTCCCATATGCCAATGGAAATCAGGCGATATCTAGTATATATACATACATACACGATACATGTATATATATTTAAATATATATATAGATAATGAGTAGACACTTGCCAAAATACCTTAAAATTGTGGCCATTACAGGAGGAGAGTTCTTTACACTTTTCGGCTGCAATTTGTTGTTTAGTTGGAGAATTAGTTTGTAGACAAGGTCACGTTTCGAGAGAATGACTTTAGTCGTTGATATATCAGACATAGGAACATGTATATGTATATATATGCTTAGGTATTTGTATAGCTATCGTTTATTATTTGTATATATATATATTTTGTTCAACCGTCAATTGTTGCACGATTTTTTCGCCGTTTTTCGCCTTTGGTTGCACCGCACACGTTCATTGCTTCCACGAAACTGCGACACGGCATTGGCGACACAACCGAATTTTCACGGCTTTCCCCATTTGTCCTCTCTCGGATTCTCTCTTTCTCTGTCAGTCACTCTCTCTGTCTCGACTAATGATCGCGATACTTAACAAAACATACGTACTTATATATAGACTCTATATATGACCGGATACAGCGCATATTTTTGTGAAAAACACATATGACAAACGAGGGAATCAGCATCAGAATCCGTTTGGGAATGGGTTTAGTTTATCACATGGTGGTCAAGGGGTGGGCAGTCCAATGCAGGGGGGTCAGACAAGTGCAGGGGGTTGCTACATTATTATTTGTCTTTTCATTGAGAAATATTCTCATGTTTTTTTTTTGTTCTTTAAATTTCTGGTTGATTCTGTTGTTCTTTTGTTTTGAAAAAATCCATAAAATTATTTGCTCAATATATAGAAATCAAATTGAGAAAAAAAGAAAATACTGTTGACATCATTCGAAAACTTGGAATATGCGCCATTCTTATGGGCTTAGTAATCGTTGAAGAACATTTACACATTATGTGAATGTTTGTGGAAATATTTGCGAAAATCAAACGAAAATTCACCTGTTCCAATTATTTTGGTAAAATTCACAATTTGCAAAGCCAATCTCTTATGATTTCATACGATATTATATGAATGAAAGATTAAAACTAAATTGTAACAAAGAAAAATGCATAGAAAAACTAGAATAATTACGAATTTCAAAAAAAAAAATGTCATTTCCAATTGTTGGCATATTTAATTTGGAATTTATACAATAAATAAAATCGTTCATTATTTCAGCTAATGTCTGGCCCAAGTTGCAAGATCTTGAATCAATTTGGGTTCTAAGCACAAATTTTTTGTCCAACGGAATAATTATAGTGTTAAATCTTTATGATTTCATTTTATATTATATTAATGAAAGATTCAAATTAAATTGTTTTAAAAACAAAGAAAAATGCATTGAAAAACTAGAACATTTACGAATTTCGATTAAAATCATGTCATATATTTGGAATTTTTACAATAAATAAAATCTCTCATCATTTCAGCGAATGTCTGGCCCAAGTTGAAAGATCTTGAATAACTTTGGGTTCTAAGCACAAATTGTTTGACTAATGAAATAATTAAAGTTTGAGATTAATGAATGTAGACTATCAATATTATCTATGGATAATATCTGGCCTAAGTTGCGAGATCTTGAATAAATTTGTTCTCTATCAGCAATTGGTTTGATTAACCCTGTATAAGTATATCGAAACATTCACGGCCGGGTCGTGGGGAACAGAAAACAATCCGAAATGTCCGTAGATAGCACACAAATGTTGCATTTCATCGCAACTCATCATGTTGTGCATGGTCGCAGCGACAGACAAAATGAGGCAAGCAGAGGTCATGCCACAAAGCGCACAGAGCAGGAGGAATCAAAGCCAACGTCTCTGCCGCAGTCGCAGTCGCCGTTGCAGTCGCTGCGATGGCAACAAAAAAATTTTAATTAATTCATTAAAGCTGCGCATGGCGCCGACGGCGACAGCAACAGTTGGAGGAGACACACACACACCCAGACACACACACACACAAATATTCCCACACACATAAATGAAAATCTGGCCGTACTTTTAAACGATCTGTCGCTAAAAAAAAATCTCTGTTTTAATGTCAAATAATTATAATGATGCTGCAGCAACGGCTTCCGGAAGTGCGCAATTTGACGAGGGAAATTTTCATTTTCCTTCTGTTTCTTTATATTTTATTTTTATTTTCTTTCTAGCGACAGAAGTGCATTACGGATAAAAAAACCCAACAAAATGTAAACAAAATAAAAACAAGAATCACATACCGAAGCTGTCGAATGAGCAGCAATTGGAAAAGTGTGAGGAAATTGCGATTGAGATGAGCAAACGTAAAAGTAAATGTAAAATTGTATACAATCAAAAATAAAAACAATTTCGGTTTTCGACTCTCAGACATCGTCACGGCACATAGAACCACACAAAAAGTCAAAGAAAATCAAGCAAAGTCAGTGAAGAAAATATATGCAACAAGAAGAAATATCTGTATGTCAGCAGAGCGACGAATTCTGTATACCCTTGAAGATAGGATCTTATCGTATCTATAGTATTTATAAAATTAAATTCGTATATATGTATAAAGTTCCACGATTGTGATGAAATTTTGTCAGGTTATATAAGGACATACAACAATTGGATTTTTCTTGTTTGACAGAGAGATCTGCAGTACTATATAATATGACAGACTTAGGAATTTCAAAACTATGAAAGGAATAAACTATACAAAGCTTTATCAAAAATCACAGCTCGTTAGCTTCTCAAAAAATACTTTTAAAGGCAGAAAAGATGCTACTTGTCCCATTAAATAACGAGACTACTCTCAGCAAGTGTATTTCAAAAGTAAAAACCAAATTTATGCAGTTCGAGAGCCAGTAAAATCTTGTCACGGCCGGTTTCGAATCCAATGTCGATGCCGAGATTTAAGATGGGCACTTGAGATGCATTTCGTTGTACGCTCCGAAGATATATGACCATAATATAATTTGATTGCATCTCATCTCTATTTATACACACATGTGCCCACTTCCAAGTGGAAGTTCATCCTGTTTTGTCTACTCTTTAATGTTTTCCTCTTCTCATTCTTCTTCTCTCGTTATTATTCTGCAGTTTTGAGGAGAATCGTGGGCGAGCAGTTCATAATTTGTACAGATTGGAGAATATCGAATTGCTAACTCAATGTGGCATATTTCGTATCGCATCGACAAAAATGAGGTCAACAGCAAATAGCGGAAAACAAATATTTTGTTTGCTTTGCATTCACCCACAAACTGTAAATCCCAAACATGATATACCGACTGATTGTACCCTGTACATACAGATTTAAGTGGTCTTATAAGTTTGGCGGTATGTGAAATAAAAAGTAGGTAAAATATTTGACAAATGTGTCAAACTATGTTTTATAGAAACTTTTATCAGACAATATTAAAATATTAAAGAGGTAATGCATTACTTTAATTTCAGAATATTTTAAATGTTTATGAAGCTATTTTAAAACTTTCTTTCGATCGTATAAATCTATTTCAGACAGATAGGGAATAAACCATAGTTTTCAGGGGTATCTGTTAGTTAAACAACAGCAACGATTTGTCTTGTTTTGTGTGTATTTGCCTTCCTACATCTTAATGAAATGCCTTAATTAAAACGCAAAAATAAAAAAACCAAAATCCATAAAATCAGATAGTGCAAAGCTTTCTGTATGAAATTTTTCTGATGAAACACAAAAAGTTAAAAATAAAAGTCAACGACATTTATTTTTGCGACAAGAAAAACTCATCAAATTTCTCTGCACTTAGTCCAGTTTTACGTCAAGCGTAATACAAGAAATATAATATAATGAATTTTAAGATTTCTCTTTAAAGCAAATAGCCATTTAAATAATTCTTAAAAGAAAGCATTGACTCAAAAAAGTCAAGAGAAATATAAATAGGTATAATAATATATTATATTATATATTGTTTCATTACATTTGTACAAAATTGAATTAAAATGATGGAATTTAAAGACGAAATTAAAGATGGAATTTAAAGACGAAATTTGAGACGAAATTATTGAAGAGCGTCGATTAAAAGAAATAATTTTTTTTTTTAATTTACCCATATCATAGCTTTTAAAATAATTATAGAAGCATTTTTAGGGTGTTGGCTGTTACTTATAGCCAGTTCTTGTTTTAAATTCAGTATTTTCAGCGGCTTTCCATGCAATTTAATCTATTGAGCTTTTGGGCCAAAGGATATGCATAATTAAACGCATTTCTTTTGGCATTATTTATGTTTTGCAATTGGCCAACCACAAGGATAGGCAGTCATAGGATAGGATATGGCTCTGCCATGCCACTATTCTCAGTCCCCAGGTGATTTTACTCGTTTCCTTTTTGGCAACAGTTCAAATTTTGGTCGTTCCTTTCCGGGGCTTGGGTTGAAAACGTGACGTGACTCGTTTCATGTCCTTTTGGCCAAAAAGACAAACAAACACTTGCAAACAACGTTGAAGGCGGCAATTGAACTCCACCTGGCTGACTTCTATTGACCCTATGGATTATGTGCAGCATAAGTGGCAGACACTTCAACCTTAGCACAGTGCAACAACTTCAGCTTGGCAATAAATTACATTTGCCGCAGCAGCAAACATACATACATATGTACCCATAAGAAAGCGTGCAAGAAATGTGTTGAAATTGCTTTTTTTGCGCCCTACAGCTCCACAGTGGGCAAAACGGTCAAATTTTCAAATTATCGAATCATTATAGTTTTCTAAGCTCTCAGATTCACAATACTTCATGTGTCTTACAGAATATTGTCTAAAAATTTAAAAATCACTGCGCACTTCAGTCCGCGCTAGTAACGAAAGCATCACGAAGGGTGCGAAAGGCAACTATGGAAAATATGCTATGAATGTCCGATCAGGTCGAGTTATATACCCATCGAAAGGTGAACCTCTTACTAACAAAAGTGATTACTAAGACTTTTGAAACACACCTGGTTCGCCAGATAAACAGGTGTAAGTGGGAGAGCCAAAATTTTAATTATTGGAGCAAATGAAGCCGTTAGAGCCTTTTTCGCCTCGAATGACACCTCGATCATTAAAATCCGACCACTCGTTCGAAACAAAATTAAATTTAAAAATTTTAGTCGCCTTACCAAAATTCGTGAATGTGAATCTTTTCCCTATCAAAAAACTAGAAACGTTTGTTCTACGACTTTTTCGAAAAATCGCTAGTTTAGCGGGAAATTGCTAAGGCCTGCTAAAATACAGATATGCTCTATAAATCGTTGGGAAGGTATTTTGAAGGGATTTTAGGCATACCTTTTGGCACTGCGCAAAAAAGTTTTTTTATTAGGTAAAAAGGATCGGGACCTTATTGCGCAATATGCCGAATGCCAAATTTTGTTTTTTAAGAATAAGTTATACATACAATTTAATATCGTTCATTACAAAATTGGATATCTGAAAATTTGGGGTATGGAAATATTTTTGTCACTAGACTTTTACCTCTTAGAGGTTTTTTTTTTGGTTTTTACAATACACTTAAAAAAACATATAGATGATATCACTGTAGCTACGAGGATACGCAATTTCATAAGCTACGTTGGTTGTTTATCCCACCGTGCGTTGAGGAGCATGGGGGAGGCAAGCAGAGGTAGACACTTCAGCGCCAGCGCCAGCAGCAGCAGCAGCAGCAGCAGCAACAGCAATTGCTCTGCATTTGTCAAAGAGATTTCTGCATGTGTGTATGTGTGTGTGTATTTGTGTTTGTGGAGCTTCAGTGACGCATCAATTGTGGGAATGGGCGATGCCAGTGAACTCTGCCTATGCAATAGTTGCGCGACGTTCAACTATGACTCATCTCCCGTCTAATTCTATGCAACTCTCTTTTTCGTTTGTTTATTTGTTTAGTTAATACACATATAATAAAGTTTCAGCTTACCTTCAACTTTGTTGCGTTTCAAGAAACATTTGTTGCACCGCCTGCTGTTGCTGCTTGTCGTCGTTCGTTGTATGTAATCGTTGTAGTTGTTGTTGTTGCTATTGATATTATTGTAGTTGTTGCTCGTTTCGCACGCACTAAATAGACGGAATGAGTAAATGCTCACACACTTATTTAAAATATATTTTGCTTTACTTTTTGGCTGGGCACGCGCATAAATATGACTAAAAACACGCGCTTTCACTTAATATACATATGTAAATACATATGTACATAAAATACACAAAGTGCCGTTTCGGTTTGGCAAGAGAATTTCTATTTCTGGGCCTCAACAGCGACGCACACACTAGAAAAACACACAGAGGCAGACAACAACGCGACGTACGTCGCCACCGTTGAGACAGACTACGGGTTATTTGATTTGTAGTATTGCAGTAGTTGCGTATATAATTAAATACCACTTTTGATTTGACTTTAAAACTAAATATACAATAATTTTCGACAGCAGCGACTAAACATAAATAAACAGCAGTGTGGCTGCGAGCAACAAGCGCAGAAATACCACAACTGTACTAAAAAATACCAAGACACTGCTTTTAATCGATATATTTAAACGGCTGATAGATTATTATTTAACAACAGTGTGAAGATCGGTGATTCAAAAAATGTACGTTTTCACCAGATATATAAAGATATTATTTGTAAATATTTTCCATGCCAACAAAAGATACTTTTTAAAAAAGGTCTCAAAATGTTTTTTTTATGGGAAACAAGGTTGTTAAACGTTTTGGTATTGTGGCGCCACCTCTTGTCTGTTTCGCAAAACATAAATACGGAACCTTTGTTTGGCTTAAAAGTAGTTTGTGATGTCACAACTGAACTATAAAAAATAAAGCTCGGACGTAATGCGATCGATTATGTATTTTAATATGTATATAATATTATAATGTTAAAATATTTATATTTAACTGTGCTATTTAGTAAATATGGTTGCGTTATTTTTCAGATATATGGTCACCCTAATCTTGACCAGTATTGTATAACTTGTGCTCACATTTCTAGTGTTTGTTTGAAGCGCAGCCAACTTTGCTCACTTCTTTCTTTCCAAAACTCTGAAGATGGTGAGTGGACGTTGCTACGAGTTGTGCAGTTCAATTTCTGTTTAAACAAATGTGGAGTATACATAATGAACCTAAAATGTATATTAGTTGAACAGCAACTGTGCTGCACACACTACAGTAATTTGCAGAGAGCTTGAGCAATGTGAAAGTGAGCAAAACTAAAAAAAATGCGTCAACGGCGTGCAAACATAACCTCCCCATGTGTTTGTTACTGAAAGCCACCGTTGACCAAATTGCCGCTGACAATGCACGTGCCATAAAAATGGATTATTCTAATTTCTGGATTACTTTTCGAATTTTCGCAGTCGAATATCAAGAGGAAGAAGACCAGGAAGCTGCGTGGTCACGTGAGCCACGGTCATGGCCGTATCGGCAAGCACCGCAAGCATCCTGGAGGTCGCGGTAACGCTGGTGGCATGCACCATCACCGCATCAACTTCGACAAATACCATCCTGGTTACTTCGGCAAGGTTGGCATGAGGAACTTCCACTTGCGTCGCCAGCACAAGTTCAGGCCCGAAATCAACCTGGACAAATTGTGGTCTCTGGTCGGAGCTGAGAAGTTCGCTGAACTGGAAAAGGAGAAGAGCACGAAGGCGCCAGTTATCGATCTGGTCCAATTCGTAAGTTTTCAACATGAATTGAAATATATTTATGCTTTGTTATTGGTATTCGATATGAAGAGACACCCAAGGCGATGGGCGGACTGAATGCGACCGTACAATTGCTCTCACCATGTAGCGAAAGCCTTTCAGATCAATACAATAATCAAAGGCATTTCATATATTTAATTTTATTCACACTATTCGATACTAACACATGTGCATCTCTTGTCATTTAGGGCTACTACAAGCTGCTGGGACGCGGTCACTTGCCCGCTCGCCCCATCATTGTCAGGGCCAAGTACTTCTCCAAGAAGGCTGAGGACAAGATCAAGAAGGCCGGTGGTGTCTGCTTGCTGAGCGCCTAAGTATAAGGTGTGCCTACCTCTTTATTATTATTATTTGTGCATTTTTTATTAATTGAATTTACTATTGTTACAGATATTCCTCTTCTGAATGCAACTGAACGTAATACATTCGACCATCTAAAATGTATTTGTTTTTTAATAAATTTAAAAGAAAAACAACGCAATTTGTGTTTTCTTCCATATGTTTTGATTTGTGGCTTCAGGTGTTCAATTGACATTGTTATTGTATCAGTCTCACACGAGCACATGAGTGTGTATGTATGTGTGTAAGCAATCAGCCAATTTAGTTGGCTAAATATTCGATGTGTGGTGAAATATATCAACAGGGCGTCGACTAAGGAATACCCTGTGCACAGATATATAATTTTCTATTATGAATTTAAAAATATGTATTACTACACATGTATTTAAAATAAAGTGCATACCCTTTCTAACGTCTAACCGTCTATAGGGTACAACATGGAAAATTTCTAAGTTAACGCAGTCTGGCAACCTTGTCAGTACATCGCTAAAATGAACGGCACATTTGGCATTTTGGGGCAGATTTTCGCAGAGTGTTTGGCTGAGCGGTTGTGTCCGACGCAGTCGCAGTGAAAAAGAGGAAGCATTACGTGTAGGTCAAGGTTGCATTATTATCTGTGTAATATTTCCGCAAGAAATGAGCTGTCCTTGAGACAAGGACAAAAGCACCAAATCTTTGCTGTAAATAAGATAAAAGATATCAAAATGGTGCCGGCAAAAAGCTTTCAAGAATCGTGTCTGGGACAGTGAAACATGCTGAAAGCTCAAGCTGCAATCTTGTAAACAAATTACATGAATCTATATATATAAATGTGTTTTCAGTTAAAGGCTAACTTTACAAAGTTACATAACGGAAACAGAAAAGATGGCACAAAAAGTATTGAGAAATGTGACGCACTGCATCTTCGATATGGACGGTCTGTTGCTCGGTAAGTGAGGGGAGTGGGAGTGGGGGGGTGATATCGATAACTATACCCGTTACTCATAGACTAGAAGGGTATACTGGCTCTGTACGTAACAGAGAGCAACAAGAACATTGAGCATACCAATCTAGTCGATATAGTCACTTCCAAGATATTTTTATATAAGGTGACATTTACAGCACAGCTGCTCTCTTTGAGGTAGCTGTGGTGACAGTATGATTATGACTGTGTTTCCAGAGAGAGATTCAACTGTCAACTGTCAGCGATGTCGCCATCTTATATAAATACATCTTGGTCACTTCTTTTCCTTTGTATGAAATCCTGAATTACCAAACATGACACTTAGTTGTTACTTAAAATTCCCCACTTTCCGACAGCGCAATTTAATAGGTGCCTGTAACCGTAACTCAAACCGTAACAGCAACAAAACTTTTTTATTATACCGATACCAAAATATCTAAGTTTTTCGAACCGAAAATCCTGTTTAGAATCTATTTAATACCATTGTAACTAAATTTGATTTTAATTTATAATTTGTATATTGATCTCAATAAAAAGATCCCAATTTGTTGTTTAAAGTAACTCGAGTTCCTCAATGTATGGATTAATTTGTTAATCGTTTAAAATTCATAGACACAACTTAATTTGAGCTACGGGTATTTTATAGTCGGCGACTCGACTAAAGTTTTTATATGTTTATTGTCGTACATTACACATGTTTACAACCAGACACCGAGACCCTGTACACGTTGGCCGCCCAAATGGTGCTCGATCCGTATGGCCTGAAGTACACATTCGAGGTGAAGGAAAAAATTATGGGACTCCAGACACGTCCTGTGGCAGAATTCATGGTACATTACTATGACCTGCCAATGACATGGGAGGAGTACGCCAAGAAGCAATTGGAAAATACCCGAACTCTGATGGGAAATGCTAAATTAATGCCAGGTATTAATTCCCCTCAATATTCATACTTTTTTCGCAGACACTGAGAAGATATATGAGGAAATCACAAGGCAAATAGCCGGCAGTTTTGGTCGTCCCTATCCGGAGGCAGTGCGTTTCAGGGTGATGGGCACAACAGAAAAGCGTTCAGCTGAAATAGCCATAGATGAATGCCAATTGCCGATAACCGTTGGCGACTTTCTGAAGCGTTATCATAAAATGTGCGGCGAACGGATGAGCAATGTTCCCCTCTTAGAAGGTTAGCACCTTCGATAGTAGTTAGAGATTCCTTATGCCCAGTCGCTGTTCGTTGCTTGTGATTTCATGCTATATCTTAAGGGTTATAAGCACTCGAATAATATGAGCATCACTTCTCAAATCCTCTTCAGGTGCCGAACGTCTTTTGCGGCATTTGCATGCCAATAAAGTGCCTTTCGCATTGGCCACCAGCTCGGGAGCTGAGATGGTCGAGATGAAAACCACAAATCATCGGGAACTCTTCGATCTATTCAATCATCGTGTCTGCGGTTCCTCCGACAAAGAAGTCAAGAATGGCAAACCAGCTCCGGATATTTTTCTTATCGCCGCCGCTCGGTTCAGTGATAAGCCAAAGCCCGAAAACTGTTTGGTGTTCGAGGATTCGCCCAATGGCGTTGCGGCCGGAGAAAGTGCTGGCATGCAGACGATCATGGTGCCAGATCCAAGATTGTCCAAGGAACGTTGCTCCCATGCAACGCAGGTGCTGCGCTCTCTTGAGGATTTCAAGCCAGAACAGTTTGGACTGCCAGCATTTAAGAATTAATCGATGTTGACTATTGCTAATCATGTACCTAATGTCTAAATGTCATTATTAAATGTACTATAATTACTTAAAAAAGTAAAATGTCCAACATAAATTAAAATAACTGTGAGAGATCCTGTAATTTATTCTATACGAAAAAAAATAAAAATATTGATATACAAATATTATATATACGAAATCTTTTGAAACGGGACTCGAACCCAGGACCAGCTAAACTTTCCTGGAACTTTATTATAACCTTTAAGGAAAAATGTTAGGTTTAAATTTGTTGTCAATTTTTGCTTTACAAGTAAATATGACGTGGCGAACTTAATTCCATCATTTGCCAACCGCCTCCAGTTGCTTTTGTATATCTGGAGCAGCTTGATTCGTCAGTGACATGGACACTTCCTTTCCATTTTCTGGAATCCAGAAAATTTGAGAAAATCTTACTTTAATTATTTCCGAAATTTAGCTTACCATAGCGTGCCCAGAGTCTTGGCTGCACGCCAGCGCATTCTCTTACTAATATGGGTAAATTTGGATTATTCTTCTTCAGATTTGGATAATATCTCTGAATATATTCCCTGAAAAAAAAAGGTTTTGTACCTCTGTTAAATTATATAATGTCAGCTAGAAAACTGCATAATAACCTACCTGACACCTTTAGATGCTCTACTAGATGGGTCTAAGATGATGCGCACTTCCTTTAATTTTGCCGTAAAGGCAGCCAAGTGGGCCAAACTAGCGCGCATTTTGTATAATGTTTATTTTGAATTTGACAAGCACGCACAATATCAAATATGATAACGGCAGGGAGTTGCCAGCTAGTTTTATTAAGCACTGCTTTCGTTTTGTACGAATGCTTTGTATTTGCTGGCAACATTCGTTTCGACAGCTCACATATATTATCGATAGCATAAATCGAGAGCAGCTCTGCTGACTATTTAATTATTTCATAGTTTGTTTACGCGTGTGTTTCAAGTCATTTCTGGTAAAAGCGAAATATATTGAAATTTAATTAACAAAATGACATCCGTACATTGTCAGCTATGGATGGGCAGCGTAAGTGGCAAATGGTACTTTTGGTAACGCTTAAAATGTAATATTTTGTGTGGTTTGCAGCTGGATACGTACATGACGGAGAATTTCATAATTGCTGCATTCAGAAAAATGGGCGAAGATCCCACAACAGTGCGTCTTATGCGCAATAAATACACTGGCGAGCCAGCCGGCTACTGCTTTGTCAATTTCATTTCGGATGATCATGCACTGGATGCTATGCACAAGTTAAATGGCAAACCCATTCCCGGCACAAATCCCATCGTTCGCTTCCGTCTGAATTCGGCGAGTAATTCATACAAAATGCCGGGAAATGAGCGGGAGTTCAGCGTGTGGGTTGGTGATCTCAGCTCGGACGTGGATGATTATTCGCTTTACAAGGTCTTCTCCAGTAAATATACATCGATTAAAATGGCAAAGGTCATTCTGGATAGTCTGGGCTTCTCCAAGGGTTATGGATTTGTCCGATTCAGCATTGAGGATGAGCAAAAGTCTGCGCTGTACGATATGAATGGATTCATTGGCTTGGGAACTAAACCGATCAAGATCTGTAACGCAGTGCCCAAACCGAAGTCAGAACTTCAAGCAGCTTTAGGCAACACCAATGCCAACTATGGATATGGCGGCCCTAGTGCAGCGCCTGCATCCTCCACAAGTGCTACCACAGATTATTCACCGTACTATGACCCGACTAGCACCTATTGGCAGGGCTATAATGCTTGGCAGGGTTACTACGACCCGGCCGCAGCTCCATCTATAACCGATGCTGCTGCCTATTATCAACAGGCCCTGTCACAATCCCACTCGAATCCACAGACACTTGCTCAGCAGGCGGAGGCTTGGAGCGCCCAGCGCAGTGCACAATATGAGCAACAACAACAGCAGAGCGCGACAACCAGCACAGCTGCGCCAGCTGAGGATGACTATGGACTGGAAGAGCACAAATTTGTGCTAGACTTGGATAAGCTAAATCGTGAAACCATTGATTCAGATAGACATTTGTACGACGCTTTGGAGAGTTCCAAATGGTTACCCATTGAGCAATTGGAGGTCTTTTAAAAAATGGATTATTGTTTTTATATAAATAAATCTATTTTACATATAAAATAATTAAGTAAAGTTCAGGAAATATCTTCTTTTTTTTATTAAATTCTGGGACCGAACAATAAAATTAAAATTTACAATTATTTTCCAATTGCTATGGAATAACATTTTTTTGGATTTTAATATATTTTTCTTTTATTTGGTTTAATTAAAATTTTTTTAAATATTTAGCGAGGGTGGAATTCTGCTATCCAAATCAAATATCGATTGCTTGCCAAACGATACATGATATCGATATTAGCTCACCTCTATTTGGTTGCTTGACGGAGTTTTCTGCATTTTTTAGTGGAAAAAGTCACAATTATTGTAATAAATGGCGCCATTTAAGCGCGTTCGCCAGCCGAAAATCACAACACAAGCACTGCTAGACTTTGATTTGGGTGAAAGCTCATCCGACAGTGATTTTCTGCCCGACATTGACAATTGCTCAGACGGCTCAAAAGACGAAAGTGATGGGGAGGGTGACAGCAGCGACGCGAGCAGCAGTAGCGACAGCGATTCAAACGCCGACTCTGGCGATGATAGCGATGATTCCACGCTGCAGCTGCGGCAGCTGTTGGCCGATAACATTGTAAATCCGCAGGAGGAGGCAGCTGCAATAGCTCCAGTTCAAGGTGAATTTATAATATATTTTTAAATTTGTAACAATATAATAAAGTGAATTTAATTTTGATGCAGTTCATGTTCCGCCACGTGTGAATGGCTTCAATTGTGAGGCACTGTCATTGGCGCCACCGAAGCGCATGTGCTGCGTCTGCCTTGGCGAGCGTAGCGATGATGTTAACGAGATAGTTGAATGCGATTCCTGTGGTGTTTCCGTGCACGAGGGCTGCTATGGCGTCAGTGACAATGTCAGCATCTCCAGCACCAATTCCACGTGCTCTACGGAGCCTTGGTTCTGTGAGGCGTGTCGTGCGGGCGTCTCGGAGCCAGACTGCGAACTGTGCCCGAATAAAGGTGGAATTTACAAGGAAACTGATGTCGGCAAATGGGTGCATTTGATTTGTGCTCTCTATGTGCCGGGCGTGGCCTTTGGTGAGGTGGAACAGCTTAGCTCCGTGACGCTCTTCGAGATGCAGTACAGCAAATGGGGCGCCAAACTCTGTTCTCTTTGTGACAATGCGCTTTTTGCTCGAACTGGTGTTTGCATTGGCTGTGATGCGGGCATGTGTAAAACATATTTTCATGTCACCTGCGCTCAAGTGGCAGGTTATCTAATTGAGGCACATCATGAGGATGATGCAGCTGATCCGTTTTATGCACACTGCAAGGTTCACTCCGAGAAGGAGATGATCAAAAAGCGACGACGTAACTATCATACACTCAGACTCAACATGCTGCATCAGGCCAAGCAACGTGCGATTGTCCAACAGCAACTGGTTGAGGCGAATCCCAATCCTGCCCAGGCTCGTATTCAGCGGAAACTCCTGAAGATACAACAGAAATACGCCCAGCACAAGCAACTGAAACCGACGCCTTGGGTGCCCACACAAAAGATGTCGCGACTGCTGACCAGTTCCGCCTCCGCCTGTCGCCGTCTGCTGGACAAAGCCGAGTTTATGGCTGTGGATGTGCAGCATTTGGAGCAGCGAGAGGCGCATATTCAAGCGCTGCAGGATATACGCAAAAAGTGGCACATACAACCCGCATTTAGTGTGGAATTCACCGCCTACTATATGGATCGCATTGCCCGCATGTCAGAGTTTAAGCAACAGCAACAACAGCTCATTCAGCACAACGCCCAGCTCAGTCAGGAGCAGGATGAGCTGCGTGCCAAGTACGACAGCGCACTCGAGGAGCGCAAACAGGTGAAGGCTGCGAGGGATTCCCTGGCAGCAAATCTAAAGACATTTTACAGCAGCTTGTCACAGCTCAGCCCGGGATTAAATCTGTCCAGTGTGGATGCCATAGCGCGACCACAGCCGGAACAGCCACCCAAGGTGGCGACCCCACCACAAAGACCCATCTCGGTGCCAACAGCAGCGGCATTAAAAATGGGCGTGGGCTTTCCACTCTCGCACTTGTCCTCGCCAGGCTGTAAACTGGACAACACGCGACTGCTGAGCACACAGCAGTCCCAGGTGAACTCCAATAAAAACTCGTCCATTGCTCCAGCTGTGAGCTGTGGCATCTGCAAACGGAACAACGATCAGCACTTGCTGGTCAAGTGTGATACCTGCAATCTACACTATCATTTGGGCTGCTTGAATCCACCGTTAACGCGTCCGCCCAAGAAATCCAAGCAGTATGGCTGGCAATGTTCCGAATGCTGTGACAAATCTGATGTATCCGATGCAGTCACCGAAATATCCCCAGGACCACGCAAGTCACGCACTCGCTTCAACAAGGACGGGCATTTGGTATATGTGGATCGTTACTCTCTGGACGATGTGCCCAAGGAGTCGATGCAGCAGATGAAACGTACTTTAAACAAATCACTGCCTGTTTCTGTCGATGCCATCGAGGACTTGACCAAGTCACCAAAGCGCGTCAAGATGCAGTCGCCTCGCAAGACGCCTGTTAACGGTACGTGACTTCAAAATAAAATGCCACGAGTTTTTATAACGTACTATTATCCCACAGTTCAACCACTAATTCTTGGCCCAGATCTCTTGGCCATACCGACAGCAATTCCAGCACGCAGCAACTCGAATCTCTCGGGCTGTGAGGACTCTATAGATGACTCCATTGGCAAGCAGTCGCGCAAGGGAAAGCGCAAGGATAAGCATAAAAACAAGCACAACTTATCGTCGGATACGGAAAAGTCCTTCAATAAGGAGCACAAACGTAAGCGTAAAAAGCGCGCTCACGGCGAGGACTCTACGCCGGATACGGCCAACGCGGGAAGTACCATTAAAATCATATTCAAAACGTTGCGTTTGCCTGGCGAAGATGCACCCGAATCACGCAGTTTCTATGTGCCCGCAAATGCTGTGCGTTCCGTGGACGAAGCATCGCGTCCGACGTCAGTAGAGACCGTTGAGGATGTCATTCAGCCGGAGCAGACGCCTGTGCCCGTTGTTGTGCCATCTACATTAATAACGCCACAACCTGTGACGCCTCAAAAAGTGAAGGAGCCAAAGGCGTCGCAGGAAACACCATCGCCACAGCGTAAGATCAGTCCCCGCAAGTCCAGTCCGCGGAAGCAGCGTGTGGGAAGACCGCGTGTCTCCAATCCTAAAGTAAATGTCGAAATCAGTTGCTGCGTCTGCACTGAAAGTGGCAAAGCCAATCAGGTTGTGACTTGTGATGAATGCCACAAGCATTATCATTTCGCCTGCCTCGATCCGCCGCTGAAGAAGTCGCCAAAGATACGCGGATATTCCTGGCACTGTGCTGATTGTGATCCCACGGATGAGGAGGCACTGCCCAAAAAGTAAAACCTTAAATTTTCTTGATTGATTAATTGCATACTTTTAACTTACCTACTATTGTAACTATTATTAGTTAGGATATCTTTTACATTTTTGACAACGAGACTTAAGTATTTCCAGTTTTGAAATATTTTTAATGTGTATGTAATGAAAGGGATCGAATGATGAAGCGAATATTTAAACAGTCTTGCTGTATTTTTTCTTCGATTGCCAAATGTGTCGATATATCATATTAAATGCATTTTTCCTATAATCAATACAATTTTCCCCATTTTATTTCTTATTTTCAAATCAATATTTAAAATAAGAGCAATATGAAATTGAAACTGTTCAGTAAGTTTTATTGTTTATTTAAAAACCGATCCTGCGTAAGTCAACAATTGCTTAAATTGTACAAAAACATCAAATGTCTTAAAACTGTTCCTTCTTTGTAATTATCTTGGACATGTACGGTCCGTCCAGCACGTAGCCCAGTTTGCGATAATAATTACGGGTGCCCACGCCGGAGATGACTGCCAATTTGTTGCTACCATGTTCCTCGCGAGCTATGCGCTCTGCCTCCTCCATAAGGAGCATGCCAAAGCCCTGGTGCTGGAATTTAGTTGGATCGCGTGAGCTGACGGGCACCACGGACCCATAGACATGCAGTTCGCGTACAATGGAGCAGTTACCCTGCAGCTCTGGCCGGAAAGTGTCCGGCGAGCATTTGCGTAAGCGCAGGAGACCCACAAGAATGTCCTGCTCGGGGTCCTCGTACGATAAAAAGGTTTCCCAGCCACCGTTGGCCACGTAATCACGTCGTATGAATTCGATTTCGTGGGGACGTACTTTGTTGTGAATCTCCTGAATACCAACTTCACGTGTTCGCACATCACGACACACGGTACCCAAATCCTTCATGCGTGCCAGCGCCAATTCTCGCAGATTTCCATGCTCAACACCGGAGCTGCAGAAAAGATACAAGTGTTAACTATAGAAATCCATATCGCAATTGTTTCAGACTTACCTAACTAAAGGCATGGGTATGTCTCGCTGCACTCGATAGACACGCGTCCATGGTGGCACAAGTGCCAATATTTTGGCCACTAAATCCACCAACATAGAGGGGGGATAGGACTTGTAGCGACCAGTTTTCCACAACTCATAGAGTCCAGTTCCACGTATGACAAGTGTGGGATAGATTTTAAGACCGTCCGATCGAAATGCGGGATTCTCAAAGTACTCAATGAACTGCTCGATGTCGCGCTCGAAGTCCACATTGGGCAGATCCGGCATCATGTGTGTGACAATCTTGTAGCCAGCATCTTTACCCATGTTAAAGGTTTCACAAACAGCGCGCACCGTGTGTCCACGATTTGTGTCTCTGGCAACATCCTCATAAACAGACTGCACGCCAATTTCCAATCGCGTGCAACCATAACTCAACATATCAGAGATGTGACGTTTCAGACAATAATCAGGACGCGTCTCGATTGTGATGCCAATGCACTTTGTGCGAGATTTCTCCGAATAACGTACAGCTTCGGCAACGTTGGCACTGCTATGACCAGAGAGTGCATCATGTAAATTGCGAATAAAATAATCACGATATTCTTCCGACAAGGCCATAAATGTGCCGCCCATCACAATGAACTCCACCTTGTCGACGGAGTGACCCAACTGCTTGAGCTGCTCCACGCGATGTCGCGTCTGCAGGAAGGGATCATAGCGTGCCCGTATGGCACGCATCGATGTCGGCTCATAACCCGTGTAGGATTGCGTGGAGTACTCGAAATCGCTGTCTGGTCCGCCGGGGCAATATACGCAAATGTTGCCGGTAAAATTAATATGTGGACAACGATGAGGCTTGCACATCACAGCTACCACAGCAATCTAGAGTTGAACATAAACATTAATATTTATTACATTTCTAATATATTCCTGCCACTTACGCCACTTGCGGTTCTTATGGGTTTTGCCCGCAGCTTGGGCAGCAATATTTTCTTGGCATCCTGCGGCACAGCTGCTATAATGTCCACAAGTCGCGGAGAACTGTCCAGTCCATACTTGGATGAAATCAGCGACTTCATACGATTAAGATTCACATCCTTTTTTGCTTCGTGTGCCTTGAGAAGCTCCTGAATGATTTCACCGATGACCAGCACCTGCCGCTCCTCGCGGCTTAGACCCACAGCTGCAGCAATTGAAAAATGATTAGAGTTAAATGTTAAGAATACATATTATAAACACTTGCAACGTACCCAGCTTCTTTTTCTGCTTCATATTTGTTTCTGACGAAATACAATAAATACCGCACGTGTGGCGTTGTTATTGCAAGTTTCACGAGTAATCGAAGTAAGGTTGCTACAAATACTACATTGCATACGTCATGAAAAACCATGCAGACTTGTCAGATGGAAACATAACAACGTCTACATGAGTCAATAGTACTTATTATAAACTGAAACATAGACTCGCAATTACAAGCGCACTCAGAAAAGAAAAATACATATTCTTTTAAAAATATTTGATGTAGTTCTTGACATGCAACCTTTTTTAGTTGATCAACTTGACCGATAATGATATTTTCTAAACGCCTTTCGATTATCTTACCAATGTAGTTCTTGCATGAATAATCGAAGTAAGGTTACGTCATGCTGCAATGATATGGGAATGTAACAAAATATAAATTAATTGCCAACTGTTGTTACATGCTAATTTACCTTAAACCACACTTATTAAAGCACTTTGAAAAAAATATTACATTTTCTTTCTCAATTTTTGATAACATAATTTAAATGTAACCTCTTTGATTTAATAAATCTTATCGATATTTATATTCTTCTATGCCACTTATCGATTGTCGATTGTCATACCGTTGCACGGCGAGAAAGGCATCGCTTTACTTTTAGTTGTGACAATTTTCAGCGTAATTAAAAAATGACTAGCTGCGTGCAGCAGCAAAAAGATCAGGAGCAATTGCTGGAGCAGCTGAATGCCAGCGATGGAGAAATGGAAGACGATGGTGACATGGGTGAGGAGGACAAAGAAAAACAACTGCTGACTGAGCCTACATTCAGCTTTTCGGTGTGTATACAAAAACGAAAATGAAAACGACATCTACATATGAGTAATAATAATGCAAGTGAATTTATGCAACTGCAGAACAGTAATGCATGCTGGGTGTGCAATGGCTATTATGGACCCAATTTCGGTGAGCCGCTTTGCGGAGCTTGTCATGCATTTTTGTACAACGCACAACGCGCCGAAGAACTGTTGACGGAATTGTCCGATGACGAGGACTCGGGCAATGATGAGCCGCCGTTTAAGGACAAGCAGGAGGATGATGAAACTGAAAATGATGCAGACATTATGGGCTTTGAAGATCTGGAGGATGCAGCTCCAGCTGGACAACAGCAACAACACCAGGCAAACAATGAACCGGAGCAAGAACAGGATCAGCAGCCGGCACAACAACAACAACAGCAGCAGCAGCAGCCGCAGCAAGAGCAACAGTTGGAACCCCAAATGTTGCCTCCACGACGTGGAACACCCGAGCGTGATTTTGAACATGAACGTGCGGTAAATCCATTTCTGTTGCCAATTAAACGTCCACGTCCCGCTGCACCGCTTGCTTTACCATACTACATGCAAGAGCTAGCCGATGGACGAGCCCGCGCCCATGAATATAATGGCCAGGGCGCAGGAGCCAGTGACAAGGACATAACTAGCTCCATACCAGTCGAGGTGATGCTTAAAATATTCGCATATTTGGATGACATGTCGCTGTGGATGGCAAGCGAGGTGTGCAAGCAATGGAATGAAATCATTGCCAAGAATACAGCACAAAGCATGTGGAAAACATATATTAAACAGCGCTGGCCGCTGTTCGAGAGCCTCTCTGAGCAGCCCGACTGGTACAAGTTGTATGGTGCATTAATGTCGTCGTGCTTCTGTCGCACTTGTCTCATCGAACTGGGCAGCCAATCGCCACCAGCTGGCGAGCAAGGTAACGTGATACGCAATAACTTTTTGCGCGGCGAAGCGAATCTGTTGAATAGCTACGAATCGGAGGGCATTTCGGCCATTCCATTGGATCGCCTGAACAATTACTGGCAGGCAACGATACTTGGACCGCCCGGCAGTCCCTACGAGGGCGGCAAATTCTTTCTATTTATTTATTTTCCTGAACGTTATCCCATGGCACCGCCAACGGTGCGTTTCTTAACCAAAATACTGCATCCAAATGTGTCGAGACATGGCGACGTTGGCATTGATATATTCCAGCAACAAAACTGGTCGTTGGCTTTGAACGTGGCCAAGGTGTTGCTCTCGGTGCAAAGTCTGCTCACAGATCCATATACTGAGGTGTGCATGGAGCCGGAACTGGGTTATATATACGAGCAAGAGCGTTCTCGATTTGAGCAGCTTGTGCGGTCCTGGACATGGAAGTACGCGATGCTTGAGCTGATGACGCCACGTTAAAAAAACACTCCCTTTTAAAATTAAATAGCCTTCTTTGTTGTCATACCCTGCGAGGGCCGACAGCAAATCGCATGTGTGCTTATCGGACTGAAAGTTGGAAAACATATAAGACACCCTCTATTAAGTTGTTTTGTATATGAATATAACTACATATTACCATAAATGTATTTAGTTTAATGGTGCCATTTGAACGTTCTGTTTATTTTGGCCTCTCTTCTCTCCCACAATATAGTCAAAATTATGCTTAATATATAATGTTTCTAAAAGTTTAAACCAAGCTTATACATTTTATTATTAATTTTATTACTAGTCTGCAGTTACAAACACTTGATCATTATTTTGTCCAGGACACTTTGGGAATATCAAAGTGCTCGGTCAGTGAGTCCAAATGCTCGTTGAATTTCTCCACGCGCTGCTTGTGGGTCGTTTGTGCCTTGTCCATAATGCGTTTGTTCCGCATCTTCTCCTGCTGCTTCTTGCTGGCCAACTCCGCCATGGTTAGCTTCCTTTCATAACCATTGGTAGATGTTGCTCCAGCTCCGGATTCGTTTAGTTGTTGTTCCGCATATGTTTTTTGGAGCGCCTCCTTCTCTTTATCCTTGCTCTTGTGTTTCTTCTTCTTTTTCTTCAGCTCGGAATCACTTTTCAGCTTTAATTTGCCTTTGGCAACACATGCGTACGCATCAGACATTATTTTTTATAAACATTAACTTTGCTTTTCTTTCGAGGGCTGACAAGTATGTTTTTTCAACCAGGGCTAGAAAGTGTTTACACTTTGACTGCTTATCGATAACTCCTCACTATCGATGATTACAATATTTGACCAGCTTAACTATTTATTTGAATTTAATGCTGTTAATAGAGGATGCATGTATATATATTTTTAATGAAACTAACCATGAACATATAAACAAATAAATAAACCAATTACATTTACATTCAGTGAAGCAGGCTCTGTTAATGGAGCTACTCTTCTCTGCTGGCTCACTCACAATCACTCAGCTTATATGTATATAAAGGCTGCAGTGTTGCCGATCTGCAGCTGGAGCTCCAAAGACACACATACATTCTAATCTAGACTTCTTTTAAACTGCTCACTACGCGCTCTGTTAATGGCGGTTGCTCTTTGTCTGTTAATCGTAATGACCAACAGACGCACGAATTGTTTATTTTCTAATATACAGACAGGACAATAGAGTATATCCAGTCATCCTAGAATTAGTTTGCATTCTTAGAGTTCCTTCAAAAATTCAAAATATTTCAAATCATCAGTGTAAATTAGATTTATAATATTTATTTATTTGTGTTTCTATTTTATTGCATTTTACCGTAGACTGCTTCTCTCTTTGGAGCTTTCTCTCTTTGGGCCACCCACGCGTCCGCGGTCCGTGCGAAAAGCTCGCACGCTTACTGCAGATGTGGTTGTGCGTGGTTAGGCCGTCGTGTACTTGTTAGCATTCAGTTGAATCCCAACGAGCGACGGAACAACATCTCGGGTGTTGTGCACAAGCTCGAGGCGCGTTTGTAAATATTTAAAAATTATTATTCATAAATTAAACTAAAACTCAACAATTAACCAAGGCATCTGTAATAAAAAATTAAAACATATTTTTAACCAGTGCCAATTGGCAGTCTTCAAGTGCAAAAAAATGCCGAGATTCAACAAGCAATAATAACAAAAAATTTTAATTCAGAAATAAAAAAAAAATTCAATTGTACCAAAAATAAAAAAAATAAAAGAAAAACACAAAGTGCGAAGGTGAAAATTCTGCCCACTCTCTTTCCAGCAGTCTCTCAAAACTAACGGTTTAGACATTAGGTGGAAAAAGCTCGCTCACCTCGCACATGCGTGTATGTGTATATGTGTGTGTGATTATATTTATGTGTGTGTATTTGTATGTTTGGCTTGAATGCTGTGCCAGCAAGTGCGTTTCAGTGTATGTGTGTTGGTTTTTTTTTAGCATCCTGTAGCAAGTTCTTCACTCAAGGATAACAGTCGTAAAAGTACAACAATGTAATGAAAATATCAGAAAATATTATCATCATCATCGTGATGCGAAAGTATTACATTCTTATGTGCATGTACCGAGCGTCACATATATGTACATACATACATACATTTGTAAGTGCGTGTATGTCCCTCAATGGATCTGTTTTTCAGTTTTCTTGTATTTCTCTTTTCATTTATTTATTTTTGTTGGCCTCTAAATCTGCCAGCTTACAAATCTTGATGTCCTTTTTTCTCAGTATATATTTTTTTGTTTTATGCGACTGTCGCCATCGAATTTGCATGTGTTCAATTTACGATTTCAATATCGTGCAAGTAGGGACTGTTACCAATTGTGAGGCCTAGCAGCACAACTGTTCATAGCATGTAACAGGTAACAGGTAACAGAGACGAAAGTTCTCCCTTGCTCTCTGCCTCTCTTTCTCACTCCACCTATGCCTGTGTGTGTCAAGAACTTTAACAGCGATTTCAATGTCATAAAAATAATGTTAAGTTCGTATTAAAAACCAAAAAGCTGTTGTTGAGATTTCTCTGTTAAAAAAGGGTCTTAAAAATGCATCACAAAGTATTCTTTGTTTTTTATTAGCTGATTTTTTTTTTGAGTAGAATAAAGTTAAGCCAAAGGAGTCAAATGGCTATTAAACCGAACTGTTTCCAAATCGCTTTCAAAGCCATATCACAGAAATATACAATATTAAAAATGTTTTTAAGACTATGCAAAGGTTAAATTAAGCACAATTCCTGCGACCCAAAAATATGCTATGGATTTTTATTTGATTTATTCTAGTCTCCAAATTATTTATTTATAGCCATTTTTAATGTATAATAACTTTAATTTATCGGTCTGCAAACTCTTATGCCATATTTTCTGTTAGTACTGTTAAGGATGCTAATGACTGCGGCTATAAATAAAAGTCTTGACTTAAGTTCTGGTTTGTTTTATGCCCAAAAGGCCAAGGGCTGATTTTTCATGCAAATAACTTCACCACTTAATTCTGGCCAACTTGAATCTCTTTCCTAAACTTGTTTTTTCATTTGAAAAAGTGTTGAAAACCTTTTGATGATTTTTGACAAAAGTTTGTGGCAAAGTGGACACAAACTTTTACATTACCAACTCGCATAGCAAGTTGACCATAAAATTCAGTCAGTATGCAAAATCGATTTGTTCATTTCAGTTTCAAAGTTCCAATGCCAGTCGGAGGATGTGTCAGCTGAATTTTGAATTATTCAAAGGATGTTGATAAATAATTTATACAATCCTCGCACACACAACCATTTGAAATTCCAAAATTGTTGTAAAAGGTCTGCGGTTGCAATGGAAGCTTTATGCGTTATTGAAATGCCATTAGCGCATTTCTTTGACAGCTTCTGCAACACACGCGGCGTATGCGCAACCTGCAATACGCTTGATGGGCTGAACTTCCTGCAGATTTCTATTATTGTTTGAGCACAAATATTAAGCTTAATGTGTGCACTGTATAACAAATATTTGGACGTGCAACAGACCATGCCACACTTATCCACATACACACACACACACACACATACACATACTTATGGAGCAAAAAATAACAATGAAAAGTAATCACAGCTATTGTAAATAATTGCAGTGCGATTGAAGTGAAAGTTCAGTTCGGTGCGGTTCGGATTGGTTTGGCTTAATTGAAAAGTGTAATACAAAAAAAATAAGGAAAATAAAAGAAAAGCAAAGTAAAGCTAATGTACCTGTTTCTACAGTTTGTGGGCCAGCCATAATTAAAAGCAACAACAGTCTTCTCTACACATACCCATCTGTGAATCATTTGGCGCAGCAGTATCTAGTTGGTGGTTCTCTATGAAGGTGAGTACTTTTAATATTTATTTTAACACCTCGATTGATTAACGACTCTTTAAAACACATAAAAAACAAATAAGCAAATAAAGGCGCATTAAAAAATTATGCGCATAATTAAGAATGGAAATGAATTCAACCGCACACCAATAAATGTGCGTTTAATTCAGCCAACAATTTCATTATTATTTTCTTTGCCCTCGATAAGTGCTTTTAATAGAAAACTCTCAAACTCTGTTTATTTATGTACTTTTAAATGTATGTAATACCATCCATTACCATGCCATAATTTTCACGAAAAGTTGAGCAAAATTTCATGAATGAAAACAAGTTTTATTAGTTTGCTAGCTGGCTGAAAAATAAGCATAATGAGATCATAATTAGCTCAAGTTTTCAGAGATCATTTTGGTAATTAGTAAATATTTTCAGAGAATAAAAAAAAAAGAAAAGGAGAGAAATCGTAAACAAATTTCGCATAATAAGAAAAAAATCAAATATATATTAGCTTTCATATTAAAGAGTATATAAATTCTATCAATTCGTTTCAAGTAATTATATATTCGTGAATAATTTATGCATTGAGAATGGTATTCAATCGTTTCGAATATTCATTGCGCTGCAGCGTGCTATTTATTATGAATCAATAATCCGCACTGAATGTACATTTTTAATGTATTGTATTTATAATTAGATTTTTCACAATATTGCTAAACTTGTGAGGCATTTGAAATATGTATATTATTATTTTACAACAACAACGAAAACACACAAAATCTCGTGTGCGTTTCCATGGAAAATGTCAATAAACTTTTTGATTAGTGGCAAGTTGAAATTAATACGCAGCTTATGCCAATACTTCCATGAGTCAGTGTGGGTGAAACTTGTTGACTGGGGGCGAAGCACACAATGGGCGTGTAATGGCCAAGGAGTCACTATAATTAGCACAACAACTAAATAACCGGTCATTAGAGTGAACTGTCCATCGACTAATTGCACTCACTGTTGCCTACTTCTGTGCGCAGCAGTCGTCAATTGGAATCAACGTTGGCTAATGGAAATTATTTATTAATAGTCAATAGCTTTGAGAGCTAAATTTAGATAAATTGTGCAGCAATAATCGTTTCTATATGCACTTAAATTCTGCTAAATCTACTTAAGCACTACCAATGTCAGTCTCTAGTAATTTAGTTTACATATATTTATTTGTGAAAAGAAACAAACTCATACTTACGCACATAATATGACACAAAAACACGAACACACACACACACACACATCGAACCGAAGGAAAACAGGAAATACTCAATTTACGAGACTGTTGCCACTACTTTTGTGTATAAGGAGTAGGACCTCAAGCCAAAGAATAATAATAAAATGGATCAAACTGAGAGTAAAGTGAAAAGTGGAACTTATGTCAGATATGAGTCAGTGATAAAAGATATAAAAATGTCATATTTTATGAAATGTGTAAAAATTTCAGAATTTTTTATAACGGAAGTATATAGTTAAAATCTCAATGCTCTGACTGGTGCTTTCGATAAATGTTCTCGATAACGTAGTGCTAACGAATACAAAATATACCAAGGGACTACTTTAAATGAGAGCTTTCTTATATTAAATAATCTCAGTAAGATGTGAATTGCTCTCAAGCTTGAAATTAAACATTTTGCGAATGCAATCGATTATGTAGTGTCATCGCAGACATAAACCATTGCAGGACTACCCCCAATGCCAGCTTGCTCGTTCTGAAGGTAACTTTTGTACGGATCTCATCGCTGAGTTATAAAGAAAACTGCTCTCAGGCATGAAATAAAGCATCTCGTGGGTGCGACTGTTACAGAAAAGTGCTGCAAGGATTTCAATTTGTCTGTGTGCGTGCGTTAGTATCTGTGTGAATTGCGGCAGAGTGTGGCGTACATTTTATTATTTCCTTTTTTGGTGCTTCTTTATTTTTGGCACTGCCGGGCACAGACAACGCGTGAAAAATAATGAATAAGTTATATTTTCTGTGTATTTGTAGCGCAGTTAAAGGTTTTATTTTACAGTGTATATACACTATTTAGTTTGTTGCATATTTGAAGGCGCTACCTTTGCACCTTTTACATATTACAAGTTCGTCAGTATGCCTGTCTGTTCGTCTGTGTGTCTGTTTATGGCGGCGGGTAAATCTGAATTCAAGTTGTATATTTTATTTTCTGTCTTTTAAATCAGTTTTTTTTTTTGGTTTATAATATTATTTTCAGAGCGTGCCTGGGCAAAGTTTCATTTCAGTTTATGTACCAACTCGTGCTCGAATTTGTAGCCTGACCAACAACCAACATTACCTTCACCTTTTTCACGCACACACACATACAGACTGACTGACATGAGAGGTCACCCGAAAGCAGTTGCCTGCCTGCCAATTTATAAATGTTGAATGTGTGTGTCTGTATACACGAGTTTACACACACAAACACACACTCACACGCATACAGAGAGGCTTAAACTTTGCGGCGTACTAAAATTGTAATATTCACTTTTTATGCTGAGGCTGCCATTTTTTCTTTCATGCGACTAAAAAGTTGCTGCGGTCTGTTACATTTCCATCCATTTTGCATACAACTCGTATTTCTTCTATTTTTGGTAACTTTATAGTTTCTTTTCATGGTTGAGATTCGACAAAGCAACTAAAATGTGTTTTATACATCATTATTATATGGTGCATTAGGAACACTTTTTTATTACAATTTATAATAATAATGTTAATGCTAATGCTAATGCTAATGCTAATGCTAATGCTAATGCTAATGCTAATGCTAATGCTAATGCTAATGCTAATGCTAATGCTAATGCTAATGCTAATGCTAATGCTAATGCTAATGCTAATGCTAATGCTAATGCTAATGCTAATGCTAATGCTAATGCTAATGCTAATGCTAATGCTAATGCTAATGCTAATGCTAATGCTAATGCTAATGCTAATGCTAATGCTAATGCTAATGCTAATGCTAATGCTAATGCTAATGCTAATGCTAATGCTAATGCTAATGCTAATGCTAATGCTAATGCTAATGCTAATGCTAATGCTAATGCTAATGCTAATGCTAATGCTAATGCTAATGCTAATGCTAATGCTAATGCTAATGCTAATGCTAATGCTAATGCTAATGCTAATGCTAATGCTAATGCTAATGCTAATGCTAATGCTAATGCTAATGCTAATGCTAATGCTAATGCTAATGCTAATGCTAATGCTAATGCTAATGCTAATGCTAATGCTAATGCTAATGCTAATGCTAATGCTAATGCTAATGCTAATGCTAATGCTAATGCTAATGCTAATGCTAATGCTAATGCTAATGCTAATGCTAATGCTAATGCTAATGCTAATGCTAATGCTAATGCTAATGCTAATGCTAATGCTAATGCTAATGCTAATGCTAATGCTAATGCTAATGCTAATGCTAATGCTAATGCTAATGCTAATGCTAATGCTAATGCTAATGCTAATGCTAATGCTAATGCTAATGATAATGTTAATGCTAATGCTAATGCTAATGCTAATGCTAATGCTAATGCTAATGCTAATGCTAATGCTAATGCTATTTAGAATGCAATTAAGTTTTTTTAAAGTTCTTAAAACTTTTAGCCATGAAATATTATATATTATTCTATAACTGTGAATAATATTTAAAGTTTGAGCAGTTCATTTGAATGTAAGCAATAATCTAATGAACTATTCAATTGATAAGCAGTTTGATTAGTTACATTATCAAATCAAGCAAGTTTGATGAGAGTGTTTGAGAGACAAGTTGTGAATAGCTGTGGGTATAAATTGACTGCGTCGCTCAAAATAGAAACCAAACCTATTCGAACTGTCAAGATGAAGTTTACTGTTTTCGTCATCTGTCTGTTGGCTCTTGTGCTTAGCTTTAGTAAAGTCGATGGGTCCTTTAGGGTTGAAGATTACAAGGATGATGGTGCGTAACATAAATCATCAGGTAGTTATATTTAAATAGCTAGTAGTTTTTATGTCTTAAAGATCATCCGGGCAAATGTATGCTTGGGCCCGATACGATCTTAAATGAGGGTGAAACTGTAACACGTCATTGCGAAAGTCTCACTTGTGGTTCTGGAGGAATGGTGGAAATTTCCAGGTGAATACATCTACGCATTTTTTTAAATACAAAAGTATACCTACTTATTTATTAAAATATATTTGTAGCTGTACCCAATGTTGCATCAAAGAGAAGAACTACTCCGATGAGGATATTTAAACATAAGCTTGTTTACAATACATAATAAAACAGATAAATAAATAGATTGCCTGAACTAAGTGCTTGTCCCATCGATTCAGTTAATAATGAGTTTAATTTCTGAGAGTTGAGATTAGTCTGTATAGCAATGTTGCTCGAATAATATAAATTGATATTTCAAATCATGCAGTACATTTTTACGAAAAAAAAACTGCAATCGACAAAGGCGTATACGTAATATGTGTATTGTCTCGAGAGTTTGAAATTTACCTCAACAAGGTTAAATGATTAACATTGTTAAATGCTGATTATAGTTTCAATAGAAATGACTTTGGTTTGAGTATTTGAATAGAATATTTGCCTTTATTCTAAGCCTAGTTGAATAATATAAATCAAGACAAATTGTTTATACTAACTATAAACATCTAATTAAACGTGTGGTTTCTGTTTGCCAGTTCATTAAAGAATCCGAAGGTTGGCTGTAGATAATGTATGTACCTAAGTATGCCGTTAAAGCCGCACTTCACAAATGCACTATGGTTGTATGCACACTAATGTTATGCTAATGCTTATGCTAATGTTAATGCTAATGCTAATGCTAATGCTAATGCTAATGCTAATGCTAATGCTAATGCTAATGCTAATGCTAATGCTAATGATTATGCTAATGTTAATGCTCATGCTTAGACTAATGCTAATGCTAATGTTAATGCTAATGCTAATGCTAATGCTAATGCAAATGCTAATGCTAATGCTAATGCTAATGCAAATGCTAATGCTAATGCTAATGCTAATGCTAATGCTAATGCTAATGCTAATGCTAATGCTAATGCTAATGCTAATGCTAATGCTAATGCTAATGCTAATGCTAATGCTAATGCTAATGCTAATGCTAATGCTAATGCTAATGCTAATGCTAATGCTAATGCTAATGCTAATGCTAATGATAATGCTAATGCTAATGCTAATGCTAATGCTAATGCTAATGCTAATGCTAATGCTAATGCTAATGCTAATGCTAATGCTAATGCTAATGCTAATGCTAATGCTAATGCTAATGCTAATGCTAATGCTAATGCTAATGCTAATGCTAATGCTAATGCTAATGCTAATGCTAATGCTAATGCTAATGCTAATGCTAATGCTAATGCTAATGCTAATGCTAATGCTAATGCTAATGCTAATGCTAATGCTAATGCTAATGCTAATGCAAATGCTAATGCTAATGCTAATGCTAATGCTAATGCTAATGCTAATGCAAATGCTAATGCTAATGCTAATGCTAATGCTAATGCTAATGCTAATGCTAATGCTAATGCTAATGCTAATGCTAATGCTAATGCTAATGCTAATGCTAATGCTAATGCTAATGCTAATGCTAATGCTAATGCTAATGCTAATGCTAATGCTAATGCTAATGCTAATGCTAATGCTAATGCTATTTAGTTTTTTTTAAAGTTCTTAAATCTTTTAACCATGAAATATTATATATTATTTTTTCACTGTGCACTATATTTAAAAATCTTATTGACCAAACTAGTTTGAGCAGTTCATTTAAATGTAAGCAATAATCTAATGAACTGTTTAATTGATAAGCAGTTTGATTAGTTACATTATCAAATCAAGCAGGTTTGATGGCATTGTTTGAGAGACAAGTTGGGAATAGCTGTGGGTATAAATTGACTGCGTCGCTCAAAATAGAAATCAAACCTATACGAACTGTCAAGATGAAGTTTACTGTTTTCGTCATCTGTCTGTTGGCTCTTGTGCTTAGCTATAGTAAAGTCGAGGGGGCCTTTAGAATTGAAAATTACAAGGATGATGGTGCGTAATATAAATCATCAAGTAGTTATATTTAAAATACTTAGTAACTTTTATGTTTTTAAGCTCATCCGGGCAAATGTGTGCTTGATCCCGTAACGATCTTAAATGAGGGAGAAACTGCAATGCGTCATTGCGAAAGTGTCACTTGTACTTCTGGAGGAATGTTAGAAATTTCCAGGTGAATATATCTACGCACTTATGTAAATACAAAAGTACCTACTTATTTATTAATATATATTTGTAGCTGTACCAAATGTTGCATCAATGTGAAGAATTTCTCCGATGAGGATAGTTAAATTTAAGCTTTCTTACAATAAATAAAAAAAATGCTTGTCCAATCGATTCACTTAATAATGAGTTTAATTTCTGAGAATTGAGATTAGCCTGTATAGCAATGCTGCTCGATTAATATAAATTGGAATTTCAAATCATGCAGTAAATATTTACGAAAACAAGCTGCAATCGACAAAGGCGTATACGTAATATGTGTATGTTCTTGAGAGTTTGTCATTTACCTCAACAAGGTGAAATATTTAAATTTTATATTTAATCTTTTTAAATTCTGAAATGACTTTGGTTTGACTATTTGAATAGAATATTTGCCTTTGTACTAAGTCAAGTTAAATACTATAAATCAAAACAAATTGTTTTTACTAACTATTAACATCTAATTAAACGTGTGGTTTCTGTTTGCCAGTTCATTAAAGCAATCGAAGGTTGGCTGTAGATAATGTATGTACATAAGTATGCCGTTAAAGCAGCACTTCACAAATGAACTGTGGTTGTATACACACACAAACACACACTCACATTTCACAACACAAACAGGTATACAGTCATATAACTCATAAATAGGACGACACCTAGCTCAATTAGTTTCAGTTAAATGCACTCAACACGGTCACCAAATCAATTTGATTTTGCGGCTAAGTTGCAGCTGTGTGTGTGCGTGTATTACTTACGAGTGTGCTAGAGATGAGTAAAAGCATCGATAGTCGCAAATCAAATTAGTTATTGAATAAGTTGAAGATTAAAAACGGCGTTTTTTGATAAAAATTCAATATTTTAATTTAAATATGTATAATTTCTTAATCTTTAATTTAATTTTTGTATTATTTCAGCTAAAATATAAATTTAAATATAATTACTAAATTTTCTTTAAATTGTTTATATTGTTTAATTTAAATTTAATTTTTATTTTAATTTTGGTCAACTGTTCTTAGTTGAAATTAAATAAATAAAATATAGCAATTGCAATTTAAAATAACGATAATCTGATTTTATTAATAATGTAATAAAATTCGGAATTTTTATGCATTTGTTTATAAATCTTAATCCGAAATATTTTCTTATTTTTTTTCAAATATTTCTCACATTAAATCAAATCATGCTTTACAAATATGTACGATTATTTAGTCTTTCTTTAAAAAACGCTTACGCTTCATTAACTCATCTCTCGGATAATACTAACGATATCTTTGGCGCCCTCTAACAAATGCAATAAGCTTTCTCCAAATGCTGTGCAGTGGCGTCGCTGAGGGGGTTATGTAATAGCAAATCCCCCAGAGAAAAAATTCCAGATTTTGGCATTGATTTAGATTGACCTCTGATCAAATTTGTTGGACCTTAACTGCAATAAATGCAAATGTCAAATAGCAAGCGAAATAAGGTCAAATTGCAGTTGAAATAAAACGGCCTTAAAATGCGTTGCGAGGTCGAAACGTTTAACGCAGTCTAAGCTTTATTTAGCCAACACACATACAAACCCACACCCACACAGCTATAAACACACATATGCACACAGAGTGGGGCAATTAGTGCTGTGGGTGTGGTTTCAGTTTCAGTTTCAGCATGGCTGCCCTTTATCTTTCCGTCCCTGTGTTGTTGCGGTTGTTGTTGTCACAGTTTTACGCTTATTGTTGTTGATGGCTTTTGGGTCCTAAACCGGGGAAAAGGGGGGGGGGGAAGGCGAAGTCCTGACCTACTGGGCAGAAAGCTCGACTGTCATAACGCTATTTAGGCAAGCGTCCCGAGACAAAGCGCTCAATAAATTTAATGCCCCAAGTATGTTACGAAAATAGCCAAACAAACAAAAATCGGGTCAACGGGCGAAAGACGAAAAGACTCGTAAAAAATAATAAACAAACGAAGTTGAGCACGCCAAGCCAAAAAAAATAATATAGTAGAGTCGCCAGACCAGAGGTCATAAACAAAATAGCCCATAATACTTACGACTCGTAATAAGTATTTCTATGGATAAGTAGATATACGTTCGCTTCGTGATCATAAAATAGTAGCATTAAGGGACATATTTTGGACTATATAAATGTGCCCTTATGACTTGTTTATAAACAGTCAACAGTTAATCAAACATTATTTGTATTTGATTAGACTGAAAAAAGCCATGAATTGAATTTATTAAAAAGTTTAAATTGACTTTGTCACTATTTGTGATAGGCTAGCCCTTAATAAACAATTCTCTCTTTTCAAAACAGCCCATAATACTTACGACTCGTGATAAGTATTTCAATGGATAAGTGGATATACATACGTTCGCTTTGGGATCATGAAATAGTAGCATTAAGTGAGATGTTTTAGACTATATATATGTGCCCTGAACAAACAGTCAACAGTCAATCAAACATTATTTGTATTTGATTAGACTGAAAAAAGCCATGTAGTATTTATTTAAAAATTAAAATAATGAACTTACGTGCTTAATTCAACATTGACTTTGTCACTATTTATGATAGGCTAGACCTAAATAAACAATTCTCTTTTTGCAGAATAGCACTATTATATTTTTTAGTAAATTAACAATCAGTAATTTAAAATCAGTAAACTATTTAATTACTTTCTCCCTCATGGTTATATATTAAAATAATTAATTATGCCTTTCTTAAATCTCTAAACTTTGTACGAATACTACTGGATTCACAGTAGTTTGCTCTCGTAGTGCTCCACATATATGTTTCCGTGGACAACAAATCGGATAATCGGCATTGGGGAATTTGGGCTCACCCAATTGGCAATTACGGAGTGGCAACTCTAAACCACAGCTGGATAAAGAAGAATAATAGAACATGATTCTTTGATAAATTCAACAATCAATTTACTTTTGTATCTCAGCGAAGCTGTTCGCTCCGCAAACGATGCGAGCACATTGCATATCTGGATGATTAGTAGTCTCTCCCGGAGCAAGTATTAGATTTGGATTTATAACACATTTTCCCGGATGTGCTGGATCCTTGTAGATACCACTCGTAACAGCCGCACCAGAGTCGGGAAAAAATAGCGCCATCAACAACAGTAATGAAATTCCGTTCACAAATAGATTCATCTTTACGCGTTGCGTTTACAAACTTGACTATTTGAGAACTCAGCTCACCACATCTTCGACATTAAGTTTTCATTAGATTATAGGTCAACATTTTAGCTGATAGAGAGTGATCTGAATTTAGACAAGCTCAAATTGAAATAAACAAATGTGTTGCTTTTTAACAGAATTTAAAAGAAAATAACTATACTTTTTTTTAATTGTAATAGAATTATCATTTATTGTTGCAAATTATATCACGTTGACAGCATATTGGATAGTTGGCATTGGGATGCTTTGGTTGACCCATTCTACATCCAGGTGGTGCAGCCTGGACATCACAGCTATCAATTAAAAGCCATAATGGAGATAAACACACAAACAATTCGCATTAATATATTTAACTCACTTATTTATCAGAACTTGGCTGTTCTGGTCGCATATGATGCGAGCACACTCCACGCTTGGGTATTGAATTGCTTGGTATGCACTTAATATTATGTTTCGATTAAGCACACACTTCCCCGGATGCGCTGAGTCCCGGAAGACGCCGCGTAGCACAGCCGTCTTAGATTGTGGCAACTGCATTGCCGCCAGCAGCAACCAAATTCCAATTACATACTTATTCATCTTAATAGGTTGCACTCATGAACTAGACTATTTGAAAAGTTCGATCATCAGATCTCCGATGGCATATAGACATTAGATTTCCTGAGATTACAGGTCAAAAGTGTTAGCTGATAGAGTGTAATGTCAAAAACTCAATATGAGCTCAATAAAATTATTATTCTGCGTGATTGTGAATATTTATTTATTTTCATATTTTTAAAAAATGTCCACCTCACTTAAAAAAAAAAGTTCTGCTTTTGATTGTTCTATTTTTAAACCCGGCACCCAAAAAATGAATCAAGGGAAACTTCTAGAAGGGCCAGAACTATTTCTGGATCTTCAGTTTCAGTTGTTGCAAACTATATCACGTTCACAACATTTTGGATAATCGGCATTGGGATACTTCGGTTCACTCATTCTACAACCAGGTGGTGCACCCTGAACACCACACCTGTTAAATGAGACGACAATGAAAATATGCTCAATATGAGTACATCGTATACCCTGTAGATTACTCACGTGCTTATGGTGGCATGACTGTTCTGTTCGCACATGATGCGAGCACAGTCCATGTCTGGATAGCTGGCGAATTGTCCTGGATTCAATATAAGATTCGGTTTGACCACACACTTGCCCGGATGAGCGGCATCCTCAAAGATGCCGTGAGCCAAAGCTGCCTCAGATCGTGGCACGAGGAGTACAGCAAGCAGCAGCAAAATTCCGTTCATGAATAGATTCATCTAATCGCTTGGCATTCAAAACAATGACTGATTCACACTCAGCTCCGGACAGATGGCTGACGATGCTTTTAGCCAAATGGGGGCATGGGTCAAACAAATGTTAGATAGCGTCTGTTGAAAGCGTAATAAAACGCTTAGCTAGAGGAATAATCTGAAAATGTTAAAAAGGTTAATGAGCTGAAGTGTGCGACAAGTAAGTAAATAATTGATTAATTAATTTTACGAATACTAAATCTTTGGAAAAATATTTTCTAGCTTCAAAATTGTTTTTGACCCATGTTGGTAAACTAATATGTTGAATTCTCGTAACATTGTCAAAACTAAACCGATTTTCAAGCGGATTGTTCATTTGATAATATCTTGGCCTCTTAATTGAATATGTATACAAATGTTATACCCTTGGAAAACCAAATTTTTTTCCAATTTTCTTAAAGAGTGTCAATTATATCATTGTTTGACGTCTAATTTAAATCTGCATCATAATTTTATACACTTGAAAAATTTAATTTTTTGCCAACAATGTAAACAATGTAATTCACCCCCTTACAGCTTTTTAAGAATTTCGAAATCTCATAACTTTGTCAAAATTTATCCGACTTCCTTGAGAAATGTCAATTTGATCATGTTATGACTTCTAATTTTAGTCTGCATCCCAAAAAAGTGAAGTAAAAAATAAGTATGAAATTTGACTTATTTTATTTTTCAACAAAAATATTTGGAAATGTTACGCTTAACTTTAAAATTTTGTGTCAATCACATATAATACGACGATTGCAACATTTTGGGTATTCGGCATCCCAATCAAAATTGGAGTAGCGACAATCATCTGGCGGGAGATCATGGCTGCAGCTGAAAATGAATTAAAACAGATTTATTAAGAATTTCTAATTCGAATATTTATGAGATTACGTTTGAAGCAGGCCCCAGCCATCGCCTATGCACAAGATCGTGGTGCAGGGTAGAGATTCCAGTTTGATGGACTCCCTCAGCTTGAGCATGACGAGCGAGGTGCCCATATCAATAACACAACGATCGGGATAGGCTGAGAGTTCGATATATAAATATTACTTGTTTCAAGTATATAATCTTCACTCTTACTGGTATCTCCATAGTTATTAAGCGAATTGATTAGTTGAGCTCGACAAATACCAATGAATGTTAGCCAAATAAATGCGGCTCTTAAAA
Organism: Drosophila rellima; assembly: GCA_035043635.1. Taxonomy (NCBI): domain Eukaryota; kingdom Metazoa; phylum Arthropoda; class Insecta; order Diptera; family Drosophilidae; genus Drosophila; species Drosophila rellima. The sequence goes on from JAWNMV010000607.1 coordinate 2,991,922, forward strand.
CAAACATATTTTGTGTGTATTACGTATAGTTTTATATTGCTTAGAAGAGCGTATAGATTTCATTAAACAGCCTGCTTTTGTCGACTTTTAAGTGGGTCGATTTGAGTACAACTGACTTCTCTTTCACAGCAGTGCGGATAAGGTAGCTCCACATTGGCATAGTCACCAAAGCGACACGACGATGGCAAACCACTGACAATTCCACAACTAAAATTAAATAATATATATAATTATAATTATCGGCAATAAACAGTGGACACAAAGATTTCAACTAATTTAAATTTGGTTTAAATTAAAAGTATTAAATCTGGGGGTATTTAAAATTTTAAAGATATTGGGATGACTTTATCTTTAGTTAGTTAAACTTGATTGTTATTACCTTTGGAATACAGCGGAGCCATTAAAACCGCACACAATTTGACGACATTCATGTGTGGGATCTTTAATGCTCTCTCCCTCACTGAGTATTAAATTGGCTGTAATGACGCATTTTCCCGGAAATTCTAGTCGACAATTTGATGGGAAATTTCTGCGTTTAGCACTCATATCATTTGACTTTAATTACTTACTCTCATTGCGATATATACCCATCCATTCGGCTGTGTGAATGCCAAGTGTAAAATATGCCAAAACGATTAGTAAAATTTGCAAATACATTTTAAAAATTTTAAATAGTTTTTGAGAAATAAAAATAGAAAGTAATGTTTTTTTTTTGACAGCTTAAAAAATATGTACTTAGATTATTACTTATAAAAGTAACTGAGAACTCTATTCGTCAAGTTTAGCTTAGACAAATGTATAGTTGTATTTTATGCATTATTTCTCGGAAGCTTGATTCCTGGATACAGTATTGACTCTCTTCTTCTTTTCTTTTTAAAATTAAAGGTAAAAGCTTATACAGTGTCAAGACCGTCTAGTATATTTCTTATTTTAGTCTATCATCTATTTTAGTTGTTACTATACAATTTTATTTATTTATTTACTTTATTGTTAACACTCAATGCTTATTTTAAACTAAAACTTGTAATTTGAATACAAAGGAAAAATTGCTTTTACTTTAAATTATTTCATTGCATTTCCAGTCGCGTTCACAGCACTCTGGGAAGGAGGCATTTAAATTTATATAATCTCCAAGTTCACAGCCATCGGGAATTGAGAGTGGATTGCAACTATAGGAAACACATAGTTAAATATAATTAAAAATTCAACATTTTCGCTGCAAAGAACTGTTGCCTAGTTTCAAGTTCTCTATAGCGAGGCTCTTCTGTAGATCTCACGTGAATATCAATGCCCAACTATCACGACCGCAATAGATGTTGGCGCATTTGCCAGGATAACGAACAAGTTGATCGCTCTCGATAATCAAAGGACCCTTGTCCGTTTCCAAATAACACTTATCGGGGTAATCTGTAAACGAAATTTAAGTTAACACTTTAGTTAGTCAAACAAAAAGGCAACTAACTTTTGTTCCTTAATATGGCATGATTGGTGTCGCCATAAACTTGACTGTAGAGCAGGAAAATGGTAACAAGAGTCAAATGGCAACCATTTAAATGCAGCATTATCGTTGTGAGTGTTTCAGGAAATTTTACTAAGAAATTCAATTTACCTCGACATATGTGTGTATGTAGTTGAAAGGCCTACCTCGTTATATAGGGTGATTTATTTTAGTTTAAATAAAACACTTTAAATGTAATTGATTTGAAATAACTTTATTATGACTCGAAAGAACAAACTCTGACATTTTTTCTAAGTATGAATTCATTCAAACGTCCAATCGGCTTATAATATAGATTCCGATATTTAAACCTATTTCAAGTGTTTTACTTTCAATTTAAATAAAATGTAATTGATTTAAAGGAATTTATTATGACACGAAAGAACAAACTCTGACATATTTTTCTAAAATTAAATTTTTGCAAACGTTCAAGTTTTACTCTATCGGTTTATAATATAGATTCTGACATTTAGTTCTATTTTAAGTGTTTTGCTTTAAATTTAAAAAATTAGCCTAAATGAATCACCCTGTCTGCTGGCGATTTCATATGCATATTTTAATTAAAGCAACGTCAGATGCAGCTACAGATACAACAGCAGACACAGTTACGGATGCAGATACAACTAGCAGATACATATACTTGACTGCTGTACAAATTCATCGAATATGTTAATCACGTTATGTGGATATATATATGTATGTATATGTGTGTGTGCATATACCCATCTGTCGTTGTCGTTGTCATTGCTGTTGCTTTTGCCGTTGCATAATTCGATTAAACAACGTTATCGCCCCTCTACCGCCCCCTTAAGGGCAATGTAAATATTTGTGTGTTTGTCTGTCGGATTTTGATTGCTCCTGTGTTTGGCACTCGGAACAACAAGCAGCAACATGTGCCCACCTTGCCACTTCTTTTCACCCTTCTCCTTCCTGAGCTGTCTGCAATTATTTAGCTACACAACAAGTCAAATGTAGACAAATTAGTGGCTATATAATTGATGTACCTTCTTCTCCCTCTCCCCCTCGCTCTCTCTTTCTATATTAGGTGGCTGTGTGTTTTATTTGTTTTTGTTGTGCCGTAGTAAATGTAAATCTATAGCCGATGCTTTCACTTTAGCTGCCAGTTTTGATCTGCTCGGCTCGACTTCTTTTCCTCCATTTCTTCCGCTCTCCCTCTCTCTACTATCTTTCCCCGGTCGGCAACTCTGTCAGCCGTCTTGATTACAATTGACCAATTAGGGGACGGCCTTCATTGTTTGCCAGCTGAAATTAATTGAATTGAGTGGCCTCAGCTGAGATTGAAATACATGCATTTCTCTCCGTCATGGCATTGTCCGTGGCACTCGAGTGTATATGTATGTGTGCGTGTTTTTCACAAACCAAAATTTTCTAATTCTAATAAACAAAGGAATCTTGTTCTTTTGCTAAAGAAAAAAAAAGAAACACTCGGCCAAGACTTAGACTTAAACTTAGAGATGCGTTCTTCTAAAGTATTAATAAATCTTTTTTTTGGTTAAACATTAAATAAATAATTAATATATATTTATTAAATATTAATTATTATATTAAAACAAAAAATATTTAAAGCTATTTTTTTTATTGCACAATATAAAGCAATATTTAACATGTCTAGATAATGTAATTTAGTTTGTTATCGATATATGCAAAATCAATTTAGACTAAATTACAGCTAAATTGATTGGCAATGAAATTAGTGTGGCTTATATACAATACAATGAGCAGAAAGGCTGGTAAAAGAATTACCCATAAGTTAGAGGCAGCCAACAGAGATGCATAAATTTCAGCTGGATCGATACGGATTCAGAACAGCTACAAATACAGATGGATATACATAGATATCTTCATATATAAAGGGAATAATATTGTAGTATATTTGCATATATAAGCAATCAACACGTAAACATAGCATAAATAACAAATTGGCAAGCAAATAGATAGTGGGAGAGGGAGGAGTGAGGGGTACAGTCCATGGGTCAACATACAGCGTAACGGTCAATGCCAAACTTTTGTTTTTTTCCAAATGAAAATATTGCGGGCGTTTCAGTTGCCCCAAGGCGACCCAAAGATACGTGTATATATATGCACATATATGTACATACAAATACATGGCTATACATATGTGAGGGCTCACCTGGGCAGGCATTTTGACCTGCTCGGGGCCAATGTCTGCGTCGTCCGGTGCCTTGTCTGCTTTCTTTTTTTATGGTCGCACATAAAACACACATAATTATAATTTCAATGATATTAGAGTTCATATCAAAGTGAATGAGATACAAGCGAAATGCTTTATTTTTATTGCCATTTGTGTTCTTCGCTGACCTCACCTGGGGGCGAATGCCTCAGGATCCTGAATCTCTCTTTCTCGATTCACTTTATGTTTTATTTTGCATTATTTATTCTGCGCTTTTAATTTTTGTATGACGCCTTAGCCGAAGCCGCAGGCAAACAAAGGCGAGCATTATTTATATGTATGTGTGCGTGTGACTCGGAGTGACTGTATGTGTGTGAGTGTATTTATGTAATTGTAGGCGCGTCAAGAGGCAAACTTATGCACTTTTAACCAACAAAAACTTTTTAATTTGTTAAATTCTTAAAAATACTTCAAATAATATTGGCTTACATTAACATCAATTTAACATGCAATTACAAATATTTTAAAAATATTTTAAAAAAATATGTAAAATATATTATTTAACAATCATTAAACAATTAACACGTATAACTGGGGTTATTTGCATTTTAATAAATACATCTCGTGTGTGAATAAAAATGCTATGAATGGTGTCACATTGCGTATACGCAATGTTGCAAAACTATTCCATTTGCATGCCGTGTTGTACACACACACATCATTTATATGTGTGCTATAATACATTGTTGTGTTGTTTTTGTATACAGTATAAATTATTCAACAACATTCCGCTTCTCTAAATATTTGATAGACCGAAAAATAAATGAAGCCAAACAACAACAACAACCACAACGACAACACAATAAAGTGCAGTAAACAAAATTCTCACTGTGATTTTTATGCTGAGGCGAGGCAGGAAAAGCAGGAAAAGAAAAGGGAAAATCCAATAAGAGAGCTACCCAACAACAATCTGTATCTCTTTCTCACTATCTATCTCACTCTTTGGGCATTGTTTGCGCGCTTCTTCCGCTGTTTTCTAGTGCACTCAAAAGTAAGAGCAGCAACAACAAAAACAAAAACAGCAACAACAACAACAACAGCTACGGTGACCTTCAAATCCACAAATTGACTCAACTGTTTTTGTTGCAGCGATTGTTTATTGTTGTTGTTGCCCTTGTTTTTGTTGTTGTTGGTTTAGCTTATGAAAGCCCCTCGCTGAGTTTTTAAAATTTGTTTTTGGCAATGCATTTGCCTAAAATTGCGTATAATCTAGCCGCATTCTTTTCTCTTCCGTTTTTTTGTTGCTCTTTGTGCACAATAAACGTTTCTGTTTTCCGTCAGCTATTCAATAACAAAATAATGATTTAGTAACAATTTCACTTACAAGTACAAACAATTGAGTGCATGTGCCTACAATTGCTTCGGGGAAAAATAGAATAGCTTATTTTAAAATAATTATTTTAAATAAGAATTTTTCTTTCAAATCAAGAAAATAACGAAGTTAAATTTTAAATCTTTTTGATTTATTGTTAAGCTACCATTTAGTTGAAGGAAAATAATAAATCTCATTTATGACATTTTACACTTGATATCTTTTCAGGTAAGATTACAGCTCTGACTACTTTAGGTAACTACAACAATCATTTAATTATGTATAATAATTCTACACTTAATCTATGTCTAAGTATGTATTTAATTCTAATTTCATTCGATTTTTAAGTAGTATATTTGCATATATTTATATAAACAAAATGGGATTTCTTTATCTTATTGTAGGCAGTAAATTATGCTTGGCTAATAAGCTTAACTTTGCTCGTATTTATTGTAATTAATATTTTAAAATTTGTAAATTTCAAATGCTGTAAGCATAAGATTATTGTTCTTGGGTTATAAGCCCAAAAGAAATCCCTATTAACCATTTTCCACGCG